>OX030951.1:60619587-60967087 GCA_943735915.1 Pherbina coryleti
ATTTTATTTTGAGTATTAACTTTTGATTTCTAAAATATTATCTGCCCCTTTTTATAAACAAGAAAGTTATGCAGATTTAAAAAAGTGACTTTTTGCGAAAAATGCTCAATTTTGTATGGAAAATTATTCAAAATTTAACAAAGTTCAAAAGAGAATTAAAAAAAAAAGGATTCTTTGATTTTAGCGAAACTGTTTTGTAATTTTATTTAAAGTATTGACTTCCTATTTCCAAAATATTATCTGCCCCTTTTTATAAACAAGAAAGTTATGCAGATTTCAAAAAGTGACTTTTTTGCGAGAAATGCTCAAATTTATATGGAAAAATATTCAAAATTTAGCAAAATTCAGAAGGGAATTACAAAAAAGGATTTTTTGGTTTTGACGAAACTTATTTGTAATTTTATTTGAAGTATTAACTTTTGATTTCCAAAATATTATCCACACCTTGTAAAAAGAAAGTTGTATTAGATAACAAAATAATTTTAGTAACACAGGGTAATTCAGCTAGTTTATATATAAAAGTGCAATTAAAAGAACATGAAGAATTTGTAGAGCAAAACAAAAAAAGAATTTAAGCTGAGTTTAAGAGTAAAATGGGTCTCTTGGTCGACAAACCAAAGCCAGGATATGGGTCTACTAACGATGGAAACACAGCTAGGCGCTTTTTCTATAACGCTGAACTAAGCTCGCAGATAACTGGCATAAAGTTTGATAGAAAAATTTTTTTTTATATATTGAGAGTCCTGACAAGTGGCTACCCCATATATCTGAATAACTTCAAATTGTTATTAGAAGAAACTAGGCAGTTGTATATAAATTTATATGGCTGGTATTATATGCCAAGCAGTGTTCATAAAGTTCTCATACATGGATGTGAAGTCATTTCAGCATTTTCCTTACCAATCGGAACATTGTCTGAAGAGGCATTGCAAGCAAGGCACAAAGAATTTAAAAAAAATCGACCTAGCCATACCCGTAAATGCTCGAGGATTAAGTCTAATACAGATTTAATGAAAATATTGTTGCTGACATCTGAGCCTCTCTTAGCATCCAAAAGAACTATTAAATCAAAATCAAATGTAATTATTGATGAAGAAGTTGAGAAGTTTATCAATTAGTTGATGACCCTTAAATTGTTTGTAGTTATTCTAACGAAGAAGTCAATAGCGATGAAAGTCAATAGCGAGATGAGTTCTTGGTTGTTTGTACATATGCACACATTAATTTTTTTACTTTTTTATTTCACATTTTGTAAATAAAAATAAGTTACCAATTTTATTTTTCTATTGTAAATAAAATGAAATTTGCCTAAATACTGATTTTTTTTTTTAAACAAATGGGAATATTTATGAGTAACAGATGTACGTACCTCCCATACAAAATCATGTAATAAAATAATATAGGTCCAAGGGAGGTACCCCTAGGAACCGACCGATTTCAACCATTTATAGAACACATGTATTGCTTTATTTTACTAACCTTTTCACCGAGTTTTGTAAGGATCGGTCAACATTTGTATGTACCTCCCATACAAAATAATGTAAAAAATCAATATAGGTAGACGGGAGGTACCCCTAGGAACCCACCGATTTCAATAATTTTTAGTATACTTCTATATCTTTAATTGCTTACCCTTTTGACCAAATTTTGTTAAGATCGCTCAATTTTTGTATGTACCTCCCATACAAAATAAAAAAATTAATATAGGTCCAAGGGAGGTACCCTTAGGAACTGACCAATTTCAACCATTTTTTCAGTTTTTCTTAATTAGCTAAAGTTAATCTAGCACACAAAATTTCATTATCATAGGAGCACTCCTTCTATTTATGTTCCAATTTTGTATGGATTCAATGCACTGTGCGATATCCGAACCGATCTCTCAGAGGGTGATACAAAAACGTTATTTTTCATTCGTTTCGTTCGTGAGGGCTAACTAACGTAATTTTTATAATTTTTGCTAACGTGTCGGTTTAGAAAACAAAACCTAAGAAAACGTTTTATTAATGATCACTGGTATGCAAAAGGCATTGAACTAAAACTCCGTGGAAAGAGTCAGCATCCGAATGATGCTTGCCTCTTCTATCGCGTTGATTTTGAATTTTGCTTTTGGCCTGTCGGTCATACATATAATCCTCTCCGGCCCTTCCTAAAAGGCCATCTATTCAGGTGTGAGAGAATAGGTGTCAAAAGCAAAAATGTTCCTTTTGCAAAAGTAATGGGGGTCGGTGATACATATTAACCTTCTCCGGTACTCCCTTAAGGGCCATCTGTTCAGGTGTATGGAAAAAATATACAAAAATCATAAAATTTGTATGGGAGCCCCCCTAAGGAGTGGTCAGAGAGAATAGGTGTCAAAGGAAAAAATGTTCCTATTGCAAAAGTAATGGGGGTCGGTCATACGTATTAACCCTCTAAAGTCCTTCCTTAAAGCTCCCCTGTTCAGGTGTATGGAATAAAAAACAATAAAAAAATCGTTTAACGAATCGTTGTTTCGGTTTCATTTGTGCCTCTTCGTGGCTCAATCATTTTGTTTTCTTTATGGTTTCGCTAGTAACAGAAAACGAAAAACAAAACAGACGCTGAATCGTTCTGTTGTTGTTTGAATCGTTTTTGTTGTTTGAATTTGTTCGCTTGAAAAATCGGAACGTAACAAAACGGAACGATTCGTTTTTGTTTATTTGCGTTCTCTGTTTGAAATATCTCAAATTGTTTGCGTTTTACTTAAAACAAAAAGTTGTCAAGTCCTTGTGGCGTCCGTGGCGTAGTTGGTTAAAGTGCGTGGCCGCTATGTCAACGAACTTTGGAGACCCAGGTTCGAACCCCAGCAGCGACAGAAAATTATTTGAATTAAAATAACTTTTCTGTACGGCCGCCACCTCTCTGCAGACAATGGCAAACCTCAGAGAGTAATCAAAATGCCATGTAAAGCTTCTTGAGAACGAGAACATTCCATTCATCGCCGTTCGGAGTCGGCGTTAAGCATGTAGGTCCGGTTCTCGGTCAATTGTGTACAAACTTAATAACACGCACAACACAATTGATCATAAGAAGCTAGGTCAAAGTCCTTTCAAGGGCTGAAATGGCCAGTTATTTATTTTTATTTTTTTTTTATGTCAAGTCCTTAATGGAAAACGCTTTATATTTAAGATTCTGAGGGAATTATTTTTGTGTTACATTGGAGGTTGACATGATGATGGGCAGATTTGAAAGTATTATTGCATGTGTTTTAATATAGCTAGTTCAATAGGAAACAGGTGTTTGACGACTCCTTCTTTTTTATTCCATATGTTGTATGAGATGAAACTACTGTGCCACGCTCAAATTTTTTTTATAAAATAAAAAATTTAAGCAAATTCTCTTAATTTTAAAATCTTAAAGTATGCTCGCCTACTTTGTCAATCTCTACCTCTTTGTTGCTTTACTTATATATATTTTTTTTTTCTTTCATTAGAGCTTAACGCCAACACGCTGCTCAAAAACACTCTACTTTCATATAACTCGGGTACTCATTAACCCAAATCTATTCTTTCCCACATCATTTTTCACATTTTTTGTGAAAAGAGAAAAATTGAGAAAAATAACACAAAGTTCTACATAAGCTCGCACTCATTTTGTTGAAAGAAGTACCAAAACAAAGATAAAAATAATAAAAATAACAATAAGAATAAAACACTTACTTTTTACTCTCGTTACACCCACGCCACACTTTGTGTGTGCTGAGTATGTGGATTATTATTTTTTATTTTATTATTATTTTTTTTTGTTTTGTTTTACCAACACCACCAACACAACCAACGCACTCAAAATAACTGTATTGGCTCTAGATGCCTGAAGTACTCTCGGCTTGTTAAGTGAAGTTGAATTGAGTCATTTATTCGGCAGTAAGTGTTGCGTGGTAGGCAATAAGTAGGCTTGTTTTTTTTTTTTTTTTTGCATAAAAAAAAACAAAAATAGACACAAAGTATTTAATTTTTCTGCTTTCGGAATCACTCAAATTTAAGCATTTGCTTAATTGCCTTGAATACTGAAAGTTGGCTTAAAGCACATACAGCATTGCAATAAAAACATAAAAATTCAGATAAAAGAAGTGATTGAACAAATTTTTTTAAAATTTTGCGTTGAAAATTGTAAAACGAACACAGCTAATTTAGGAAAGTCATTTTTATCTTTCTTTGGAAACAGCCGCAGTCTTGAAAATTAAATTTAAGTGCAGCCTTGAAAATGTTAATTCGTGCAAAATTGAAGACAAATATTTGCCTGTGTAAATCTTTTTCAACTAGTTATCTCTGTTGAAAAAACCTCCACCTACACGCTTAGCAACCTGTCAATCTACCTGCTCTCTCCACCTTCCTAACCAAACAAATAGCTCATTAAGTGCCTTAAATGGGCTCATCGCAGATTTACTCTAAGCTAATTAAACTTGCGTATTTTTTTTTTCTTTCTTGCTATTCAGCTTATTTACACATAAGAAAAGCGAAAAAAGAAAATCCACAAAACTATATCAACTGAGCTAAAATAAACATAATCACCGGCAAACACACGACGCAGATTTGAGAAAAGTTATTGGCAGTGGGAAATGTTATTTAGGGGTTGCCAACTAATTTGAACTCATTAACGTTATTATTTGAAACATCTTATAAAACGTAGTAGAAATAGTACTGATGTAGGTTTGCTTCGGATTTATGCACTGAACACATTGACGATGACAACGACCTTACTACATCTGTCACATTTTTTTTATGCTTTTCTTATGGAGGTGAATGTGGTGAAAATGTCGCAGCGACATAACAATGTTGCTAACGTCGGTATAGAATTATTTCCAATTTGATGAGCGGCAACAGTGTAAGGGTTTGTCTAAGCGTGAATGAAACAATCTTATGATATTGGGTCTCATGCATAAAAGTGAGAAATTACTTTTTACTCGATATTTTGAGAATTTACTCGTTGTCGTAAGCATAAAAAGTTATTTACTCGTTAGAAAGATCTTGCTCATTGAGATGGATCTCAAGGCCTGAGAAACTTCTTAAAACAAAAGCTCTTTGTGAGAAATTTCTCAAAATGGTATGTATAATCATGAGATGAAGCTGACATGTCTGAGAACTTTCTCGGTAAATGTTGAGTCTCCTATCAAGTGATCTCACAATTTTTTTCAAGTAACTGAAATGGCAGAATACTTTCGCGTTTATAGTCCTAAAAAAATTTATAAGCTGCGTAGACATCTTGAAGAATCTAGCAGTAAATTTATATTTCGTTTTAATAAAGAAAACATCGATTGGTTAGCAGAGCATTTCCTAGGGCCAACATTGGAATCGCTTGGTGGAGCTCTTAATAATTCTGAAAAAATGAGAGTATATTTAAGATTTTTGGCTGATCCTGAATTTCAAAATGGAATTGGTGAGGACATAGAAATGCATCAGTCTCTAGGACAATTCGAAACCTTTCAAGTGCTTCTTTTTTTAATTTGTGCACTGGCAGATTAGATTTCTGTAGTAAAATTTGAGTTTCTTTTAACTCATCAATTAGAAATTATGCCAGCTTATTATTTTTATAATTTGATAAACTACAGTTTTGTTCACTTCCAGATTCGCTTTCGGACATTTTTTTGAAATTTTAAGAAGCAATTTTAACGATTAATTGCTTTAGCTTGCTTTAAATATACTAAAGCTCAACTGAAGCTTTAAGATCGATCTCACTTATGTTGAGTTGTTTGTCATGAGCTTGATCTCCTTTTTATGCATACAATTTTGAGACTGAGACTGAGAATGTTCTTATGACTCACTTCTTGAGATTGATCTCACACGAATGATCTCTGAGAAACATCTAATTTTTATGCATTAGACCCATTGTGTTGATTGTTGACTCTTTCTTCAATTGGCGTCGTAAGTCGTGTAGTCGTCAATTTGTTCAGCAGGGCGTATCGAAAAATTTAGATACTTAGATAAATAGAAAATAAAATCGTGGCCTTAAGCTGATATTTTAAATTAAATCTTTTAGACAGCGTGTTGTTCAGGAATATTAGAAGAATCTAAATTGAGCAAAGTTTCTTCGGTACCATTTCTGGTACCCGAGATATAAAATCTTATATTTATTTTTTTGAAAAAGTTAAAAAATTGCATTCAAGTTTACATTTCTCAAAAATAGAAAAAGGCATATGCAAAAATGATGCTAATTATTTATTCGGCCACTTTAAGGAATACGTAAACAGTATAATCAGTACCACCAAAATTTAGACTATTGGGTAACAATCAAAAGTTCTGTGCTATCTCGATTACAACTTTTGCTTCGAATATCCTTCACACAGGACACTGTGGATAAGAATCGTGAGTGGCATCGTATTTACCAATATATTTTAGTTTAAGCCTATACTTATTTTTGCTTTAAGACATACGTAGTTTTTTTTTATAAAAGTCAAAGCATTTTAAAATCGTTATTTTTTACTGTTTTCCTCAAAAAACAACTTTGTCCCTGCGGGGCAGGAAGACATCCTTTTTTTTCCTTACAATTTTTTTTTTGGGTAATCTTGACAACCCATGCAACTTTTGAGACCTCTTAGAATGTGAAAAAAATTGTAATTCGATACGCCCTAGTGTTCAGTGCATTAATTTTGTGATCAGATGATTTATACGCTTTGGTAAAATTAAGGTAGCATTGTGTTCATTAGATCTTGGATACTTGAGTCCAGAACGAATAAGTTCATTATTACACGAGTTTACTGAAGCATAAAGTATAATTTACGAATTCGCATTTTGCAAATGATCAAGGTTTTGAAAATCAAAAATAACGTTAGTTTGTCTGTAACGGCCATAACTGAGAACGTTAGCGTGTTAGAGTTCGTGGACCTTTCATTAGCTGATTGAAATCAATGGCCAATTGATTTTATTTTTACTACCGTGCTTCTCACACTGTTAATTTTCTTTTCTAAAACAATATTTGTAACAAGATTCAGAAAAAATTAGGACTACAAATGGGACAAGGAATAGAATAAGTATTTGGACACTCTAAGACAAGATTCTAGAAAATATGAAGGAAGATCAATTAAAAGAGGAAATGGATTCGAAAACAAGGAAAAGGGCAAAATATGGTCATGGATTAAAGCAAGACTTGAGCATTAGCTTGACTATTATTATTTTTGGGTGCATGAATTAATATTTATGAAGCGTTTTACAAAAGACAACATAACTACGATGCTGCGTAAGGTGCTGCGTAATGGAAGTACGTAAAGTAAGGCACTGTCACTGAGCCTTAATTTTTAGTATTTATCATCAAGTTAATGGGAAAAAGAAAGTACTTCGTACTTTATCAAATATGTTAAATTTTGTACCGAAAAAAGTGTTTTTGCGGCGAGTTTTACTCCATTACATCAATATGAAGATAAATGCTGCCAAAAGTTATCGTATTTTACAGAATATTTATGGTGACAATGCTCCACCAGAGCAAACGTGTCGGAAGTGGTCTACACGGTTCAAAAGTGGTGATTTTGACTTGGAAGACAAAGATCGACCTGGACAGCCTAAAAAGCTTTAGGACACCGATTTACAGGGTGACAACTATATATTGTGACAAATTAAAAGTGCCATAATTTCTATAAAAATAATGAAGTTTGACATTTAATTTTTAATTACACATGTAAAGGATTGCATTTTTTATTACTAAAGAAATTATTCAATTGCGTTGTCTCATTTTGCTATAACATGCCTTAACCTCTTCTCAAAGTTGTTGCATACGGCAGGAACGAGTTCAATTGGTATTTCGTTCCAGATTTTCTCAATTACCACTATAACCCTATACACAAAAGTCCAAAGTATTCAGATCCGGTGAGCTTGGTGGCCAATATTCTTTAGGTATGAAATCAGTTAAGCACCATTTCTGAACAACCTTAGTAGTATGAGCAGGAGCACCGTCTTGCTGATAACAAAAGTAATCCTCTCCGTACATCTTCCGAGCATTTGGTAACAAATGTTTTTGCAAAACCTCTTCCAAGTAGTAGTTTGCGTTTATTTTTAGCTCTTTATCGATAAAAAGTAGTGGCAAGGTTCCCCTATTACAAACTGCTCCTCAAACCATAACCGAAGTCGAATTCTGTTATCTTGGTATATATTTTTTATCGTTTGGAACGTCCCTGAGTGATACTGCCCACGAGTGATCGTTTTGCACGTTATGCGGAGTTTGAAGAACAAAAAGTTTCTCGTCAGAAAAAATTATGTCGTCACCTGCATGGCAGGATGGGATCACTTAACTTCTGAGTAGGCGTTATTTTATAACGGCATCCGTAAGTCTGTGCATTTTTTTTTAAATGGTGACATTTTAAGGTCAGTTATAAGAATTTTTCTGATTGTTTCTTGATTAACGTTAAGATTTTTCGCCATTTTTCGTGCAGACTGATCACATTTTCTTCGAATACGCTCTCTTACATTCTTTATTAGATTTGCAGTACGCACAGTTCTTTTTCGTCCAGTTTTCTCACGATTTTTATTAGAGCCTGTATCCAAATAGCGTTTGCCGGTACGATAAACATTAAAGGGCTGCACAAATACATTTGAATCGCTTTACAAATCATTTGTGTGGTGTGCCATTACTTTCGCTCTTTTACTCTCAATTGCGGATAGCGTTGGCGTGAGCGCAAATACTTCGGAGTGTGCGTTAATAAAAAACTAGTTGATTGAAGTTGATTGAACTAGAATAAAACAAATGAGTTATTGACTCTCACTCAATATTTTTGTAAATAAAAAGAACTTGCAAGAGGAGTACAAGTAAGCAAGTAGTATAAGTATTTTAGTTTTTTAGAAGATAAATTTGCATTGCATGTGTGGTTATAAGGGAGGGCAGGAGAGGGTTAATATGTATGACCAACCCCCATTACTTTTGCAAGAGGAATATGTTTTCCTTTTGGGACCCTGTTCAAGTGTAAGTGTAGGGTATAAATATACAAAAATCATAAAATTTGTATGGGAACCCACCTAAGGAGGGGTCGGAGTGGATAGGTCCCCAAGGAAAAAATGTTCCTATTAAAAAAGTAATGGGGGTAGGTTATACATAATAACCCTCTCCGACCCCCCATTTAAGCTGAAAATACTGATGATTGTAACTGCTTAATCACACTGGAAATGCCTTTTGATTTTAACATACGCAAGTATTTGGAGTACAAGGTAGAACTTTATAGTTATTTTTTTTATTTGCCCTGATAGCGGACGATAACTTTTATAATTGACGAGAGCAAGTTGCGTATGCATTTGATGAGAGAGAGAGTGAGTTAAAATATTAATTGTTCTCGGAGCAACAAGTAACGCGCTTACGCTATCTCTTTGCTGAATTATTCTACAAGTGATGTGCTTAACTTAAAGTACTTGGTGTAATCAAAGAAGCAAATGCATTTGTGCAGACCTTTAATAAACATATTATACTTGGTTTATACCAAGATGCTTTAGTTCTTGGAAAATCATTCCGCATTTTAAGCCGATCTTAAATTTTTCTACAATTATAACGAGTAAGTCTGAGATGTTCTCTGAACACCTATTTCACAACTAACAAGCAAAAATGTTATGCACATTTTTTAAACATATATTGAAGTATTTAAAAAAAAAAAACTACTAGATTGCTAAGCGTTGTTTTCACTTCATATGAGCTCAAGTAGTTGTAACCATACATAGTTGTCACCCTGTAGATGCATCGATCGATCAAGATTCACGTCAAACGCAAGAAGAAATTTCAGAATCATTGGGGGTTGATCGCTCAACCATTGCCAAATGTATACACAAGTCGGGAAAGATTCAAAATTAAGGAAATTGGGTGCCATATCAACTGAAACTAGTGGCGGCCGTAGCCGAGTGCGTTAAATTGCGTGAACCCATTGGTGCACATTTTCGAGTCGCGAGGTTCAAATTCCCCACCAGACACAGAAAAATTTTTTCAATTGAAATTAATTTTTCTGGTCGGTCGTCACCTCTCTACAGACAATGGCCCAAATGACTCAGCTCGGTCAAAGTGTTTTCAAAGGATGAAATGGCCAATTTAATTTTTTTTTTTTTTATTATCAACAGAAACCAAGAGATATTGAGCGTCGTTTTTTTAAGTGCAAACAAATGCTCAAACGGTGCAAACGGAAGGGTTTTTTCATTGTTAAGAGTAGGCCAAATACAATTTTTTTTTTTTTATGCAATACAATGCACAAAATGACATTTTCTCATGTATTATGACTTTATTTGTAAGAACAAAAATTTCCATTTATGTAAATGGAACACAATGTCGTTCCAGTGGCTGCCTCGGCTGGTTTAACAGTAGCGCATGCTGTCACTCCAATTTTCCAAGACCTTATTGATGTTTCGGGCTGTAGCTCACGGATTGCTTGGATGATATTGGCCTTTAATGCTTGAACCGTTTCCCTATTGTTGGCATAACATCGGTCCTTCACGGTTCTCCACAAGGAAAGTACATAGGGGTCAAGTCGCAGCTTTTAGGCGGCTAATCGATATCGCCAAAACGGTTGATAACACGATTTGGGAATTTGGTGCGCAAAAGGTCGATTGTGGCATGAACTGTGTGGCATGGGCTGTGTGGCATGACGTGACATCCTGCGAACCAGAGGTAGTCCAAATTCATGTCTCCAATTTAAATAAAAAAAAAGTCGGTTAACATGACTCTATAACGCCCACCGTTGAAAAAACGTTGTTCCCATCCTCATTTTCGAAGAAAAATGGTCCAATAATGCCACCACTCCACAATACGCACCAAACTGTCACTCTCTGTGGATGCATCGGCTTCTCGACAATAACGTGCACTTTTTCCGATTTTGTGTGTTAACGTAGCCGCCGAGATGAAAATGCGTCTCGTTAGAAAAGATAATTTTTCGCCCAAAATCCTTGTCCAATTCAAGCTGCTATATGACCCAAACTGCGAAGCTATTTGTCGTACAAATAAGCTGAAGCGAATGGTCGTGCGCCTTCAATTGCTGAGTCAATTGAACCTTGTAAGCGAATAGTCCGAGATATTTGTGCAGAATTATCCTCAGGCTAGTGTGTGAAATGTTGAGCTGTTGTGATCGATGGCGAGTTGATGTTCGTGAATTGAGTCTCACACTCTCAGCTACAGCAGTCACATTCTCGTCTGTGTGCACCATGCGACGACGGGGGCCATGAGTGTTTTCCACTAGCATACCAGTCTCACGAACTTTTTGCACAAACTTTCCGTACAGCAGGTGCGGTGGGTGCTTCATTTCGGCCAAAACATCTTGGCAAATAACGCACTGTTTCGGCTACACAGCACTTACTTTGGAAATAAATTTCCAATATTTCCCAACGTTGTTCAAGTGTAAGCTGACTCATTTCTTTCTGCGAAAAGATTTTGTACGGAAACAGCTGTCAGAGTCAAAATAACCTATGATTTAAAAAGAAACCTCTAGATGGCCCACTCTTTACCTAAATAATTTTTTAATTCTCCAGATTAACTATTTTAAAGGTGTCCTTAGCAATGGCACTAACTTTTTGAATTTTTTTTTTCTACCTTCAAAGGAGTAGCTTTTAATTGTTGGTCGTTATCTTAAAGCAAAAGTAAAGTATAAGCTTTATGAAGCATTAAAATTATAAAGCAAAGAAAATTAAGGAAATTCTAAGAACTTCTGCATAAGTCCAAATTTTTTGTTTTAGCTCTTGTAAAATTATTTCAAAAAAATAATTTTTTTTTTGTTTTTTGTTTTAATTTTTTCTTTTTTTCAATTTTAATTCGTTCTCTAACAAAAATTTCTCGTTTGAAATTTGATAAAGATAAAACGTATTAGAGAAGTTTCACTACAATTTCACACAAAGGCAACCCTGGCTTAATTTGCAGCGAGGAAAAGTTGTTAGTTTAAGCACATATAGAATTTCTTATGAAAACACTGTTGCTGTTGGCAATACTAAGGATTAAATAATCTATAATGTTTTTCTATTAAATACTTTGGAAACTTTTTATTCGAAATAAAAAGTAGTTTTTGTAAAAGAAATAGTACATAGAATACAACAATATTTACCTTTATTTAATATTTTATTGCTGCTACTGCTGCTGGTGCTTTATAGTAGTACGCAATATAAGCTTCTTATAACTCAATAGCTGCTAGCTAGCAACATACGTTGAAGCCACTATCTCATGGTCAACAAACGAGCGTTCAACCTACCTTCCAGCCGGCTAGCCAGCCAGCGAAGCCGTCAACCAAGCAACGACCAGCAGTAGCAAACACAAACAAAAACAACACCATGGTCCACACAAACCGATCATGTTGGTAAGGTGCGCTCTCCAGCAGCTTCGGCCATAGACTACATCGGGTCAAAGCTATGCTGAGTGTTGCAGCTGCAACAAATTTACACAGCATTGCAAGCAACTAAAAGCTGGTGAAACGAGCACCTTGATAAGCGGCTGCCTAACATCAACTGGCAATACATCACAAGTTGAAATAATTTATTTATGCTGTGATATTGCACGCAGGTATTTTTATTTTAGCTGCAATGCCTTTAAAAGCTATGCTGTCTTTTGTTGTTGTTGTTGTTGTTGTTGCTGTTAAAGCTATTTTTTTTTTCTTCGAGTTTTTTATTTTAGTGCTTAATTCCATTCGTGGTTGCAACACATTGTAAATTTGTTGCACCAACAACAGTTGTTGCAATATTGCTGCAAAACAATGAAAAATACATTTTTGCGCATTTATAAATAATTGCGTTGACTTGGTGTGTCTTTTTTTTTTAAGTTTTGTTCGTCGGCATCAAGGCTGACAATATTTTTTTTTTTTATTAATTGTTGTAATTATTTATGTCTTTCAAGTTGTCAGCGGAGTGCATCGTGTGCTGATATCCGACTTTTAATAACTCTCTCGTTGGAAATGTTGCTGCATCAGCACATTGAACAATTTCTCAAATATTTTTGTTTTCAAAATAACTGGTTACAAAAATGATGCCAAAGTTTTAACCCAACGGTTTTGTTTAATGACGGCCAAACCGAATTCATCTTCATTTAAAAATAAAGAGTAAATTTACAATGCAAGAGTGGGACCGAAACTATTTAGAATATAATCAGTAGAAAGTGCGTAAAAAGCTTAAGTAAGGGGTTGGTTAGGAAAGATGCGTTCATATTTAAAAAATGGGTTTGATTTTTATCTTGTCTTATCTTAATTTACCTTGATTTATCTTGTCGTGTCTTATCTTTTTCTTATCTTTTTCTCATCTTATCTTATCTTATCTTATCTTATCATATCTTGTCTTATCTTATCTTATCTTATATTATCTTATCTTATCTTATCTTATCATATCTTATCTTATATTATCTTATCTTATCTTATCTTATCTTATCTTATCTTATATGATCTTATCTTATCTCATCTTATCTTATCTTATCTTATCTTATCTTATCTTATCTTATCTTATCTTATCTTATCTTATCTTATCTTATCTCTTCTTATCATATCTTATCTTATCTTATCTTATCTTATCTTATCATATCTTATCTTATATTATCTTATCTTATCTTATCTTATCTTATCTTATCTTATATGATCTTATCTTATCTTATCTTATCTTATCTTATCTTATCTTATCTTATCTTATCTTATCTTATATGATCTTATCTTATCTTATCTTATCTTATCTTATCTCATCTTATCTTATCTTATCTTATCTTATCGTATCTCTTCTTATCATATCTTATCTTATCTTATCTTATCTTATCATATCTTATCTTATATTATCTTATCTTATCTTATCTTATCTTATCTTATATGATCTTATCTTATCTCATCTTATCTTATCTTATCTTATCTTATCTTACCTTATCTTATCTTATCTTATCTTATCTGATCTCTTCTTATCTTATCTTATCTATCTTATCTTATCTTATCTTATCTTATCTTATCTTATCATATCTTATCTTATCTTATCTTATCTTATCTTATCTTATCTTATCTTATCTTATCTTATCTTATCTTATCTTATCTTATCTTATCTTATCTCATCATATCATATCTTATAATAAAGGCATCGTTACCACATTTTTGTTACGCCATGATTATTCCTTCCCAAAACGTGATTGGAAAATATTAGTTGAGGTAGGCAAAGACTAACTAATGATTCCTCAAAGGCTTACTTTTATTAAATGTTGACATTTTTTCTTAAAAGGGGCTATACAATATCGACATTTTGAGTCATGTATCCTGTTGCCAGATAAATCTTCGTAAACATCCACTGTACCGCAATTCTAGAAAATTTGTATTATTTATATTAAAAACATTCACGGATTGTTAATGTAGGTAAACCGAATATTTGGGATAAACTAAATATATTTGATTTAAATCCATATTATTTCGTTATTATTCATTAGATTTCATTATTTAGTTTTGTGTTTATGTTTTAGTTCTATCAACGATCTCTACAAAAATTTCATAAATTTTACCGTAAGATGAGATGCAAGCTAAAAGGTATGGTGGTGTGAAGTATTTGTAGCGATTAAATGCTAGTATTTAAAGGTTTAACGATAATCGAGCGCGTAAACGTGCGTGTATCGATGATAATCGACATTTATGAAACGTTAATTTCACGAAACGCGAGGTCTGTGGTTCAAATCCCTCCTGAAACAGAAAAATGTTTCAATCAAAAGCAATAATAAATTTCTAATCGGTCATAACCTCTGTTTAAAAAATGATGCAAACTCCAGGGAGTAAATAA
The DNA here is from genome assembly GCA_943735915.1 of Pherbina coryleti. Taxonomy (NCBI): domain Eukaryota; kingdom Metazoa; phylum Arthropoda; class Insecta; order Diptera; family Sciomyzidae; genus Pherbina; species Pherbina coryleti. The sequence continues at coordinate 60,634,263 of OX030951.1, forward strand.
ATTATTTGATAAGATAATGAAGAACATGGATCTAATCTCGAGCCAGTATAAAATTTAATAAGTCAAGTTCTCGATAATTTGTGAACAACCATTTAATAAAACGAACAACACAATTTGATCGTAAAAAGCTCAGTCAACGTCCTTTTAAGGCCTGAAGTGGCCAATTCGTTTTTTTTTTTTTATACATTTAAGAAAACCATCAGAGTTGAGAAATAACTTGAAACAAAAAAGATTTCTTCTTCTGTCAGGGGTTTTGTTTGAATATCATATAAAGTTTAAATATCATAAAAAAGGATATACATACTATACATCACATACATCAAACATATGCAACATAATCTCTTTTTCAATACAAACAAATCATACCATCACTGACATGCCATAAGCTTTCAACGATACTCACCATATGAGGGCAATTTAATAAGTCAGTGACTTTTTGAATGAAAAACATTTTTTTTCAGAAAGAAAGCATTTTATTTTTTTAGATCGACACATTTAGTCCAGGGTTTTTCCAATTTTTTTATTCCTTCCAAATAGCTAAAAGGTTTTATCAAAGTACTCAAAACGTTTGTTGCAGTGATGATATCTTCATGCTTTACACATCATACACATTTGAAGGCATATCTGTTGATTTTACATGCATTTTTTTTTCGTATATAAGTTTTTTTGGCATTAAAAGTTAAAAAAAATCATGAAAAAATAAAAGTCGTTTGGTAAATTTCCTTTCGTCCTTTTTCGTTCTGGTTCATGCTATTTGTACAACATATTTATAAATCAGAGCAATCGAATGAGTATTTTTTTAATGATATAACCAGACCAAAAAAATGTGTAAAAAACTTACATACAATCAATCTACTAGCCTGGGTAGATGAAATAAAATAAATAAAGTAAACGTGCAATGGTAAAATAAATAAAGAAAACTTTTTTTTTATTTCCAATCAAAACGTCCTCTTAACTAAAAATTTATGCAGGGTGCGTCTGGTTTTTGAGGACATATTGACTTCTACTTAAACTTAGATTTTTTTAATAAATCTAAATCTTGTTATATTTAAATAAAATTTTTATAGTAACTAAAGCGACTATTGGGTTATAAAATCATTCGATCAAATCACTTTTGGGTACATTCTACGATTCAATGCTATACAATAAACGTTTGTCTGACCGATTCAAATCATATCTGTTATTACTCTGGAAAAATTTGTTCTAAGGATATTAAGTGTGTTATGGGAATGTTCATTGGCTTTGTCCGCGGTAATAATTTTGTTCAAATTACGTGAAAAACATGTGATGCACAGAGCAAAATTTTAACTATTTACTATTCTGGCGTTTAGTGTACCACATATGCTGCGCAAGTGTATCACATATGATGCACAGGATAGTCAAATGGTTAAATAACGTCCCACGCCATCAAGGTTGCCAGTTATGTGGGAAAAATCCTATTCGTGGTAATTTTTAATTGCCCTTGGGAATTTGTTTTGTTGGGAATTCCCATGGTATTTTGTAATTCAGCGTTATATCTTTTAATTAGGGTGGGAATTCAGCAAGATCTTTTTTAATTGCCGTGGGATTTGGGAATTTCTTTCATAAAATAATTTTTTCAAATTTATTAAGCTAAAACTTCATATGAAATCCTTGCTCTGTTTACACAACGATTTTATGTCGTAAGTTACGTATGTAAAATTCCTTAAAATTTTTGTTGCATATGGGGTTTATTGTGGTATTTTTTAATGCATATGGGATTATTTTTAGGATTTTTAAATGCATATGGGATTTTAGGTGGTACCTTAAAGCGTGGTATTTTTTTGTTATTTTTTGTTTTCTTTTGCCGTGGTAATTTTGGTGGGTATTAATTATTGGTTCTGTGGGAAAAAGTTAATTTCCGTGGGAATTGTTCCGAATTTTAACTGGCAACCTTGCACGCCATATCATATTTTGTGGCCATATGTTTGGGGTTATGTGTCAGGATGATTCTCGAACATACATTCTTTCGTCGGTATGGCTTTGTATGAAGGAGCAGAGCTCTATTGGAAAACGTATGGCCTGTCACTAGCCACGCTATCTATCCAGAGGTTGACAACTGTTTCCAAAACCATAATGAATGTAATAGCATTCACTCAAAGTAGCTGAGAAAAGAAGTGGTGTGACATGAAGTCTCCTTCTTTGTTCTTTCATTGATTTCCGGTTATTTAAACTTGTTGTTACCGTCATTTACTGACGTTTGTGCATCACAGAGAATTTGTTTCGGATATCTTCGTGGCTAATGCGAAACTTGAAGATCTCTCGATATGGACCTTATGCACTTTGAAGGGTTTTTGTCAATACCCTAGACTTGCTGCACAAACTGCAATGCTCTAACACTATCTGAACGTATGTTATTTTAATTAAGGCATTAAGTAAGGCGTTTATACCAGTGTTTCTTTTTATTTCCAATGCCACTTCTATTTAAGTAAAAAGTCAGCCGTATTCCTCAAGAATAGCTGCATGTCGCGAAACAAATATACATACACACATATCTCACACCATCTTCAAAAGTGACACAACTCGAAATTTTTCGATTTTGGCTTTTTAATATAAATCAATTCGTAATCCACATCTCCATCGACTATCAAAATTTTTTTTAATCTGATTGCTCGTTAATTTTTGAAAAATCAAATTGTATCCTTCTTTTGTATGAAATTGCTTGAAAACGAAATAGTTTTTTGACTCTCCTAAAAATGTCAAAATTTTAAATTGGGTCGCTTTTGAAGAGGGTGTGCGATATATACTATTATAGTATTACTAATCAAGTCGGATTGAGTATCATTGAAAGTGTAGAGAGATAGAGCAGAAAAACTCTATATAAAAATAAAAAAAAAAAATTACTGAACATGCTGAAGATCAGTCAGTGAATCTCCTTTTGACAAAACTGTGTTGGAGTAATTCACCACTTCACAAATAATTTCAATATATTAGAATCTAATTCGATCTAATTTGCAATTGGTGTGGTGAAGTCATTTGTTCTTTTGTATGTACGTGCAGTATGTAAGAGCAGCAAAGAATGTACGTACGTATGTGTATTTGTTTGTTTATTTTGTTGTGGTTTGCTTACTGAGAACAAAGAGAGGATAGCAAGGAGAGAATAAAGAGAGCAACATTGAGTTTATGAAAGCTCTCGCAGAACAAACGCATGAAAAACCAACAATCAGGCAATGCATGGCATTGTGGATAATTTTTAAAAAACTTTGCACTCCAATTAAAGATACTAATTATGAAAATTTTGTAAAGAAAATACCACTATATCCTTTTGCAGTACAAATGTGATATTTGAAAACTTATTTCATAAAAATCGGACCAGTAATTTTGGAGTTTAGCGGCAACAAAAAATGTTCACTTTAATTTTATATAATAGTATAGATATAGATCAGCGACGGGCACATTTTCAATTCCCAAAAACACATGCATGGAAACAAAATGATGCTTGCGCGACGTCACGTACACTATAAGCTCCTTCGTGTGGCTTGCGATCGTATGCCTTCGGCTGTTGTTTTGTTTAAATTTTGGCCAAGCGAATCAAGTCACGCACTTGATTCTGCTTTCTCTGCTTCACACACAAGAAAGTATGTGATAAAATTTGTGTGCCTATCACTGATATAGATATAGATAGACAGGCAAAAGTGATATTATTTTGCTTGGAAATCTCACGCCCTTTTCTCCTCGAATGAGCTTTTCGCTCTAACTTTTGGCATAACTCTCTTTTTATCGATAACTTTTGCTTAGAAATCTAGACGTTGTGACGTAAAAATATATTCGTTAGTGGAAATATATTAAAAAGTTAATAGATTTGAAAAACCAGGTGATTAAATTCAAAAAAAAGCTCACTTAATGAATTAAATTAGAAACGTTCAACATTCATTGATCTTGCAAAACAAAAGTTTTATAAAATAATTTAACTTCAATCAAAAATAATGGCTGTAATATTTCTTGTTCATTAATTTTAAAGATTTTAATAGTTTGTTCAATATTTAATTTTAAATTTCAGCCAATGTAATGTGAGTGCCTTGAATAAACAAGAAAATAATTGTCGCCACTGTGCTTCCCAATCAAACCTCAATTAGTTACAATTCAATACAATGCAATTTCAAGCTAATATTACCACTTAAAGTGTGTTTCCTTCAACAATCTCGGTTAACAACATTTTCAGGCATAACAAACATATTTTATAACAATACAAAAACAACAGGAAAAAAAAAAAACACAATATTGCTCTAATCTAGTTATAACGTTGTTATATGTATAAATAGTTTTTGTAAAATTGCAACCGCAAACGTAATCGAATACCTTCAGAGACTACTTCACCAACACCACCTGCCAATAGCAGCAGCAGCCTTCTCAGTGTATCTTGGCCTAAATGCTCAGGTAATCGAAACGTTTTTTGGTGTGTTTGAGCTGTGTGGAGAGGAATTATAAGTTTATAAAGAAAAATTTTTGCAAGAAATAGAAGAAAAAAAAGAAGAAATATGTATAAAAAGTTATTTAGAATGTTTTTATTTTCAAATAGATGAAAGGCTAATACTCTGAGAGAAATATTACGGAAATATTGTGAATAAAAAACTAAACATATAAAAATATGAGTGCTATAGCAAATTGTTAGGCAATACCTTCTACTCTAGAAACTATGCTCAAAGCTTAAACTTATTGACCTTTAACAATTTAATAGAAACCATAAAAATTTCAATAACTTGTTTATTTTTTTATCCTTGGTAGGGATATCAAAAATTTTTCGTTGGCTTAACAAAAATAAAAGTTTATATTTATAGTATATCAAAGCATTAGGAGTTGTCAAAGCTTAAAAGCTTTACAAGCAAACTAAGCATTTTATCTACACGCCAAATCAGCTTTGTTTACATATTCACACACATGCATACACACAAAGACACACACACACACGAACACAAGTACTCACACGACCAGCTCGTACACTCAAATCATGTGCATAAAAGCAACAAGCTTTTTTCTAAGCTACCCAGCGAACAAAAATACAAGTATCTTTTTTAAGTTCATTTATGGACATTTTTGGGTAAGAAAATACGTTTTTATCCTTCGCAAATGAATCTTTTTTAAATCATTTGCCGGATCGAAATGCCTCTAAAACATAACTTTTTTCACAAACGAGTTCACATGACTATCAAAAACGAAATAGACCAGCATGTCACATGCCATGAGATGGAGTTATCCTTGGTCATTAGTGGGACTAGCATATATTCGATTTTGCATGAGTACTCAGGCGTCTGGAAGATTTGTTACCGTTGGGTGTCCCATAACTCGATGGTTGGTCAGAAAAAGGTTCGTGTCAATTGGAGATAACTGGGTATGGGCACCACAACATTTACAGCTTCTGTGTTTGTCTTTTGTCTTTGATCTGTTGTTGCGTTTTATGTTGCTACATAAGTCTTTGCTCTCAATGCTTGTTCTCAACGCTTCGAGAGCGCTCTCTGCCCAGAGCTGGTGATAACAAATGCTGAAGGAAATAATTTACGCTTAGGAGCCCGAAACCGATTAAACCTGTTTTTCTGAGCGGTACACAATCATTTGTTTTCCGGAAGTCTTCTGAGAATTGAGGAATACCAACTAGAGAACTGCATAAGCCTACTTGAAATCTATTTCAAGTACTTGCTTAAAATATGAGTTCAAGTTTGCTTGAGCTTGATAATTTTCAATCAACCAAGACTTGTCTTGAATATAAATAAGCCCACGACAGCTTACGACTTCCAACTAAGCTAGCTTACAAGCAAACGACACGCAGTCCCAAGTGAAGGAAAAACTTTATGTGTTCTACAAAAAGCTTTAAAAGCTTGAAATTGAAAGCAAGTATTAAATTAAATCAAGTACCCAAATAATTCAATGATCTTGTGAAGGAAACGCTTCGTATTCGTATTAGAACTTTTTAGGATTCTGTTGACTTCTTGGACAAAAATTGATGATTCCATAGCCAATACCTTATTTTATTGTAAAATTGAAGATGGCGAATAAGGTTGCCACCTATTTTTTTGTATTTTTACGAATTCGGTGCTGGGGCAAACGCAAGGTAAATATTGGTTGCTGAATACGATTTCATTATCAGAATTTAAAAATTATGAAACTTTAAACCACAGAGAAAATCAAATTTTTTCCAAAATAACAAGGTTCTGACAATGGATTCTGGTAGAAGGGACAACAAAATATACATATTTTGGCGATTTGAAAGTTTACGTCTTGTTTTAGGGGGATTTAATTTTCTCCCTTTTTTAAAATGCCTATAGTAAATCGGCATAGGATATGATGTTATCCTTATATTTTGGGTATAAGATATTTTCTGCGGATTTATGTAAAATACTTCGAGGAACCTTTTTGTCAAATATTTTAACCCTGTCATTTCTCTACATATGGTTCTTTTTTGACCCTCGTTTGATAAAAGGCATAAAAGACCCATAAAAAAGGATATAACGGGTTAAAATGATGCACAAAAAAATTTGTCATAAAATTCCACTATAAGTCTCTGAATACATCCAAGCTGAAAATTTAACTTAAATGCCAGAAATAAATCAAAACTTAAAATGTGTTTAAGGGTTAATTTCGTACTTATACAGAATTAATGCTAAAATGTCGCACAAACCTTGGCTTTAGGGGGTAAGTTTCTATAAAAAAAGTGTTTTACTCATTTGTCGCATATTACTTAGCATTAGCAACGAACCTTATCAGATGGACTTTGGCTGATAATATACATTAGGTTCAAATAAAAAACTATGAAAAGCAAAATCAAAAATTTCAAAAAAATTTTCCTCTGTAAATCCACAGAACATATTTTATACCCAAAATGTAAGGATAACGAGATTTCCTATGCCGATTCATACAAAAATGTTCAGAAAGGGATAAATTTACATCCTCCTTAAAGGAAGACTCATACGTAAACGTTACAAATGCCGTACACGTATATTTCTTTATTGTCCCCTTTATCAGAATCCATTGTCAGAACCTAGTTATTTTTCTTTTCGTGTTAAACAGTGTTATCTAGCAGTTTAAGGGAGTCACTTATTTCGAATCTGATGTCAGAAATTTAAGATAGCTGATGGGGTTGCCATCTAAGTTTTTTATTTTTACGAATTCGGTAATGGGGCCAACACCAGGTAAAAATGGGTCGCTGAATCAAAATCCTTTGTCAGAATTTCAAAATGACGAAATTTTTACCAAAGGGTTGCCACCTAATAATGTGTTTTTTAAGAGTTTAAACATTATCTGACTGATTTAGGGGTCACTGATTTCGAATCTGATGTCACAATTTTGCAATTACGTAATTTTTACCAAAGGTTGCCTCATAATAATGGTTTTTAAGAATTATGTTCATAAGTCAACAATATTAACGTGTCGAAAATAGGTTAACAATTTTTACCTATTTTTCACTTCAGCACCGAATTTGTAAAAATTAAAAATAGGTGTCAGCCCTATCAATTTTTAAATTTTAAAATTCTAACATCAGATTCGAAATTAGCGACCCTGTCAAACTTTTGATGGGGATCATGATATATGATGCTTAAAACTCGTAAAAAACATATTATTAGATGGCAACCCTATGGTAAGAAATGACATAATTTTGAAGATTGAGCTCAATCACTCCACTCCAGCACTCCAGCACCAAATTCTTTTAAATTAAAAAGAGAAATTAAGTGGCGCCATCTTTAATTTTAAAATTAAATATAATTAATAAATGGTTTGAATTCAACTTCGCATTTTGATAACGTTAATCTCTTTGCTGACTTTTTCAAATCCAACTATAATTGTACTTCTGCGATTAGCGATTTACCTTGCTTAAATAATGTCGATACTTTACTTGACATAGGCCTGGTCACTATTACTGACTGCGATGTAGTTAAAGCGATGCTGGCCATGAAAAGTTCTGCCAAAGTTGACTGCGATGGTATCCCATCTATTTTACTTCAAAGATGTGCTCTTGCATTGTCTGAACCTCTTTGTATGATTTTTAATGAATCTTTATCTTCGGGTTCCTTTTTAGACTGCTGGAAACTAACACCAATTACCCCTGTTTTCAAATCAGGTTCAAAAAATGATGTGTCTAATTATAGGCCTATTTCTAAACTCTCTAACTTTTCAAAACTCTTTGAAAGCATTGTCAAAGATAAGCTTTTTTCATGATAAAACGTTATATTTGTCCCTAGCAACATGGCTTTGATTCTGGCAAGTCAACTGTTACAAATCTGGCCGTTTTCTCTGAGTTCTGCATCTCCTCTGTTGCTTTGGGCAATAAAGTGGATGTTCTTTATACGGATTTCTCGAAAGCCTTTGACAAGGTGTCACATAATCTGTTAGTTGCCAAGCTTGCCAAGATTGGATTCCACTCGTCACTTCTGAAATGGGTTAAGTCCTACTTGAGCTCTCGTTCGTGCTACGTCTCTATTAATATGTAATGTGAACTCACAAATATTTACGGCGACGTCAGGGGTGCCACAAGGAAGTATTTTGGGGCCTTTATTTTTTATTTTATATATTAATTACATTTGTTAATGTTTTAATTCTTCAAAATTTTTATTAAATGCCGATGATCTCAAAATTTTTAATCAAGTTTGCGGTTTGGATGATGTCATTGGGTTGCAATCTGATCTCGATAATGTTTTTAACTGGTGCACTGTCAATGGTTTACCTTTAAATATACAAAAATGTTTTCATATGTCTTTTTTTAGGGCCATGAATGTTTTCAATTCAAGTTATTCCCTGGGTGAGTCACTTTTAATGACTGTAAATACCATTCGTGATCTGGGAGTTATCTTTGACTCAAAGCTCTCCTTTATTGATCATCTTAATTTTGTTATTCCTAAAGCGTACTCTATGCTGGCGTTTATTCGCAGAAATTGATCTGAATTTGAGGATCCTCACACTTTCAAATGTCTATACAATTCATTTGTAAGATCAAGATTAGAGTATGCAGCAATAATATGGAACCCATATTATGCCACCCATTCTTTTCGTTTAGAAAAAATTCAAAAATCTTTTTCAAAATTTGCATAAGGGCCTATATTTACAAATTTTATGACCTCATATAATGCAAGATGCTTGTTATTGGGTCTTAAAACTCTTGAGACAAGAAGAAAATTAAGCTCTTTAGTTTTCATTTATGATATTATATCCGGTATTATTGATTGCCCGGCTCTTCTAGAACTAATTACTTTTAATGTTCCTTCGAGGCAGCTGCGACGTTTTAAATTATTTTATACTAAACCAGTCAGAACTAATTATGCCGAAAATGAGCCAATAGCTAGGGATTTATCTTTATATAACGACTTATCTCTAAATAGTTTATTTGATTTTTCGGTTTCTAAAGATATATTTAAAAATTTTGTGAACAGCTTGTTCTTACTGTAGTTTTAAGTATTTATTGGATTGTTATTGAATAGTGGTCTAGTCTGTAAGGAATTTATCCAAAGACTGAATAAAGAATAATAATAATAATAATAAAAAAAAATTCTGACAACATATTCAAACTCGGCTAGCTTTTCAAACTGCTAAACACGGAATACACAGAATCCCAAATAATCTTAATACGCTTAAGTTTTTCCTACACAACTGCATTGAATTATTAGAATACTTGAATTATTTGGATACTTAAAATAACTTGCGAGCTTACAAGTTTTTGCCGATCGTTTCAAGCCTTTCAACTTTCAGATTCGAAGGTACCAACTTAGAATGGCAAAATTGTTTCGAAAATTTAATCAAACAAATACAAAACTGTTTTGATCATCTTGAAGAATACTTTGGAAAAACAATCAAAGCATTTTCACTGATAAACCAGTGTGTTTTCATTGTTAGGCGCAAGACTTAAAAACCCACCCCCCTACGACCTTACATGCGCCAACTGAAACTCACTTGGAAATATATTTATGACTTCTTTGAAGTGATTGTGGGCTTGGATGCAGTGCAGAATATATGATTATTGTATTGGATATTGTTTTAGTCAGCCGCGTATTTACCGTAAGGCATAAAAGGCTAGGGGCGCCAGCTTTAGATGCGCCACTCAATCGTCAAATTGTTAACATTTTCAAATGAAAACTAAACATTAAATGTGGTGTTATAAGCCACACTCTTAAGGGTTACATTCTACTTTATTAAATTCGCTATTTGCATCCCTGAAAATCTGTCACTTTGTTTCAATTCAAATGCAACATTTGTTTCAATAAAATATTAAAGATATCCAATAAAGTTTTTACATTTCCTTATCAACCATTTATTAGACATAGCATTAAATCCATGCTTCCATAAAATCCTTAGAGGAAAAGTTGAAGAAAGTCAATTGGAATCTTTTAGAGACAATGTCTTTACAAAGATACACCACTGTGGAAGCGCGATTATGAGTCTTGAGTATATGTTGCAATTAAGGGCGTCCAATTTGATATTCAATCCAGCGACATAAGCAGATTTAAGGTTTAAGTGATGTACAATACAGATATGTATCTCAAGATCTTTTTTATTCGCAAATTGAAAAATGGTTAAAATACATCCCAGATCGTGGCTGATATTTTCTAAAAGCAAAGGCGCCGTATTTTCTATTCCATGTCGACATTCTGGCAGTCCATCTTAATTATTCAGAAAAATTTATAGAATTGAAAAATTTCTTTCCTCAGTAACGTCGCTTGAAATGAAAGCGGAACTTGAATCCGACGATTCCATTAATGTGTGTACAATACCACACACAATCCACGATTTGGCTCATTTTCGAACTTGACCTTTATTTTTTAGAAAAGCTTAAATATTGAATTTCATTATAATTGCTTTAAAATTACTGTTGTAATCGTGATCACAGACAGACGGACAGACGGACAGATAGACGGACATGGCTAAATCAACTCGGGTGGTGATACTGATCAAGAATATATGTACTTTTTTATACCTACCACGCCTCCTTACGGGCGTTAAAAACGGAGTGACAAAATTAATATACCCCCATTTATGTTTTTTAAACGTGGGGGTATAAAACAAATATATATATATATATAAAAGAAAAAATATCTTCACCACCACTTTCGCTTAACTCTCACTTTTCTCTAAAACTTCACTTGTGTTTCAGTGGGTTGATTTAAAACTTATATTGACTAAAAAAATACTAGAAATACTTTTTGCGCCATTTTAATTTATTTCGGTTCATATCTCGCAAATATTCACTATATGTGACGGGGGAAAACCTTTCAAAATTTTTATACGTGGGAGTATTTGTTGTATTTTTGTTGTTTGGTTTGGCGCTTGTGTGAGCTTTATTGCAATTTACGACATTTTCAAAGTGATATCAATTTTTTTTTTTTTTTTATGTGTGCTTATTTTGCCGGTATTTCTTTCTAGCCAGATTGTGGCGAAGGCCGGGAGTTCGTGCGGTTCGAATGTTGAAGAGATGCTGACAACACGGTAAGCAGCAGCAGCAGCAGCAGCAGCAGCACGTTTGCTGTGCGGCTTGAGTGCGGCTTTTGTAACATATGGAAATTTCATTTAATATGCTTTTTATGTTGTTTTGTTGCTTGTTGTCGTTGGCAACATGTGGCAAATTAGATATAGCAACAACTTCTACCGACAGAAGAACATGAATTTTTATCCTGCCTTAAGTTAGGCAAAAAACACACACAGACTCAGTAACACACAGACAGACAAACATTATTTTGCTACAAGTTGTCAGAGTTGTTATCGTGAGAAATGTAAGACTGCGGTTAAGTAAGCAAAGGAATTTGACGAATTTAACAGCTGTTACAGTTGAGGTTTTTGAGGATTGGTGCAAATGTGGCATTCCATTAAATAAACAGGAATCAACAAGAACCATGCAACACATAAACTTTGTATAAGTTGTTGAATTATTAAGTATGATAAATTAAGGAATATTATAAAATACACTGCTGCTTTCACCAGAGTTAAAATAAGTTATAACCCTACGCATCGCTTCAAGAGTTTTCAGCGTGCCTGAGGATTTTGGAGGTTAGTATTTTAATTATTGAAAAATTAGTTCAAAGAAAGCCTAAATTTATTTTCGTTGTGTTTTTCTAATTTGTAAGGTAATGTGGGGTGAGTTGAGACATGTTATGATTTTTTGCCGATTGGTGTATTAGAATGAAACTATTCCCGATTTGTTTTTGGTACATTCACAACGCTAGACATTAGGCACCACTTTTGACATCATTAGATTGATAATAACGTAAAAAAAAAATGTTTTTTGAAAATATTATAAAAAAAAAAAATGGAGTGATTTGAGAAAAGTGGGGTGAAGCGCAGCAAGACCGATCATCCGATTGCAATAACATTTTGTCAGCTTATTGCTTGCAATTCCGCGCAACATATAGGCTATGTTTGATTTCGATTGGATAAGGGGGAGTGGCACCTCCTATACAACCCAAATTTTCGATATCGAATAATTTTGGAATTATATGTATCATAGCCTCGAAATTTGGTTTTCGGCCTCAATTTACACGAGTTGTTCCACTTAGAGATAGAGATAGAGATAGAGATAGAGATAGAGATAGAGATAGAGATAGAGATAGAGATAGAGATAGAGATAGAGATAGAGATAGAGATAGAGATAGAGATAGAGATAGAGATAGAGATAGAGATAGAGATAGAGATAGAGATAGAGATAGAGATAGAGATAGAGATAGAGATAGAGATAGAGATAGAGATAGAGATAGAGATAGAGATAGAGATAGAGATAGAGATAGAGATAGAGATAGAGATAGAGATAGAGATAGAGATAGAGATAGAGATAGAGATAGAGATAGAGATAGAGATAGAGATAGAGATAGAGATAGAGATAGAGATAGAGATAGAGATAGAGATAGAGATAGAGATAGAGATAGAGATAGAGATAGAGATAGAGATAGAGATAGAGATAGAGATAGAGATAGAGATAGAGATAGAGATAGAGATAGAGATAGAGATAGAGATAGAGATAGAGATAGAGATAGAGATAGAGATAGAGATAGAGATAGAGATAGAGATAGAGATAGAGATAGAGATAGAGATAGAGATAGAGATAGAGATAGAGATAGAGATAGAGATAGAGATAGAGATAGAGATAGAGATAGAGATAGAGATAGAGATAGAGATAGAGATAGAGATAGAGATAGAGATAGAGATAGAGATAGAGATAGAGATAGAGATAGAGATAGAGATAGAGATAGAGATAGAGATAGAGATAGAGATAGAGATAGAGATAGAGATAGAGATAGAGATAGAGATAGAGATAGAGATAGAGATAGAGATAGAGATAGAGATAGAGATAGAGATAGAGATAGAGATAGAGATAGAGATAGAGATAGAGATAGAGATAGAGATAGAGATAGAGATAGAGATAGAGATAGAGATAGAGATAGAGATAGAGATAGAGATAGAGATAGAGATAGAGATAGAGATAGAGATAGAGATAGAGATAGAGATAGAGATAGAGATAGAGATAAAGATAGAGATAGAGATAGAGATAGAGATAGATGAGATAGAGATAGATATAGAGATAGAGATAGAGATAGAGATAGAGATAGAGATAGAGATAGAGATAGAGATAAAGATAGAGATAGAGATAGAGATAGAGATAGAGATAGAGATAGAGATAGAGATAGAGATAGAGATAGAGACAGAGATAGAGATAGAGATAGAGATAGAGATAGAGATAGATATAGAGATAGAGATAGAGATAGAGATAGAGATAGAGATAGAGATAGAGATAGAGATAGAGATAGAAATAGAGATAGAGATAGAGATAGAGATAGAGATAGAGATAGAGATAGAGATAGAGATAGAGATAGAGATAGAGATAGAGATAGAGATAGAGATAGAGATAGAGATAGAGATAGAGATAGAGATAGAGATAGAGATAGAGATAGAGATAGAGATAGAGATAGAGATAGAGATAGAGATAGAGATAGAGATAGAGATAGAGATAGAGATAGAGATAGAGATAGAGATAGAGATAGAGATAGAGATAGAGATAGAGATAGAGATAGAGATAGAGATAGAGATAGAGATAGAGATAGAGATAGAGATAGAGATAGAGATAGAGATAAAGATAGAGATAGAGATAGAGATAGAGATAGAGATAGAGATAGAGATAGATATAGAGATAGAGATAGAGATAGAGATAGAGATAGAGATAGAGATAGAGATAGAGATAGAGATAGAGATAGAAATAGAGATAGAGATAGAGATAGAGATAGAGATAGAGATAGAGATAGAGATAGAGATAGAGATAGAGATAGAGATAGAGATAGAGATAGAGATAGAGATAGAGATAGAGATAGAGATAGAGATAGAGATAGAGATAGAGATAGAGATACAGATAGAGATAGAGATAGAGATAGAGATAGAGATAGAGATAGAGATAGAGATAGAGATAGAGATAGAGATAGAGATAGAGATAGAGATAGAGATAGAGATAGAGATAGAGATAGAGATAGAGATAGAGATAGAGATAGAGATAGAGATAGAGATAGAGACAGAGATAGAGCTCTGATAGAGGGCCGAAAGTTCTATTTATTAAAAATATGGTAAATTTATTTTAAATCAGCCCAAAAGTACGCAACTTTTGATATGTATTGAGTATTCAAATTTAAAAAAAAAATAGAGATAGAGATAGAGATAGAGATAGAGATAGAGATAGAGATAGAGATAGAGATAGAGATAGAGATAGAGATAGAGATAGAGATAGAGATAGAGATAGAGATAGAGATAGAGATAGAGATAGACATGAGACATGTTATGATTTTTTGCCGATTGGTGTATTAGAATGAACTATTCCCGATTTGTTTTTGGTACATTCACAACGCTAGACATTAGGCACCACTTTTGACATCATTAGATTGATAATAGAGATAGAGATAGAGATAGAGATAGAGATAGAGATAGAGATAAAGATAGAGATAGAGATAGAGATAGAGATAGAGATAGAGATAGAGATAGAGATAGAGATAGAGATAGAGATAGAGATAGAGATAGAGATAGAGATAGAGATAGAGATAGAGATAGAGATAGAGATAGAGATAGAGATAGAGATAGAGATAGAGATAGAGATAGAGATAGAGATAGAGATAGAGATAGAGATAGAGATAGAGATAGAGATAAAGATAGAGATAGAGATAGAGATAGAGATAGAGATAGAGATAGAGATAGAGATAAAGATAGAGATAGAGATAGAGATAGAGATAGAGATAGAGATAGAGATAGAGATAGAGATAGATATAGAGATAGAGATAGAGATAGAGATAGAGATAGAGATAGAGATAGAGATAGAGATAGAGATAGAGATAGAGATAGAAATAGAGATAGAGATAGAGATAGAGATAGAGATAGAGATAGAGATAGAGATAGAGATAGAGATAGAGATAGAGATAGAGATAGAGATAGAGATAGAGATAGAGACAGAGATAGAGCTCTGATAGAGGGCCGAAAGTTCTATTTATTAAAAATATGGTAAATTTATTTTAAATCAGCCCAAAAGTACGCAACTTTTGATATGTATTGAGTATTCAAATTTAAAAAAAAAATAGAGATAGAGATAGAGATAGAGATAGAGATAGAGATAGAGATAGAGATAGAAATAGAGATAGAGATAGAGATAGAGATAGAGATAGAGATAGAGATAGAGATAGAGATAGAGATAGAGATAGAGATAGAGATAGAGATAGAGATAGAGATAGAGATAGAGATAGAGATAGAGATAGAGATAGAGATAGAGATAGAGATAGAGATAGAGATAGAGATAGAGATAGAGATAGAGATAGAGATAGAGATAGAGATAGAGATAGAGATAGAGATAGAGATAGAGATAGAGATAGAGATAGAGATAGAGAAAGAGATAGAGATAGAGATAGAGATAGAGATAGAGATAGAGATAGAGATAGAGATAGAGATAGAGATAGAGATAGAGATAGAGATAGAGATAGAGATAGAGATAGAGATAGAGATAGAGATAGAGATAGAGATAGAGATAGAGATAGAGATAGAGATAGAGATAGAGATAGAGATAGAGATAGAGATAGAGATAGAGATAGAGATAGAGATAGAGATAGAGATAGAGATAGAGATAGAGATAGAGATAGAGATAGAGATAGAGATAGAGATAGAGATAGAGATAGAGATAGAGATAGAGATAGAGATAGAGATAGAGATAGAGATAGAGATAGAGATAGAGATAGAGATAGAGATAGAGATAGAGATAGAGATAGAGATAGAGATAGAGATAGAGATAGAGATAGAGATAGAGATAGAGATAGAGATAGAGATAGAGATAGAGATAGAGATAGAGATAGAGATAGAGATAGAGATAGAGATAGAGATAGAGATAGAGATAGAGATAGAGATAGAGATAGAGATAGAGATAGAGATAGAGATAGAGATAGAGATAGAGATAGAGATAGAGATAGAGATAGAGATAGAGATAGAGATAGAGATAGAGATAGAGATAGAGATAGAGATAGAGATAGAGATAGAGATAGAGATAGAGATAGAGATAGAGATAGAGATAGAGATAGAGATAGAGATAGAGATAGAGATAGAGATAGAGATAGAGATAGAGATAGAGATAGAGATAGAGATAGAGATAGAGATAGAGATAGAGATAGAGATAGAGATAGAGATAGAGATAGAGATAGAGATAGAGATAGAGATAGAGATAGAGATAGAGATAGAGATAGAGATAGAGATAGAGATAGAGATAGAGATAGAGATAGAGATAGAGATAGAGATAGAGATAAAGATAGAGATAGAGATAGAGATAGAGATAGATATAGAGATAGAGATAGAGATAGAGATAGAGATAGAGATAGAGATAGAGATAGAGATAGAGATAAAGATAGAGATAGAGATAGAGATAGATATAGAGATAGAGATAGAGATAGAGATAGAGATAGAGATAGAGATAGAGATAGAGATAGAGATAGAGATAGAGATAGAGATAGAGACAGAGATAGAGCTCTGATAGAGGGCCGAAAGTTATATTTATTAAAAATATGGTAAATTTATTTTAAATCAGCCCAAAAGTACGCAACTTTTGATATGTATTGAGTATTCAAATTTAAAAAAAAAATAGAGATAGAGATAGAGATAGAGATAGAGATAGAGATAGAGATAGAAATAGAGATAGAGATAGAGATAGAGATAGAGATAGAGATAGAGATAGAGATAGAGATAGAGATAGAGATAGAGATAGAGATAGAGATAGAGATAGAGATAGAGATAGAGATAGAGATAGAGATAGAGATAGAGATAGAGATAGAGATAGAGATAGAGATAGAGATGGAGATGGAGATAGAGATAGAGATAGAGATAGAGATAGAGATAGAGATAGAGATAGAGATAGAGATAGAGATAGAGATAGAGATAGAGATAGAGATAGAGATAGAGATAGAGATAGAGATAGAGATAGAGATAGAGATAGAGATAGAGATAGAGATAGAGATAGAGATAGAGATAGAGATAGAGATAGAGATAGAGATAGAGATAGAGATAGAGATAGAGATAGACATGAGACATGTTATGATTTTTTGCCGATTGGTGTATTAGAATGAACTATTCCCGATTTGTTTTTGGTACATTCACAACGCTAGACATTAGGCACCACTTTTGACATCATTAGATTGATAATAGAGATAGAGATAGAGATAGAGATAGAGATAGAGATAAAGATAGAGATAGAGATAGAGATAGAGATAGAGATAGAGATAGAGATAGAGATAGAGATAGAGATAGAGATAGAGATAGAGATAGAGATAGAGATAGAGATAGAGATAGAGATAGAGATAGAGATAGAGATAGAGATAGAGATAGAGATAGAGATAGAGATAGAGATAGAGATAGAGATAGAGATAGAGATAGAGATAGAGATAGAGATAGAGATAGAGATAGAGATAGAGATAGAGATAGAGATAGAGATAGAGATAGAGATAGAGATAGAGATAGAGATAGAGATAGAGATAGAGATAGAGATAGAGATAGAGATAGAGATAGAGATAGAGATAGAGATAGAGATAGAGATAGAGATAAAGATAGAGATAGAGATAGAGATAGAGATAGAGATAGATATAGAGATAGAGATAGAGATAGAGATAGAGATAGAGATAGAGATAGAGATAGAGATAGAGATAGAGATAGAAATAGAGATAGAGATAGAGATAGAGATAGAGATAGAGATAGAGATAGAGATAGCGATAGAGATAGAGATAGAGATAGAGATAGAGATAGAGATAGAGATAGAGATAGAGATAGAGATAGAGATAGAGATAGAGATAGATATAGAGATAGAGATAGAGATAGAGATAGAGATAGAGATAGAGATAGAGATAGAGATAGAGATAGAGATAGAGATAGAGATAGAGATAGAGATAGAGATAGAGATAGAGATAGAGATAGAGATAGAGATAGAGATAGAGATAGAGATAGAGATAGAGATAGAGATAGAGATAGAGATAGAGATAGAGATAGAGATAGAGATAGAGATAGAGATAGAGATAGAGATAGAGATAGAGATAGAGATAGAGATAGAGATAGAGATAGAGATAGAGATAGAGATAGAGATAGAGATAGAGATAGAGATAGAGATAGAGATAGAGATAGAGATAGAGATAGAGATTGAGATTGAGATAGAGATAAAGATAGAGATAGAGATAGAGATAGATATAGAGATAGAGATAGAGATAGAGATAGAGATAGAGATAGAGACAGAGATAGAGCTCTGATAGAGGGCCGAAAGTTCTATTTATTAAAAATATGGTAAATTTATTTTAAATCAGCCCAAAAGTACGCAACTTTTGATATGTATTGATATTCAAATTTAAAAAAAAAATAGAGATAGAGATAGAGATAGAGATAGAGATAGAGATAGAAATAGAGATAGAGATAGAGATAGAGATAGAGATAGAGATAGAGATAGAGATAGAGATAGAGATAGAGATAGAGATAGAGATAGAGATAGAGATAGAGATAGAGATAGAGATAGAGATAGAGATAGAGATAGAGATAGAGATAGAGATAGAGATAGAGATAGAGATAGAGATAGAGATAGAGATAGAGATAGAGATAGAGATAGAGATAGAGATAGAGATAGAGATAGAGATAGAGATAGAGATAGAGATAGAGATAGAGATAGAGATAGAGATAGAGATAGAGATAGAGATAGAGATAGAGATAGAGATAGAGATAGAGATTGAGATTGAGATAGAGATAAAGATAGAGATAGAGATAGAGATAGATATAGAGATAGAGATAGAGATAGAGATAGAGATAGAGATAGAGATAGAGATAGAGATAGAGACAGAGATAGAGCTCTGATAGAGGGCCGAAAGTTATATTTATTAAAAATATGGTAAATTTATTTTAAATCAGCCCAAAAGTACGCAACTTTTGATATGTATTGAGTATTCAAATTTAAAAAAAAAATAGAGATAGAGATAGAGATAGAGATAGAGATAGAGATAGAGATAGAGATAGAAATAGAGATAGAGATAGAGATAGAGATAGAGATAGAGATAGAGATAGAGATAGAGATAGAGATAGAGATAGAGATAGAGATAGAGATAGAGATAGAGATAGAGATAGAGATAGAGATAGAGATAGAGATAGAGATAGAGATAGAGATAGAGATAGAGATAGAGATAGAGATAGAGATAGAGATAGAGATAGAGATGGAGATGGAGATAGAGATAGAGATAGAGATAGAGATAGAGATAGAGATAGAGATAGAGATAGAGATAGAGATAGAGATAGAGATAGAGATAGAGATAGAGATAGAGATAGAGATAGAGATAGAGATAGAGATAGAGATAGAGATAGAGATAGAGATAGAGATAGAGATAGAGATAGAGATAGAGATAGAGATAGAGATAGAGATAGAGATAGACATGAGACATGTTATGATTTTTTGCCGATTGGTGTATTAGAATGAACTATTCCCGATTTGTTTTTGGTACATTCACAACGCTAGACATTAGGCACCACTTTTGACATCATTAGATTGATAATAGAGATAGAGATAGAGATAGAGATAGAGATAGAGATAAAGATAGAGATAGAGATAGAGATAGAGATAGAGATAGAGATAGAGATAGAGATAGAGATAGAGATAGAGATAGAGATAGAGATAGAGATAGAGATAGAGATAGAGATAGAGATAGAGATAGAGATAGAGATAGAGATAGAGATAGAGATAGAGATAGAGATAGAGATAGAGATAGAGATAGAGATAGAGATAGAGATAGAGATAGAGATAGAGATAGAGATAGAGATAGAGATAGAGATAGAGATAGAGATAGAGATAGAGATAGAGATAGAGATAGAGATAGAGATAGAGATAGAGATAGAGATAGAGATAGAGATAGAGATAGAGATAAAGATAGAGATAGAGATAGAGATAGAGATAGAGATAGATATAGAGATAGAGATAGAGATAGAGATAGAGACAGAGATAGAGCTCTGATAGAGGGCCGAAAGTTCTATTTATTAAAAATATGGTAAATTTATTTTAAATCAGCCCAAAAGTACGCAACTTTTGATATGTATTGATATTCAAATTTAAAAAAAAAATAGAGATAGAGATAGAGATAGAGATAGAGATAGAGATAGAGATAGAAATAGAGATAGAGATAGAGATAGAGATAGAGATAGAGATAGAGATAGAGATAGAGATAGAGATAGAGATAGAGATAGAGATAGAGATTGAGATTGAGATAGAGATAAAGATAGAGATAGAGATAGAGATAGATATAGAGATAGAGATAGAGATAGAGATAGAGATAGAGATAGAGATAGAGATAGAGATAAAGATAGAGATAGAGATAGAGATAGAGATAGAGATAGAGATAGAGATAGAGATAGAGATAGAGATAGAGATAGAGATAGAGATAGAGATAGAGATAGAGATAGAGATAGAGATAGAGATAGAGATAGAGATAGAGATAGAGATAGAGATAGAGATAGAGATAGAGATAGAGATAGAGATAGAGATAGAGATAGAGATAGAGATAGAGATAGAGATAGAGATAGAGATAGAGATAGAGATAGAGATAGAGATAGAGATAGAGATAGAGATAGAGATAGAGATAGAGATAGAGATAGAGATAGAGATAGAGATAGAGATAGAGATAGAGATAGAGATAGAGATAGAGATAGAGATAGAGATAGAGATAGAGATAGAGATAGAGATAGAGATAGAGATAGAGATAGAGATAGAGATAGAGATAGAGATAGAGATAGAGATAGAGATAGAGATAGAGATAGAGATAGAGATAGAGATAGAGATAGAGATAGAGATAGAGATAGAGATAGAGATAGAGATAGAGATAGAGATAGAGATAGAGATAGAGATAGAGATAGAGATAGAGATAGAGATAGAGATAGAGATAGAGATAGAGATAGAGATAGAGATAGAGATAGAGATAGAGATAGAGATAGAGATAGAGATAGAGATAGAGATAGAGATAGAGATAGAGATAGAGATAGAGATAGAGATAGAGATAGAGATAGAGATAGAGATAGAGATAGAGATAGAGATAGAGATAGAGATAGAGATAGAGATAGAGATAGAGATAGAGATAGAGATAGAGATAGAGATATAGATAGAGATAGAGATAGAGATAGAGATAGAAATAGAGATAGAAATAGAAATAGAGATAGAGATAGAGATAGAGATAAAGATAGAGATAGAGATAGAGATAGAGATAGAGATAGAGATAGAGATAGAGATAGAGATAGAGATAGAGATAGAGATAGAGATAGAGATAGAGATAGAGATAGAGACAGAGATAGAGCTCTGATAGAGGGCCGAAAGTTATATTTATTAAAAATATGGTAAATTTATTTTAAATCAGCCCAAAAGTACGCAACTTTTGATATGTATTGAGTATTCAAATTTAAAAAAAAAATAGAGATAGAGATAGAGATAGAGATAGAGATAGAGATAGAGATAGAGATAGAGATAGAAATAGAGATAGAGATAGAGATAGAGATAGAGATAGAGATAGAGATAGAGATAGAGATAGAGATAGAGATAGAGATAGAGATAGAGATAGAGATAGAGATAGAGATATAGATAGAGATAGAGATAGAGATAGAGATAGAGATAGAGATAGAGATAGAGATAGAGATAGAGATAGAGATAGAGATAGAGATAGAGATAGAGATAGAGATAGAGATAGAGATAGAGATAGAGATAGAGATAGAGATAGAGATAGAGATAGAGATAGAGATAGAGATAGAGATAGAGATAGAGATAGAGATAGAGATAGAGATAGAGATAGAGATAGAGATAGAGATAGAGATAGAGATAGAGATAGAGATAGAGATAGAGATAGAGATAGAGATAGAGATAGAGATAGAGATAGAGATAGAGATAGAGATAGAGATAGAGATAGAGATAGAGATAGAGATAGAGATAGAGATAGAGATAGAGATAGAGATAGAGATAGAGATAGAGATAGAGATAGAGATAGAGATAGAGATAGAGATAGAGATAGAGATAGAGATAGAGATAGAGATAGAGATAGAGATAGAGATAGAGATAGAGATAGAGATAGAGATAGAGATAGAGATAGAGATAGAGATAGAGATAGAGATAGAGATAGAGATAGAGATAGAGATAGAGATAGAGATAGAGATAGAGATAGAGATAGAGATAGAGATAGAGATAGAGATAGAGATAGAGATAGAGATAGAGATAGAGATAGAGATAGAGATAGAGATAGAGATAGAGATAGAGATAGAGATAGAGATAGAGATAGAGATAGAGATAGAGATAGAGATAGAGATAGAGATAGAGATAGAGATAGAGATAGAGATAGAGATAGAGATAGAGATAGAGATAGAGATATAGATAGAGATAGAGATAGAGATAGAGATAGAGATAGAGATAAAGATAAAGATAGAGATAGAGATAGAGATAGAGATAGAGATAGAGATAGAGATAGAGATAGAGATAGAGACAGAGATAGAGCTCTGATAGAGGGCCGAAAGTTATATTTATTAAAAATATGGTAAATTTATTTTAAATCAGCCCAAAAGTACGCAACTTTTGATATGTATTGAGTATTCAAATTTAAAAAAAAAATATCTGCCCAGCCTAGAGCACACAGGTCTAACAATTTGATTATTCTTTAGCTGTTATTTCGACTAAAATATTCGCACTTCTCAAATCACCTCGTGTCTCAAATCAGACCACTTTACCTTAATTATTAAACGACGTGCAGTGCAGCAAAATGCAGCATCAAAGTTTTATTGGTGTTGTACGGGGAAGTGTTGCCAAATTAATTGTTTAAACTGCATAGCCACATTGTTAAGTTTTAGTTGAAAACTGCAATAAAACTTGAGAATCTTGCACAAAATTTTGGCAACATGTTGCTGATATTGAGCAAAGTTTTCAAGCGTAACTGGCGACATCTTGGAAATAGTGCCACTAACGTGGTTTTAGTGTTGAAAGGGTGACCAAATAAAAACACTAGCAAAAGAAATTTAAATAAAACAACAACGGTGTGGGATGTCAAACTGATTCTGGCTTTATTTTGAAGCTGTTTAAACTTAATTCTACATCTTGTGTCACGACATAATGGCAATTGCTTTGCCTTTTGTTCCTAAAATTCTTTTTCCAATCTCAATAGTGCTTTTTTCTTTTTTTGTTTTTTTTCTAATTGGTATGAGGGTGGGTATATTTCCCATAAAACTTTACTGTCGACACGTCAGAGCTTAAGTTGGTTAAGTAATAAATAATTCCGACATTTGCCAACATTATTAAAGCTCATTAATTAGCTTTCTTTGTGCAAACAATCTGCTATGCTTCACAAAGCTATGCCAACTATGCACAACAAAAATAAGGCTAAAGAAATAGAAAAGAAATGACAAAGCGCATAAAGCCAACAAAGCTGCAGGATAAACCGAGAAAAGTAGCTAACGACAAATCCTGTTTCTGTGTAAGTAGGCAATTTTCCAGCACACATACATACGTATACTCATATGTTGGCTATATATAGCTTTTACGTGTGTGTGTGCATGTGTCTGTACATGTGTAGGTGATGGTATTCTTTTATAACAGGCCATCTTCACAATGCCTTCGTGCCAAGATATCGTCATATTATGCTGTCGTTCAACCACTGTGTCTCCGTCATGCTCGTGCATTTAGCTCAGCTTGAATTCCTTTATTTATGTAAATTGTTTAACACTCGTACATAAAATATGTTAAAGCTCAATGACAGCTAAGTCACCGTTATGAATTACTGCCATTACTGTTTGTCTTAGCTTTTACCGCCAGCAGCTTTTTCCAGAGGAATGCATAAATTAATTACGCACACCTAGAGCTGCCAACTCTTCATTTTTCACCAAGCAGGATTTTTCCTTAATTGCTGCAAATAAAAATATTTCGCTTTAGTATTAATAGAAATATTTATATTCCTTTCGCACACTCATGAAATGCTGTCAATACGTCGTTTGTCAGTTGATATAGCAAAAAAACAAATCTATTGCCGAAATCAAGCTACTGCCATTTGTTGTTACTTGATTCAGATTTGTTTCTAATATTTTTTTTGTGTTTTTATTTTCCTTCCATACACACACCCACACACATACACACACACACACACTGTGCTACATTGTCTCCTGTCTTGACACGCATTGTCAGTCATTATCTAATATCGACTGAGCACTCTGCTATTGCCTTGTCTGTTCAGCTGTCACTGGCATTCGATGTTGCTGCGTAGGAAGAACTTATTTCTTCTTCACTTCCTTTGATCATTTTTATCCTTTCCCTTTACTTTTTTTTTGTATGTTTTATTCTTTTCTTTTTTTACAAACATATTTTTTTCGTGTCGAATTTAGAAAGAAAGTCACAGTTTTCTGCGTGCTTCACATGCATTTTTCGACATGTCGTTAGTTGCAACTCTCGGGAAGAAACTTTTTCCAGCAATCTTGCCAGTGACAACTCTGCGACGTACAAACATGCACATTACATAAGCTTTAGTGACTGTCAAGCTGTATTGAATAGGATTTCTTCGTTATGCGAGCATCGTGACGATATTGATATGTTTTGTCGAATAGTTTGATTTGATTTTCTGTCCCAAAGGTTTAGCTGGATTTCCGTTTAATTTTTACTTTCTTATTTTAAAGTCTTAAAGTGAGGCTTCTTTAAGATTTCAGCTAAAGCTTCTCTATTTAATTAAAATTAAATCACTTTCAATGGCAGTTTAAGAGACTTTTATACCATTTTCAAACTTTACAAATTATACAGGGTTTCAAAGCATACAATACAAGTTTTTTTTATGATATTGGCCTTAAGTGCTTGAATCGTTTCCGGATTGTTGGCATAACATTAGTTCTTCACGGTTCCCCACAAAAAAAAGTCCAAAGGGGTCAAATTGCAGCTCCGAGGCGGCCAATTGGCATCGCCAAAACGGTTGATAATACAATTTGGGAATTTGGTGCGCAAAAAATGGATTGTGGCATGAGCTGTGTGGCATGGCTCGACATCCTGAATGAACTAGAGGTTGCTCAAATGCATGTCTCCAATTTCAGTAAAAAAGTCGGTAAGCATGGCTTGGAGGACGATCCTCACATGGCAACGTGTCTGACTGCCTCAACCTGGTGAGGCCAGCATTATCCATATCGAACTCGTCTCAAGTCGACTCAAACCTCACCGTGGTGTCCTCTAGAAACGGCAAACTGGCAACCGTTAGTTTGACGGCTGATCTGAGCGACGGGCTACCTGCCTTTAAAGGGTTGTGCGTTGAACTTGAAGCCCACCACGTAAAAACACATTTCATTGAAACAAAAAAGAAATAAGATAAAACTGATCCCCAAATCTGATGACTACTATCGCAAACGAAAAATTGACAACGATTTAATGATATGCACTTGGAACGTCCGAACCCTTAATTGGGATGGTGCCTCTATCCAACTGATAAATATCTTAGAAAGATACAAAGCTGATATCACTGCAATCCAAGAAATACGATGGAAGAGACAGGGTTTCTTACGGCAAGCATCTTGTGATATCTACTTCAGCGGTCATGCGGAGAACCACGAATTTGGATGCGGATTCATGGTTGGCAAGAGACTACGGCATCTTGTCCTGCGATTCACACTTGTGAACGAACGACTTGCCATAATCCGTTTCAAGGCAAAATTCCTCAACACAAGCCGGATTTGCGCGCACGCTCCGACAGAAGATAAGGACTATGAGACCAAAGACAGCTTCTGCGAGCGCCTTGAAGAGGCTTATCGCCACGACATAAAAATCGTGCCTGGTGACTTCAACGCCAAGGTGGGAAAAGAAAATATCTTTGGTCCAACAGTCGGAAAGTCAGCCTCCACGACAATACCTCCGATAACGGAATAAAAAACATGGTCGTTAGTAGCACTACATTCAAGCATCTCAATATTCATAAAGCCACTTGGCTGTCTCATGATCAAAAGACGCACAGCCAAATTGATCACGTTTTGATTGACGGAAGGCACTCTTCCAGTGTTTTAGATGTACGCACGATCCGTGGTGCCAATATAGACTCGGATCTTTATCTTGTCGCAGCCAAGATCCGTACACGCCTGTGCGCAACCAAGAATGTGCGCAATCCAGCACAGAGAAAGCTAGACGTCGAAAAACTGCAATCAAAACAAACAGCTGAAGACTTCGCTACTCGACTCTCACTCCTGCTTCAAGAAAGCACTCCTCTTATCGATATATGCGTGCAGTGGAATCACATTTCTCACTCTATGCTAACGGCTGCCGAAAAGGTAATTGGCTATTACCACCCTCGCCGAAACCAGTGGCACGACCAGGAGTGTCGCGACGCCACTATAGAAAAAGACGCCGTCTACAAAGCCACCCTGCAGTCGGTTGTAACGCGTGCTGCTTAATTTTTTAATTTAATTTATTTAGAAAAATAATGTTCACATATAAGACAAAGTCTTTTAAATGCAGTAAGAATAAGAAAATAACAACAAGTAATAATCAACAAGTAAGAATGACTTAAACTATGACAAGATTTTTAATAATAATTATAAATTGGAACAATTGATACATAAGTGAATTAATTTAATATTGTAATGAAAGTTAAATGCAAAGAAGAAGATTAAAGAGAAATAGATAGAGACTAGGAAAAATATAAGAGAATTTCATGCTTAAAGTTGCGTTTATTTGAGATGATTTTAATTCTTAATGGCAGCGAATTCCATATTCTAATCGCATTGACAAAAAAAAGTCTGCTTGAGTTCAGAAAATTATATACTGGTATGATAAGATTCATATTTCTATTCGATCTACTGAATTGAAGTTTTTCATATAAATAATATGGGGTTTGCGTATAAATCAAGTTATGTAGGAATAAGCAGTTTCTAACGTCCAAGTAATTAAATATATTACAACCAAGTACTTGATTGCTTAAATGACTAATGCGGTCAAACTTTCTTAAACCATATACGTATCTGACAGCATTATTGAATGCAAGTTGTAATTTAAGCTTGGACCTAGAATCAAGTTTACTGAACACAACATCTGAGTAAGAAATAATTGGCATTATAAGTTGAATCACTAACTTTCTTCTGGTGTCAATAGGTACAAATGATGCAGTCCATCTTAGGTTACGTAGGGCAAAAAACATTTTACTCACAACCGAATTAATATGATCTTCACAAGAGAGTTTTGAGTTAATGTGGTAACCGAGATTTTTAACACGTTCGACAGATTTCAGTTCAACACTATTTAGATAGACTGCCGGTAAATCATAAATATCGTAACGCGATTTACATATCGGCAAAACATATGATTTAAGGGGGCTTAGGAGCAACTTGTTGCATTCAGCCCAATCAGCTATATTAATCAAGTCTTCGTTAACCTTAACACACAATTCATCCACAAGACCAATGGGACTGGATAGGTACAATTGAAGATCATCAGCATATGCATGTATGGAAACATGGCGGCATTTACTGAATATATCATTTATAAACATTGTAAATAGAAGGGGACCAAGTACAGAGCCCTGAGGCACCCCACGGGATAAGTAACTAAAATCAGACAGACTATTACCCACCCTAACTCTTTGAGTTCTTCCAGTTAGATAACTATTTAACAGACGGACTGCAGTGCTAGAAAAACCGAAGTTAACCCTAAGTTTGTCGGATAGAAGTGAATGACTAACCGAATCAAACGCCTTGGAGAAATCTAACAAGCACGGAAAGCTCATGTGCCCCAGATCGTATGAGATTCTTATGTCGTCTAAGATCTTAACAGTGGCTGTAGAGCAGCTATGGCCCGGCCGAAATCCGGACTGAAGAGGAGACATAAGGTTAAATTCTTTTAAGTATTCCAAGATTTGAGTAGCCATAAGAGACTCAAATACTTTTGATAATGAAGATAGAAGACTTATAGGCCGATAATCAGATGGATTGCGAGCAATTGATTTTTTAGCCACAGGGATGATTGTAGCTGTTTTCCATACGTCAGGAAAGCAAGAACTTGTGAAGCAATGGTTAATAATGTGGGTCAACGGGCTTAAGATGAAAGGTAAAATGAGTTTAATAAATTTTATGGATATTCCATCTTCGCCAATGGCATTTGAGCTACATCACACTCATCTACAGCAGCAAACTCAAAGTTAAATAGACATTCCTCAGCAAAACCCCTCGAAATATCAGCAATCCCATTATCAGAAGAAGCTGTGCTCCCAATAAAATATTCGTTTAAAAGATTTGGATCAATGCGGCAACCGGTAGGTTTGACATTACAAACCCCAGCCTGCCTAAGATTATTCCAAAGCTTTTTCGGAGGTTGTGTTGAACTTAGCTTGGACATGAAAAAGATTCGTTTAGAAGATCTGACTGAGTTGTTAGCTTCATTTCTGGCTCTTTTGTACAATTCCCAGTTAGCAGTTGTGGGGTTTCTTTTCCATCGATTGTAGGACCTGTGTCGATTTTTTAAGGCTGATTTAACACTATTTGTAAACCAGGGACAACTGATATTAGGGATTCGGCGACTGACTAAAGGAACATGGCAATCAAATAGTGCATTGATTTTATTCATAAAAAAAATTAGCTTTTCATCAACAGAGCTTAGTAACCAAGACTCAGACCAATTAATTAAAGACAAGTCATTGTACAATGAGACAGAATCTAAGGATTTATAGTCTCTAAAAGAAAAAGTTTTTTCAGTTATGACTGGTGTTAGGTTTATATCGAACGAGCAAAAAATGAGGTCATGGTCAGATATAAACGATAATTGATCACAGAGCAAAACCGTAGAAACATTTGATACTACAAATAAGTCTAGTAAGCTCGGAGAAGCATTATTTGCAAAGCGTGTAGGTGAACTATAATTAACTATTTGTAGACCAACTTCAGATAATTTGTCGTAGAAATGACCAACAAGAGAATCCCTAGATAATAAATTAATATTGAAATCACCACATAGAATAAAATGATCGTAGTCAATTGCACAATTGGACAGAGAAGAAAACAATTGGAGCAAGTTACTGTGACGATGTGGATTATATACATATATATTTGAATGCATTCATTAGCTTTTATGCAGAATATGATCGGAAGAATGCATTCCAAACGATTGCAACCTCAGTGCGCTCTGCCCAATCCACAAGAAAGGAGATCCCACAATTTGCGCATACTACCGTGGGATAAGCCTTCTTAATATCGCATATAAGGTCCTGTCGAGCATATTATGTTAAAGACTGAAGCCCATCATAGACCAGCTGATTGGACCTTATCAGTGTGGCTTCAGATCTGACAAATCCACCATAGACCAGATATTTACGCTACGACAGACCTTGGATAAGATCCTAGAAAAACAAATTGACACACACCATCTTTTTGTTGATTATAAAGCCGCCTTCGACAGTCCAATAAGTAATCATCTAAACTCCACCATGTCTGAATTTGATATTCCTGCAAAGCTCATCCGTCTTTGCAGAATGACACTAGCAACACCAGCAGCACAGTTAAAATCGGGAAGAATCTCACGCCTCTATTCGATACCAAACGAGGTTTCAGACAAGGTGATTCCTTATCGTGAGACTTTTTCAACCTAATGATGGAAAAAATCATCCGAGCTGCTGATTTGAGACGCAGTGGCACGATATTCTACAAAAGTATTATGCTGCTGGCGTATGCAGATGATATCGATATCAATGGCCATAATACGCGCGAAGTCAGTGCAGCATTCTCCAGATTATCGAAAGAGTCGAGTTGAATGGCTCTTGCAGTGAACGCAGATAAGGCGAAATACCTAGTGTTAACAAACAAAAAGTCCCAATGTCTTGGAAACCACGTCACTGTTGACAACATCTCCTTCGAGGTTGTTAAGGACTTCGTTTACCTAGGATCCAGAGTAAACTCTTTCAACGATGTCAGTATTGAGATGAAATGAAGGATAACTTTTACCAAAAGGTGTTACTTTGGGCTGAGTAGGCGATTGGGAAGCAGAGCCCTCTCTCGACGAAAAAAATCACGCTCTGTAAGTCACTAATCATGCCCGTCCTATTATATGTAGCACAAACCTGAACGTTGAGCAGTTCTGATGAAAAGACTTTGGGAGCCTTCGAGAGAAAGATCCTTCGTAAAATCTTCGGTCCAATCTGCGTCAATGGCAAGCACCGAATTCGATGAAACCTCAAGCTGTATAAGCTGTACGCTGACATTGACATAGCCAAGCGCATTAAAATCGAGCGGCTCCGCTGGATAGGTCATGTTGAGCGAATGGAAAACGAAGCTCCAGCGAAAAAAATATTCGATTTGGTGCCCGGTGGTGGTCAACGCAGAAGAGGACGCCCACATCTTCGTTGGAAGGATCAGGTGTTGGATAACCTGACCACACTTGGTGTTTCCAACTGGCGCCAGCAAGCGCAAAACAGAAATGGCTGGCGCAATTTCTTATACGCGGTCAAAACCGAGCTACGGTTGGTAGCGCCAGATAAGTAAGTAAGTAAGTAAGCATGGCTCTGTAACGCCGAAACGTTGTTCCCAGCCTCATTTCCGAATGGTCCAATGATGGCACCACTTCACAATCCGCACCAAACTGCGGCTTCTCGACAATAACTTGCGGGTTTTCCGATCCCCAGATACAGCAGGGGCACAGCAGGTACAGTAGGCTCGGTTTGTGCTTCATTTTGGGCCAAAATTTCTTTTCAAATAACGCACTGTTTGGGCTATACATCACTAACATTGGAAATAAGTAACGCAAATAAAAGCAATATGGTGTGAATATAAGGTGGATAGCTTCAGTGGTTCAGTCGTGATGGTCAGATATACACACATATGCATCAACATTTTTTAAAGGGTGTTTTTTTAGAGGCATAGAACCGTTCTCTCAAATAAACCAAAGAAAAATTAATGAAATGGTCAATATTTTGGCTTTATTAGTGCTTAAACACAATTTCGGTCATATGACCGCAACTACCTCTTTTGAAGACCAACCTGTCGGTCTAATTTTGTACAACTTTTTCCAGCATAGCCAGCCTTATCTCGCAAATAACGCGCCGAGTGTTGGTATGCAACTGCTCAGTCGTATTTAGTTTATCAGGATAGACCAGTCACTTGACTGACATACCCCTACAACAAGTTGATAGCCCATGATTCCGCCACTTCAAGTTCGTCCCAATTAAGTGATGATAACACGAGCTGTCTTGCAACATTGTCCTGCTAGAACCATTTAACACTTTGACGATTGATAATGAAGCGTGAAACCAAAAAATCGCGAATCATCTGCCTGTAGCACTCACCATTGACTGTAATGTTAGCTCCATCTTCAGTTTTGAAAAAGTATGGACCAATGATGCCTTCGGCATGCAAACTATAACAGAAGATAACCTTTTCTGGATGTAAGAAGCCTGAATGGGAGGGAGCCTCACAACAAAAAAGACAATTTTGCTTATTTATGTACCCGTTAAGCTAGAAACGTAATGTGTGCCACTTAGAAAGAGAATTTTGGAAATAAATTTCCACGATTTGTATTGTGTCGGTGTAAGTCTTTGCATGGTAATTTGCCAAAGTATACTGAACATAAATCTCAAGCAGATGTGTTTGCTTTGACAACTGGGCTTGACTGCTATCCATCTAGGACTATCTATACTTGTAAAAAGCACCCGATATAACAGAAATGTATACTAGAAATCGTTCACTCACAAGATGAACTTTGTAAGATGATAAGGTATGATTCGATAAGATACACAAGTACCTATACGCGTTCGGGGACGCGTACCATACCAAAAATGTTATTACTATCATCCATGAGCGCGTAATTTTTGGTGATTCCGTCTTCCTACCAAAACTTTCATGCTCATGGGTGACAAACCATATGAGACTTTTAATGCCCATAAGACCCTACGCGAGCCTTATATTACAATGAATGGTAAGAATAAAAATATGGTACAGTAGAGGATAACTATACCATATTTTCCATAGCTGCTATTTGAGTGATTGATTTTATGGGTTCTGTGAACTCTTATGAAAAATATCGATGATTTTATTACCAAAAGTTTCCACCGGGTATTGTATCGATAAAGTTTGCTAATTGAAATTTTTAAAAGGCGCACCTGCCTACCTGTATGTAATTATCGAGGCACATATTGATTATTGTCCGCAATACGCAAAATAATGGAAAAGGACCGTCTCGGATCAAATAAAGTTCGATTGAATCCTTTTGTCACAGAATCGTTACTGTTTTTACTTTTGTCATAGTTATCGTTTTAATATAAAGAGTTCTTAGAACCGAAGCATTTCCTAAGTATACTTTAGAAAGAATATTGTTTTAACTTGCAAATAGTTATAAAACAATTAGGTGCCCCTAAAATTATGCAGAAAAAAGTGGATAAGTACAAAAGTTGCTAATAATAGAAAAATTTGTTCTCGGCAAAAAAAAAGAAAAAAAAAAACTCGCAGAAATTTTCTCGGAACATTGGCAGAATTTAACTTAAACTAAATTGAACTAAAGCTGAGTGAAACAAAGTGAAAATCGGGCAAGACTACTGATGAGTTGGTGTAGCCGCCAGCGAAACAACTTTATGTTTTTGTTGGTTGTTTTTATTTGTTAATATTCTTGACCTCGAGCTCAACAACAAGTATAAATAATTGATACAGAATATTTTTGTTATGAATATCATTTCCATATTTTGTAGCTATACCCAAAATGACAAAACTTTCTAAAGGGTTAAAACTTTCGCAAAATTTAGTTTTTTGAATTTTTCAAAGTTTTTTTAAAAAATACATATTTCAGCAAGTAAATCAGACATTCTTTTTGTTTTTTTGCCTATTAGTATGGGATAGTTCTAAATGGCACTTACGATTATCGACGTAAAAGCTTGAATCTCCTCCAGCCTTTATTTTCTGCATTTTTATATAAAGAAACATATTTATGCGTTTCAGTTCGTCATGTTTGCGTACACATTTCTTATTTTAGTCACGTATGTTCTAACATGTGAGATTGACACAGCAGCATAATTTTTGCGAATTTACTCTTTTGTGGAAATCTATAATGATTGTATGACGTTGCGCATTTATTGCGTTGTTGCATTGATTGCAATTGACATTATTTGATGATTGACGCACAATAACGAGAACTGCATAAAACGAATGATGCACTCACCACATACATTTGTTACAGGAAATATTCCTAGAAGTTATACAACTTCTATTTTCAGCTGAACTGAGAATTCAGGAAAATTCCATTGTTATGCTTATATTTTCCATTTATATCCATATACTCCATGCTTACATTGTATGATGCAAGCTATAAGCACTACCAGTTGTACCTCATTACAGCTCCTGACTGGTGGTCAGTTTATGCTTAAAGAACAACTCTTTGCGTGACCCATCACGTTGAATCAACAGATTATCTAACAGATGAATAATTGCAATAATCATTCACCTGTTACGCCTACTAGTATACACTTGACATGTTACCTCGTTAACCTAACAACCTGCTCACTAAGATGCAAGAGCATTGCTCATTTCGAACTTTCTTTTATTACTGTTATGCCCATGGCAATCAAGTCTCGAATGCCTTCATAAAGAGGAGACACTCGCACTAGAACTGTAATCAATCTTCAAGGTCTGATCCATAATAGTATCCTTCAATCATGCTGAGATTTATTTAATGCAAAAATGCAAGAAAACCATAGTCAGTTAGAAGGTAGCTTAAACTTAGAGAGAACCCAAAGTGTACATGACCTTTATCAAACAACACATCACTCATAAGCCGAAAGTTGACCATTCTGGCTTTGAATTCATTCCGATTTCCATCAAGATCTTACGCGCTCTTTTATCATAGCCTTCCAATCTGTGTTAGTAGTCCTTAACTAATACTTAAGTACAATCAGTCGCTAACATGGAAAGATCTTACCAAATCCGGTATGCAATGCTGGTTTACATTACCACCAGAACCAATAGAGGTCTGGGATGCCCCCCCTTCAGAACCTGCAAAGTATCCGTAGTGACTGTGCAGTCAGTAGAGTCCCTATTCACTTCTACGTTATCTGCATACTCGTTCTACCACTGTCAACAGACTCTCTGTCAACTTTTCCAAATGCAAGTATGATAGATGCATACTCGTTCTACCACTGTCAGTAGACTCTCTCTCAACTTTTCCAGATAGTATGAACTTTATACTATTGCCTATTCCAAGCTGATAAAAGGAGTGCCCGACAGCGAGATAATTTGCCTTTCAACAGCATTGCTTATTACAACGCTGACTCCGATACGTGCACGCAATGCATACACTGCAGTCATAACCTCACTTGTTTCTTACACTTTTCCATAACAAATAGGTCATGAGCAGCTATCGGCATGGAGCAAGCTTCGGAGCCAGCTGAAAGCAATTGAGAAAAATTAAGAGCAAAGGCTTATGTAGAACCACAAAACACAACAACAAAGCAAAGACAAAAGACAAACACAGATACAACACAGAAGTTTAAGTATAATGATGTCCATACCCGGTCATGAGCGTAGGCTCAGCACTTAGTTCTAGCTGCCACAACTGGGGATCCATCATGTTGTTTCAAATTAATGGACAACAGATAGACCCCTATGAACAGTCACGAAAAACATTTATCCCTACTGTTTCCTACATGTGATGTGCTTGGACAGGGAGACGGATCTAGAGTCTCAAATCTAGATACATCTTTGAAATTATCTGCAAAAAGTTTAAAGATTCTCAGAGGGTTGGAAGAAACCACATAAACCATATCTTTAAACTTTAACATAGGATAATTAGTTGATCTTCGTTTAACATTTACAAAGTCGAAGAATTTCTTAGGAACTTGAATGATTTTCTCTAATAAGAAATGTGTAAACCTTATGCCATGTCTACACAGAGAGGTAAGTTTGAGTTCAACCATAGCTGTTCGCATTCTGCGTCGGCAGAATTACTTTTGTCTTCTCATATTTGTTCGGAACATCCACCACCGTGACATTAATTCCACTTGAGGACAAGGCTGTCTCTGCGTACACATACGAGCTCTTCCTTGCGCTGTGCAAATCGGAATTTTTATCGGCCTATACTGATATGAAGACCTCATCTTCTAACTTTCCCCAAGATCTTTTTATCGCCTTTTTGTTAATTTTTTGTAAATAGTAAATTGCACAATTTTAGAACAGCTGTTTTTGACATTTCTCACCACAAAATTGTTCAATGTTCCTTGTCATTTAAAAAGTTGCATCTGAACGTATCTTTTTATCTGATGCATACTTTTAGGCAGTTTTCAAATTAGGCTTTTTAGAACGAAAATGAGGCATTTTGCAAAATTGTACTGGGGAACTCAAGAGTTAATTTTGCATTCAATGCCAAAACTCAACTTTGTACTGGAAACTCAAACTAAACTCTCTGTGTAGACATGGCATTATTCTCTTCAATCAACCTGGCATAAAATTCAGTGGTTGTTCATTCTTCTCGTAACTTTCGAGGATGTTAAGGTTGTTCTTAGTGGTTTTCACAGTTTTTTCTTTGATTCCTTACACGCAAAAAAATTTTTCGTTTACCGCAATTGAAATAAAAATGATAATGCTACACTTCGTTTGCGAGTTGTATTCGCCGCAAACGCATATTCAGTTGTCATTAATTTAAAATAAATCTGATATATATATATGCCGCAAGCTATTTCGGTCATTATTTTTTTTTTGCTCTCATTGCCCCTCTGTTACTATCTCCGTTCGCGTATTAAACAAATTACCAATTTGCTTATATAGTAACTAACAATTTGTCAAAAAAGTAACTCTGAACTATAAGCGTTGCGTTGAAGGGGAAAACAAACAAAGTTTTCAATTGGGAAAAACAAATTTGTCAATTGCTGCAATTTAAAAATCACCCGCATTTATGAAAAACGGAATTTATTTCCTGCAACTAAATGACGCGTTTCTCGTAACTAACTATTATATTGACAACTGTTGAAGCGTTTGCAAATATCAATTTCAAGCACGACAAAATAAGTTCATTTGCGGCAAGCTGGCGATAAACGTTTTTTTTTTGTTTTGCGTGTAGGTTTCTAAGATTTCTGTTCAGCCAAGTTTCTGCCAAATCGTTTTTTTTTTTCAACTTTTTAGGACATACCTATTAATAACAATGAGAATACGTTGGTAAAAGAGAGAGAGATATCGGTATCTAAGTTGAAAGTCACTAGTACGTTCAAGTTTAAAGGGTTCATATCAAAAGCTATACACTTGAAATCCGAATTAGGAAAGTCGTACACAGTTTAGTTGTTGAATGAGTTATGTTGGTGGTGGTTAACTGAACAGTAAAGGGTGTATGGTGAAGAGTATCACTTGTTCGACAAATCTTCATCATACAAGTTTGTGAATACTAAACCCAACCACCTATGACTTGTACATAGGTACAAGCCATAGGTACCTATGTGCTTGCGGTTTGGAATGAATTGTTAAAGATTATTACTGTAAAGCGCACTGATAAGATGAAGTCAATAGAATTATAAATTTTAACTAGTGGGAGATAATTATCATTTTCATCAATGGCACAGAAAATTATTGAACTCGAGAATGGAAAGCTGTTTTAGAATGAGATTTAAGAGCAGTAATAATTTTAAAATTAGAACGTGATATTTGCACATGCCAGAGGTTCTTTGACTTGTGTGCGAGGCAAAAGCATTAAGACCATTTTCAACACACTTTGGAGAAATGTTAAGGCTTTCGTGGAGAATTTACGAAAATGTTTGTCAATTCTATTGGATTTTTCGGAAAACCTTCTTATTGAATGAATAGATACTATGTTACTTGCTTTAGTTGTTTTCTCAACGCATATTGAATTGGATTTATTATGCAGATATGCGAGGTTATAGCAAATGTTTTCATATTATCACCGGTCCCTAGGACGAGAAATAGTGAAGCAGCCATCCGGCTAAATACATCAGAAAGGTTTTTTGTTAGCTTGGCCGTAGGTAGGAGAAGACGATCAAGAAAGGCTGATGGTGGTTTAGCAAAGGCTTTGGTGTTAGTGTGTGTGTAACAAAGGAGGGCATGCTACTCGATATCAAGGATGAGCTTGTTGCGTTGCTTGAGGCGGGAGCGGTATTTTATGTAGTAGGAGTAAATTTTTTCGGTAACTCTCGCAGGAGGTAGTGACGAATTAAAACTGTGGGAATGCATAAAACTAGGATAATTATCGGTGGAATTCATTGTTTTACTTTAATTCTTATCGAGATTAAATCAAATCAAACCCGATTAAGTTTAAGACAGGTAGATTTGGATGAGGTTTGTGTACCAGTAGAATTAGAAGATAAAGTTATCCAGGTTGCTACATATATATCAGGAATATATATAAAGACGGCTATTTTTTTTTTATTGTTTTTCGAAATATTCTC
This sequence comes from Pherbina coryleti, assembly GCA_943735915.1. NCBI lineage: Eukaryota > Metazoa > Arthropoda > Insecta > Diptera > Sciomyzidae > Pherbina > Pherbina coryleti. Next base: position 60,672,089 of record OX030951.1, read on the forward strand.
CTTTATGATTAATACATTTTTTCACATGTTCAAACAATTTGTTATAAGATTTATCCCATTCAGCTTGAGACTGAATGACTAGATTGTTTATAGAAAAAAAAAGTTCGATACCCACAAAATATTGAAAGAAAAGTATCGATACCCTGAACATCGATACGATATTCGTGTCTTGTCTTTTTTCAGAAGCACAATTGTCCAAATCTGGTTCAACATCTTCCGCGCTTTCTTGCTCGCTATCTTCCCCGCTTTCTTGCTAGCTTTCGTTGTTCTCTGAATATTGCTTAATCCTAAAACTTTTTTCCCGTATTTAAATTTTATTTATACCACACATCTACACACATATTCCATACAGCTGAAATAGCCAACCAGCAACAACAGCATCGCACTCTGTTCCTGCAATTTATTTCTTGCAGTTGCAGGTTTCTTATAGTTCTCGTTTAGTTTTTGTTGCAAGGGTAATATAGCCTGGATGTTTATCCGAGATGAATTGTAAGTGTGATGGGTGGTCGCTTGATGAAATGATGTAGGGTGGAGTGACAACTCGATATTTTCTGACGGATGTCTTGCACCGGTTGTCATTTAGCTGCTAGTTTTGCTTCTCATTTTCTATCTTACTTTTTCTTTCTCTAGTTTATACTATTTTTGACATTACATGCCATAATATTTAAAAATTTTGTTTTTTAAATTCAATATTTTTATATAAATTTTCTTAAAATGCGGTAGTTTTATTTTCAAATAGTAAATATTTGAAAGATATTTTAAAAAATGCATAATTTTAATATATTTTTTATTAATTCTGTTTACATATTTTAATATTTTATTTAATTAAAAAAAGTATTTAAATAAATTTTAAATATTTGCGTAGTTGATTTATGCAAATGCGTTATTGGTGCGTTATTACTCTGAAATATCGATACGATATTCGTATCTTTACAGACAACCCATTAGTTCTATGTTTTGAGTGGTCAAAAACGGCTCAAGCATTGACTTGGCAAAGAATAATTCTTCGGGGCTTGTCTGCATTCCTAATTTTACGGGATATTTCTTATTTTTTTGCATGTCTCAAGTGATACCGTGGCAAGGATTGAAAAAATAATTTTGCCCTTACTTATAGACTTAATATGGTTAAGGCTACATTCTCCTCAGTTGAGTTTAAAAATAATTTTTTTAAAAGGTTCAAATGTGTAGAATATCATATCACAACCACAGATCGATATCTCAATCAGAAAAAAAGTTACACGTAGTTAAGTGCAGGTGTGTCGAAGCCTTCGATACTATACTTTTGTCTTTAAACGCTTTTTTCTCGTTACGGTGTTTTTCGAGATGGCGAGATGGATTCCCGGCGCACCGATGAAGATATCTTAATTTAAATTGGCTCCAATTGTTCGTCAGACATGATCGCCCGGAGTAATAGGCTTATTTCAGCTGAGATTTGCAGACAGAAACTTTCCCGCCATGGACGCATGTTTTTTTTTACACTTGAACTTTAACTGCGAGGGGGGAGGGAGGGTTTAAGTGTGCACCCATTTTTATGAAAAATTCCATTTTGTATTTCAATATAAAATATATCATTGGCGAAAAGATTTTAAATGTTGCTTGATTCGTCTTACAATTAAAAAATTGGTTTAAATTGCTATTTTTACAGCCCTAATTGGGAGAATGGTCCCTTAATAACACAGAACAACATAATTAATTTTTTTTTAAAATAACAAAGTTCCGACAATGGATTCTGGTAGAGGGGACCAAAAAAAAAACAACACACTTGTATCGGCGTTTTAAGAGTTTACGTATGAGTTTTATTTTAGAGGGGATTTAAGTTTCCCCTTTTTGAATATTCTTATAGTGAATCGGCATAGGAAACCATGTGACCTTTACATTTTAGGTATGAAATGTGTTGTTAGGATTTATATAAAATACTACGAAAAATATTTTTGTAGAACATTTTAGCCCCCTAACTTCTCAATTTATGGGTCTTTTTTGACCTTTTTGTGATTAATGGCAAAAAAGACACATAAAACAAGGATATAATGCCTTAAAATGTTCTAAAAATGTATCATAAAATTCTACTGTAAATCTCTCAATACAGCAAAGCTGAAAATTCAGCTTAAGCGCCAGAAATAAGTCAAAACTTCAAATGTGTTTAAGAGTTAATTTCGTACTTATTTAGAATTGGTGCTAAAATGTTGCATAAAACTGGGTTTTAGGGTGTTAATTTGTATCTGTAAATAAAAAGATTAACATTTTAACCCATATATTCTTGTTTTATTGGTTTTTTCCCCCTTATTGCAAAAGGGTCAAAAAAGACCCATACATTGAAAAGTTAGAGGGTTGACATGTTCGACAAAAATTTTCCTAATAGTATTTTTCATAAATCTTTGAATATATCTCACACCCAAAATGTAAGGGTCACATGGTTTCATTATCCCTAGTTACTACTTCTCCCTCTCCGCTACTACTGCGCCATCGTAAAGAAACTAAAATTATATTTTTAATATCTTATCAATTATTTCTTGCTATCTTTAATGGTTTCATTTTCAATTTGCTTATTATCAAATTCAATTTCCCGTTTCTATAACTTTGTTTTTTTTTTATCTTCTCTTTGCAGCAGTCAACAAGCGATACCAGTTCCAGTTCACGTGACAGCAACAAAAAAGGCGCCAAGTTATTGTTGCGTAAAAATAAAACGAAGTCAAAGAAAAAGACCAAAACGCCACCAATAGGTAAGTAGCAATTTCCATGCATATTCTGCAAAGTAAACTTTATTTTAATTTCCTTTTTTTTGTTTTGAGTCTCTTGTAGGTGTTTTTTCATTATTATTTAATTTTTTTTTTTTTGTTTGTTTAATTTTAGTTTTTTTTTTTACATGCAACATTTTGTAATATGCCAACTTTTAAGTTGTTTTCCAACTTTAATTGCCAACAGTTTGTTGCCAAGAACTTTTTGGTGCAATTAATTCCCTGCAGTTCCTTGCATTATCCTTACGGCAAATAACAGCCATACATGTTCACGCTGGTGTTTTTTGTCTCTTTTTTAATTAACTAAATTTTTTTTTTAAACATGTTTTCCTTTGCAGACGAACAGCAGCCATACAATGAAAAAACTACAACAAAACAACAAACAATCAAATGTGTTGTTGTTGGTGATGGCGCGGTTGGCAAGACGAATTTGATTTTATCCTATTTGGAAAATCGTTTTATACCGGAGCACGTACCAACGGCGTCGGACATCTACAATGGTGAGTTTGAGGCTAAAGCGAGTGGGTGTGTGTATGTGTGTGTGTGAACTTTGATTGCTAGTATATTTGCACACAACCAAACTTCATATTGCTAGCATGTTTGCCTGTGTGTGTTTGCATTTGACTATGCGATTGTTGCTCATATCCTCTGTTCGCTCCAACAAAGTACTTGTGGTCTTTGTTCTAGTTTTTTTTTTTTATTTTTTTATTATACCTGTGTAAAGTTCATACATTTTTAATATATTAATTTTGCATACACCCACCATAAGCTACATTTTTCAATTTGTAACAATTTCCCAACGTCCTATCATTTTTTTTTTTTATGTTGTTTCTTCGTTTTGCTCTTTCTTTGCTCATCTAATATCCTACACAACCTTTAGAGCACGGCTATACAATTTTAAGTTCCACCCTATTTTCATCATGAATTTATATTTCATAATTTTTTTTTTTTGTTTTTCTTTTTTTTTTTTTTTTGATTCGTGCTAGTTGTACACGATAAGAAATAATTTTTTTTTAAGTTTAAATAAGTTGGGGTATCGCTTGGATACCAATTTAACAAATATAAATGAAATATATAAGTCAAAGATATACTTAAAATAAGTGCTCGGAAAAGTTAATCAAAAACATAATTAATTGTTTCTAGCATTTTCATTTCAAAAATGTATAAATTCACAATTTGTACTCAACGGTCAATTGGACCGTTACAGCCAATTGTATTTTTATATCATAGATTTTTGTTTTTTTTTTTATTGTATTACTTTACTCTTTAATGGAGCGAAAAAAAATAGGTCTCAAGCATATCGGATATTTTGTTGTATTTATTTCAAAGAAATCAAAATAATGGACTCATAATTGTCCATCTTGTGACAAAAGAGAAAACATTGGTATTAATTAAAAGGTCTTTCAATACAAACCAAAAGTTTATAAGTGAAACCGGCATGTGCACTGTGAGGACGGTTCCTTTCATAAGCTTTTTCTGTCACTTAATGAAAAACAGAAAAAATAAAAATCTACCAGGCTTAAATCTGTTTTTGATAAGTTAGCATTCTTGAATATTAGTTTGGTTTATTTCGACCAAACTCGAATGTTGAGATTTTATTTTCAAAAATTTTTTGTTCAAATTTGAACCAAGGATTTAAGGTGCTAAACCTATTCAATCAAGTCTGGCTTGGTTCGAAAATGGGGTGAACGATTAGTAGAAAAAAGAGGGCAATCGTCTGAAATATGCGTAGAACACGTGGCAGATAAAAAATAAAAAAAAAAAATAACTGCCATTTCAGCCCTTGAAAGGATTTTGACCTATCTTCTTATGATCAATTATGTTGTGCGTGTTATTGAGTTTGTACACAATTGACCGAGAAATGGACCTACAGGCTTAACGCCGATTTCGAACGGCGATGAACGTAATGTTCTTATTCTCAAGAAGCTTTACATGGCATTTTGATTACTCTCTGAGGTTTGCCATTGTCTGCAGAGAGGTGGCGGCCGTACAGAAAAACTATTTTTAATTCAAATAATTTTCTGTCGCTGCTGGGGTTCGAACCTGTGTCTCCAGGTTCGTTGACATAGTAGCCACGCACTTTAACCAACTACGCCACGGACGCCTTTACGCCTTTACACGGACACGTGGCAGATAGCCGTAGGAAATTGTATTTGAATCTAAGGTAAGTGTTATGCTTTTACCTGAGTCAATTTTAGTCACTTGGTGTGTCCACAAACTTTCTACGTTACAATGAACAACAAAATCAAATTTTTTCCAAAATAACAAGGTTCCAACAATGGATTCTGGTAGAGGGGACAAAAAAAGAATAACGTGTTGAACGTTTACTTATTTAAGGGGGGATTTCATTTTCCCCCTTTTTTAACATTCTTATAGTGAATCGGTATAAGAAATCATGTTATCCTTACATTTTGGGTATAGAATGTGTTCTGATGTAATATACTACGGGGAATATTTTTGTGGAACATTTTAACCCCCTCAATTCTCAATTTATGGGTCTTTTTTTACCCTTTTGTGATAAAAGGCAAACAAGACCGATAAGACAAGGATATAATTTAACCGTAGTCCTACGTTGGTGTAGAAAACTAAATAATTTTTTTTAATATTTAAATATTTCCAAAACCATTTAGTTTAAGGATTCAAGCATACATGACTTTTATTTTATGATGAGTGTGAACCAAAATCATGTACTTTGAGAATTTCAATTATTATTTTTTTTCTATATATTTAAAAACTTCAATTTCTCATGTTGAGGTGTAGATTCTACACCATGCCCGTTGAAGCAAGATACTCGTATATTTTGTTTCTATTATATTGTTTGTTTCTGAGGACAATAACTCTTCACATAATGCTGAATGTGGAACATCTCAAAAATGGTGTAATAGAAGCCTTCCAGACCAAGTAAAGAAGAGAGGCAGATGCTTCTTTTGCTTTGAAAAAATCCAGAACGCAACATACAATCATGAAATACACCAAAAAAGTATTTGTAAAGTATCCGAAACAATCGAAATGTGCGCACGGATTGCATTTTAAATGTAAAACTAATAAGAAATGATCTTCGACTGGGCCGAAGTTGAAATACCCCCACGTCCGAACCGAAGTATATTCAGGACTTAAGCCGTCAATAAAATTTTTATTTGTAAAAACATTTTCGTTATACATAGTTTTAACAGAAAATATTCGCTTTCATTTTTTATAAAATCACTTTGTATGGGAGGTGGGTGTGGTTTTCACTCGATTTGGTTGAATTTTATACAAAAAGTGCATGTTATATATCAAAGTTAATATGCAAAATTTCAAGTCCATATATTGTTTTTTGTGGAATTTAAAGAGATTTTACCTTTTTGATAAAGTTACTTTGTATGGGAGGTAGGCGTGGTTTTCATCCGATTTGGTTGAATTTCATACTTAGAGTGCACTTTAAATATCGAAGCTCATATGCAAGATTTGAAGTCCATACATTAATTTTTGTGGAATTCTAAGAGATTTTACCGTTTTGATAAAGGCACTTTGTATGGGAGGTAGGCGTGGTTTTCATCCGATTTGTCTCATTTTCGAACTTGACCTTTATTTTTTAAATAAAAGCTTAAATATTGAATTTCGTGATGATAGCTAGAAAATTACGGCTGTAATCGTGACGACAGACGGACAGACAGACGGACATGGCTTAATTGACTCGAATGGTGATGCTGATTAATAATATATATACTTTTCTATACATACCACGCCTCCTTATGGGCGTTACAAACGGAGTGACAAAATTAATATACCCCCATTTACGTTTTTTAAACGTGGGGGTATAAAAATATATTTATTAATATTTCATATATGTACTTAAACATTAAATAAAATATAATTTTTTTTCATTCAAAAGTATATGTTCTTAATAAAATCTATACAACGTCTATGGATGTAGAAATCTACACCTCAACGTAGAATTCTGAAATTTTTCTCCATGTAGGACTAGGGTTAAATGGGTTAAAATGTTCCACAAAAAAATTTGTCACAAAATTTTACTATAAGTCTTTAAATATACTAAAGCTGAAACTTCAGAAAAGCTCCTTAGTCAGCAAAAAACTAAAATACTGAATAAAAGTCATCGAATCCAAATTTATTATTCATCGCTAATATCGAGGTCAAAGTCGCAGTTTCGACAGGTGTAGTAGCCACGGTTACCCATGTCGACGCATTTCAAGTGATATGGTGGTCGGTCGCATTTGTTGCAATCAATTGAAAAATGCCAAAAAACCAATAAAAACGCATTAAATACACACAAAAACACTAAATACGCATTAAAACGGAGCTTGTGGAGTGAAAAAAAAAATAAATAACTGGCCATTTCAGCCCTTGAAAGGACTTTGACCTAGCTTCTTATGATCAATTGTGTTCTGCGTGTTATTAAGTTTGTACACAATTGACCGAGAAATGGACCTACAGGCTTAACGCCGACTCCGAACAGCGACGAACGGAATGTTCTTATTCTCAATAAGCTTTACATGGCATTTTGATTACTCTCTGAGGTTTGCCATTGTCTGCAGAGAGGTGGCGGCCGTACAGAAAAATTATTTTAATTCACATAATTTTCTGTCGCTGCTGGGGTTCGAACCCGGGTCTCCAGGTTCGTTGACATAGCGGCCACGCACTTTTACCAACTACGCCACGGACGCCACAGCTTGTGGAGTGAAACGTTTTATTTTAAAAAACACGGCTGGCATCACACAACCACTTGATAGATACGAAGGGCACTATTTATATTTCGGGAACTGGCAACACTAATGTCAATAGCTAAAATCTGGCCTCACTATAATAAAGTTTGACATTTGCTAGCATAAATGTACTCACAACATTTTGATGTACAAGTGCTATTTGTTTTGTTTACAGTGAGTTAAAAAAATCAATTTGTTCAAAAAATGGATGTTTTAAGAGAAGATTTTTGTTGGATTATTTCAACAAGAATGTATCGATGAACTCAGTTATTGGTGGTATAGTGAATTCAATCGTGGTCGTATCTCGTTCGCCGACGAATTCCGTGAAGGTCGTTTAAAATTGATTGTTGTGCCACAAAACATCGATGCAGTAGGTGAACCAATAATGCAGGATCGTTATGTGACATATCGTGAGATAGAGGCATCCTTCCACATTAGTTCCACTTCAATACATTCGATTTTGCATGAACACTTATCTGTAAAAAAAAAATATGCTCTCGTTGGATACCCCATAATTTATGAATCGCTCAAAAAAAGTCTCGTGTCTATTAGTGTAAGGAAATTATTAAAAAATTCAATCGTGGTGCTTCAAAAGACGTGTATAAAATCGTGATAGGTGACGAAGCATGGATATTTGCGTATGAGCCGGAAACAAAACAGCAATCGACCGGTGTGGGTATTCCAAGATGAGACAAATCCAACAAAAGTTGTTTGCGCACAAAGCAATGCGAAGCAAATGGTCGCCTGTTTCTTCCACCGAATGTGGCCATGGTAAATTCCGAATGGTACACGACCATTTGTTTGCCGAAAGTCTTCGGAGAAATTTGCAAAACCAACCGCCAAAGACGAATTATTCTCCATCATGACAATGCCAGCTCTCACACATCCCGTCAAACATGTTCATTTTTGATCAGTTAAAACATCGAATTGATGACTCATCCTCCATGCAGTCCTGATTTTGCACCCAATGACTTCTTCTTGTTCCCGAATATCAAAGGTAAACTGCGTGGTCAACGATTTACGAGCGCCGCAGAAGCAGTTGAAGCGTTCAAAAACCATGTTTTGGAGGTGTCTCAAGAGGAATGGAAAACTGCTATGACAAATAGTTTGAACGAATACAGAAGTGTATTGATCATCAAAGGGAATATTTTGGAAAACAATTTAAGCCATTTTCATTAAAGAAATGTTTGCTATTATATGCTATTCCCGAAATAAAAATATTACCCCTCGTATTTTACAAACACTTCATATTTTTTAAGAACAACATTAAACCAACACGACTGATATATTTACCTTGAATTTGTGTTAAGTAGTCGCCACAAAACACAATAAATTCACTCGATCAAAAAGCTTTTTGAAAAAATTGTTACCACTGTTTTGGTGACAAGTATGACTTGGTTATACTTAAGCGCGCCGTCAAAAACTCACAGGTGAAACGCTTCACCCACCGAAACACTTCACCCCACTGCACCCTAAATAAGTAAATTATTTTTTGAGTTCTTTTCTTTTTCATTTCATTTAAAAAAAAAAAATTAAATTGCTTTTAACATTCAAATCGAATAGTAGTTCCCGTTTCGTCATATTTTTCAAATATTGTGGGCGTTTCAGGAAAGCGAGGCAAATTACTGATAGTTCAGAACTTTTTGATTCTTATAGTAAACAGCTTTTCTAATATGGGCTTATACCATTATTAAACGTGTTTGTTACACTTACGCTCACATTGCCGAGGGAAATGAAGTTAAAGAAAACTTCAAAAGCTAATTCAAAATCTAATATAAGCAATATTTGCATTTAACGATATCATAGAATAAATTAGAAACATTATATAGTAATTTTTTGTCACTTAAAATGGCGGGCTATTAACTAATTTAGTTTTTTTTCTACGTCTAGTTAAATTTTTCAAATAACGTTTCAACACAGAGGGTGTATCAGGTTGGCGTGAATAATTTTGTACAATTTTTTCGTCCAAAACGCATGAGTATTTTCAGCAATTTTTTTAGTTTTTCGCATTTATTGCGCATAATAGTGGACGTGGTGAATTCCACATAGCCTATAGACAGCTGATTAACATTGCGGAATTTTTGGTACCTAAATCGTCCAAATCGGTTCAGTAGTTCTCGCGTGAAAACAACGTCACAACGTTTTTATATAATAGAGAACCTATAGATCAGTGGTTCCCAAAGTGTGTTCCGTGGAACCCTGGGGTTATTATAATATTCGTTCGTTCGTGCCAAAAAAGTGTTTACACTGCACGAATAGCGTTCATGAACATTTTGTAAAAAACAATGTTCCGAACCTTGATTCTGACCAAACTGTTTACACTGACTTCTTTCGGCCAGTGGAAACGCTCGGTTACAACTTCAGAGCAGCTATCCTGCTGAAAAATTAAACAGCTCAAAAATTGAGCTGTTTTCGCGGTAAGCATCAGATACGTGCTGGTATTTACAAGCATAATCAAAAAAACATGCTGATATTTGCAGTAAAACAAATAAAAGCAAACGAAAATAAAGGGGATAAAAAATTAGAAATTATATGATCATTGATAGATTCTTCATAAAAAACAAAAAAAAATAACTGGTAATTTCAGTCCTTGAAAGGACTTTGACCTAGCTTTTTATGATCAATTGTGTTGTGCGTGTTATTAAGTTTGTACACAATTGACAGAGAACCGGACCTACTTGTTTAACGCCGACTCCGAACGGCGATGAACGGATGTTCTTGTTCTCAAGAAGCTTTACATGGCATTTTGATTACTCTCTGAGGTTTGCCATTGTCTGTAGAGAGGTGGCGGCCGTACAGAAAAATTATTTTAATTCAATTAATTTTCTGTCGCTGTTGGGATTCGAACCTGGATCTTCAGGTTCGTTGACATAGCGGCCACGCACTTTAACCAACTACGCTTCGGACGCCACGAGATTCTTCATAACTTTTATTTTTTTTTCTACGTTCGAAATATCAGCTGTATTCGATGAATATCCAGATTTATCAAAAGAGACATTCGAAATCTATTCCCGTTTTTTTTTTTTTTTTCTATTCTTTTCTATTGCTGTTATTGCAAACACTTATTTGTGTGAATCTGGGTTATCAAAATATGTTGCGACAAAAACAAAATATCGGAATAAACTTGATGTTGCAACAGATATGCGAGTTCAGTTATGAAACATAACTCCCAATTTTAAGACAATCATGGAGTCAATAAAGCAGTTGCATTCTTCAAATTTAAGTTCTTTAATTTATTTTAGCTTATGTTTCGTTTTTTTATTTATTATTTCTAAAATGAATTGTTTTTTTTTTTAAGTTTTGCTTCATTGAATCAAATCTGAAATATCAAAATAACATAATACCTACTTGTTTCATTTAATATCTCATTAAATTGTGAAAAGTCGTTGTTTACAAAATATTCAGGATGCCGCGATAATTGACAAACAATTTAAGGGTTCCACGACCAAAACAGTTTGGGAACCACTGCTATAGATAGATGAATTTTTAATTTCAGTCGAAGATGAAGATGAGAAACATAAAAGTGTAGGACCATTTCTTGGCCGAAATTCGCAACCGTGACCTCTGGGGTGGCATTCAAGCGTGCTACCACCTAGCGTGGCCAAAAGTAATTATTATTTTAATATTAGCTGCGTTCGATTCGCCAGTGCTCAACTCATTTACGAAAAAAACGGCTATTCACTTAGCTGTTACTTGCTGAATAGTTGGCAACACTTTTGTTTTGACAGACCACATGAAGACTGCCAATAAATTAAATTGAAAACGTAGAAGCTACTTAAGGGGGGAGATACCCTTAGACAGGGTGAAATTACTTTTGTTTAATAATTTTTTTTTTCAAGTTAATAACTATAATACCTTGATAATATAGTTATCTTATAGTTAATAATAATTGGATATAGTTATATAGTTACATAGTTAATAATAATTGGATAATTTTTTTATTTTCCTATATTTTTAGTAAATGGTGGGTCTGCAGAGTATCACCCGTAGCTGTCAAAATTGTTCCAATTATATGAAACAAAAGAGTTTTTTTCTACGAGTACTGATATTTTGAAGGGAAGGATAAATCTGTAATATAAAAGGTCCAGATTCGACTATTTTTTCAACAGTTTTGACCCTAAAAAAATTATTTATTCACACGATATCTTTCAACTTGTAGGTACATCCTTCCGGTAGGTACATCCGAGATGTACGAGTAGCTTTTGTCTTGGAGAGACTCTTTCGGTTCTGCTTCGCTACTCGTGCCTTTTCGGAATTTTCGGCGAAAACTTTGCATCAGATACCAATATTATACCCACCTCGTTCATAAGCTTCACTAAATATTCTAGCAGCTGAAATTTTAAAACCTAGGCCTCTGGATCCTGACTCACCAAAACTTCTTTTGTGCTTGCATACAGAACAAATTAAAAATTCTGATAGAGCAGTAAAAACTTCGAAGATTTCAATAATGCTGTAGTCATGCAAAGGATTTGTGCGAATATTACCACTACATCATTCATCATTTTTTTGAACCCTCTTCACTTCACCCTGTGTCTTTGGGTCACTATCCAATTTCAAACCAATATAAATGATTTAAAACTTGTTTTAACCCTTTGACGACCATTGGGACACCGGTGACCCTTTTACTTTCGAATTGTTCCTGGAAAAACTATGCAAACGATTTTTCTTTACAAGGTATAATTCAACAGGGAATGAATGTGGCTTCCAGAAAGTATTTAATTTTCAAGGGTAGATTTATCCCTTAGCCTACCAGACCACGCCAAAGTCGAAAAATCTTTACTTTTTCTCCCCCTTCTTCTTGCTGCAATATTTTGGGGGTAAGAGGAGATATAGGTAAAAAATGTTTGGGGAAGTTGCGGGAAACCTTCCACTTTTTATCAAAACATAGCAAAGGAAGATAGTCCACTTGGGCACTCCACGCGACCACCAAATCTGATGGGACCTATATGTCCCATTAATCGTCAACGGTAAAAATCTAAGACATATTTACTTTTGTTGAAAAGTTGATTTATTTGAAATAAAAATAAATTTGTTTGCATTTTTGATCAATGCATTGAATTTTAATTTTCTTATGATGAAATATCAAGTTATTTCGATCATTGGTGAAGCAAAATGGTTTTTTGCAAAATGCAGAAATAGTATTTTTTCGATGGCCGTTTTGAGCAGAAAATGCATCCTTACATGCCGTTTCACGTTTGCAGAATTATCGGACAGGGAAGTGATATCCGCAAGTTTAAATCTCTTACAACTTCGCGGTTGGCGACCGTATTGATCATTTGAGTAGCCATTTGAGTGTGGGAAAAAAAATTGAAAAAAGCGCTAAAAGCCGTTTCAGCCTCCACCTCGAACTAGAACAATGTTAGCTTAGTCCTTCCCCCCTCTGGTGAATCCTAGATCCGCAACTGATTGTGCATACTCAAATCAAAGCCATCGCAGAAAAGACGCAACTAGAATTTGGTCTTTGATTTGCGATCGAGTTCGTAGTAATACTGAAATAAAAACACAAAATCAAAACTGTAATTTTCTTTCTAATGGTGGTACTTTGGCCACTCTACGACTATTGGTCCAAAAGATATTTCCAAAATAGGTCAAAATTCGTTAAAAAAATCCCAACAATTTTTTTGTTACGGAGTTTTGTTTTGCCTCAAATGAAAGACCCTTTTTTTAGAAAATTCAACCTATTTTGTGATATTTTGAAAAGTCGTAAAGAGGTCAAAGGAAAAATGTTATTATTCAAAATTACATTGGATATCAAACATTACGTCATAGCAAATATAGAAGGCCAGATATTATTATAGAATTTTTGGGGTTTTTTAACAATCTTTTTAAATATTTTGGGAATATCTCCTAAACCAATAGTCATATAGAGTTCAAAGTACCATCATTACAAAGGTTATTTTATTAACTTTCATTGGTTTAATTTCAAAACAGATTAAAAACAACGAGTTCTCATAAAGTAAATCAAAATGCAAACTCAAACTTTTCGTGCGCATACTGTCAACGAGAGAAAATAGTGGTAATAGTGGTATACATTTTTACCGTTGACAACCATTGGGACATATAGGTCACATGATTTTTTACACTTTTGCAGGCAAAAAAAATTGTTTTTTGCGACACTTTTGTTTAATAATATGGAGTCGCTTAACACGTATCCGTCGTCGGATTAATGAATTTTCCAGCGGTTCAGGAGCGGTCGTCAAAGGGTTAAAGAAAAATTCGAAAAAAACATTCAAAATTTTTCCGAAATTATGAGGTACCTCCCCCCCCTTAAAGGAAATTAATTTTGTTTTTGTTTTCACATCACATTTTGACAGAATCTTTTACATTTTACTTATTCCGTACACAAACCAACTAAGAAATTAGAACTTGGCAACGCAACTTTACTCAACTCAACTGATAGTTGACCTACTCTATACCAGTGATCTGCAACGGGTAGCTTTTTTGTGACTCTAAGTATATCCGAAAAAAATAAGTACAAAAACCTACTCAACCCATATCGCACGCAATCCGACTCATACTCACTTATACGAAGCTGCAATGCCGCGGCTCAAATGAGTATGAGTATCATAAATCACGAGTCGGATCGGGTAAAGTTCGGGTTTTCCGGTTCATTAATACTTATGGTTGTTGCCGTCTTGTTGATACTTATTCTACTTACCCAAACACTCGGGCTCGACGCAAATACTCAAATCACTCACTCGGGTCATTCTGCCATTGATATAAAGCAGAGCGCAGTAGAGCGTAGCAGTGAGAATGAATGAGTTTTTTGTATTTGCTTTGTGCTTCTTTTTCCTGAGCACTTAGTTAGAAACAAAAAAACACGTGTTCGTCTTGTGTTGTTTTTAGTTTTTGTTTATGCAGTGCTATGTGTTGTTTTTTGTTTTTATCTAATGAAACCATTAACAACGAAACACTAACAACCAAATAAAATATCAACAACAAATTTTTAGCATAAAACTCAAACAAATATGCGAGCGTTAGTTTTTACTTATTGTCGTTTAGAGACGTTGGCAGAGAAAAAGCAGTACTCAGAGTACACTCAAAATATACCCGAAAATACTCGGATATAGCGCCTTTTCAAGATTCTAACTCAACGCACTCATTGAATACGAGTCTGAGTGCTTCGGGTCACGCCGCGCTCGGGTAAAAGTATGTACTTATACCCGAAAATATGCTAATGAGTGGAATGAGTATAAGTATTGTACATATTTTATTGAGTACGGATAGGGTAGAGAACAACAAGTAACTCGAGTATGATTCGAGTATCCGATTTCTATCAGATTCTATCAGATCTATCATTGCAGTTCTCTGCTCTATACTCAACTAGCTGTAGACTTTGTTGTTGTTTTCACATACAAATTTTGAAATGAGTGACATGAATTGAGTATAGACTAGCGAATCGAACGCAGCTATTATTTGGGGAACGAAGAGCTTTTATTTCTTTTTGAATACAAAGGAAATTTTCAATTGAGATATAATTTAAAACAAATAAAAAATAAAAAAAATAAACTGCCCATTTCAGCCTTTGAAAGGAATTCGACCGAGCTTCTTGTGATCAAATTGTGTTGTGCGTGTAGTAAATATTTGTACACAAATGATCGAAAGCGGGACCTACTTGTTTTATGCCGATGTTCTCAAAAAGCTTTACATGGCATTATTTACTCTCTGAGGTTTGCCATTGTCTGCCTATGCAGACCTATAGAGGTGATGACGGATCAGAAAATTGATTTAAATTGAAAAAAAAAAAATGTGTGTGGCCACCCCCACGGTAGAAGTGAAACTTGAACTCAAAAAAGTTGATTTTTAAGTGGATAATTGATTTTTTTTTTTTTTTAAATAGTTTAGTTTTAATAGTTTAATTATAATTTTTGGATTTTTATTTTATTGCTCAACAGTTAACATTATCTTACGATTTCAATTTTTTATCAGTAATAAAAGTTATTTTTTGATTTTTACTTTTCTGTTCAAGATTAAGATTTACTTTTGAGTTTTATTATTTTCCTCAAGAATAAAAATTGTTTTTCAATTTTTTTTTATTTTTTTTTCGCTCAGAAATAAGTTTTTTCTCAATTTTTATTTTACGCTCAAAAATAAAATGGATTTGTCCAGGCTTTAAGGTATAATATACGTGTAAATTTTTCGAGAAAAAAAATTTTTTTTTTGCTTTACACATTCTTTATAGTTTTAAGAATATACATACGCATTTTTAAATAGATATTTAAAAAAAAAACAGAAGTTATAACGGTTTTCTTTAACCAATGTCTAAGCTCCATACAACAAATAAAAAACTTTAACACGATTTCCTCGAAACTAGTTTTTTCAAAACGGTTCGTTAGATAACTCGAAATCTATTGGTTCAATTTCAATGATTTTTTTTTGCATTTTGTTCGTTATTGTGTCCTTTAAGCATCCCCCTTAAATTCAAGTATCTTTTTTTTGTGTGTTTTTTTTTTATATGGACAAAAAAGTGCGCGAAAATGTATCTATTTTCGAACTTTTTACTGCAACTTCCGCCATAATTAAAAAAAACCCCGGGGTCTTGCGTAGGGGGGATGCTTAATAAAAGGTCTATGCTTTAAAATGTCATTTGATTGTTTTGTTCCGGTACATGGTAAAGGCCATATCCATCAAACCGTTTTGTATGTCTTTTTTTCAATGTCATTTTCAGCGCCCTCTATATAAAAGCCAGAACTGTATTTAAAAAAAAAAAAAATATTTTTATAAAGTAGTTTTTATGTACAATAACCTGTATAAATTCAAAAAACAATAATATCTTTTTATATCTAAAAAAATTTTTTGAAAACAGCTCCTGTTTTTGGTTGCTACACGTATATTATACCTTAAGGGAGGGCCGGAGAGGGTTAATATGTATGACCGACCCCCATTACTTTTGCAAAAACATTTTCCTTGTTCACTCCTTATGAGGGCTCCCATACAAACTTTATGATTTTTGTATATTTATTCCCTACACCTGAACATGGGGGCTTTAAGGTAGGACTGGAGAGGGTTAATATGTTTCATAAAACTATATATGAATTAGAATAATTTTTTATCAAAAACATAAAAATATAAAGAAAATAAATGTAATACAGAAATATACTCTGTGTACTCTTTTGTTACTCTCAAAATATACTTTAAAATGTTGTACATTACAACTCTGTTACTTAGCAGCAGTCAGTGTTTGTATTTTTGTTTAAGGTTGATGTATTCAATATAAATACTTGATGTATGAACCATGCAGTTGAAAAGCTACTATGTCTATGCTATAGGGTGTTTTTTTTAGGGGTTTGTTTTTCGAATAGAGATAAAACACAAGAAAATCGTTTTAATGTCCATCAATTTGGCTTTATTGGAAGGATAATTTTATGCCATTAATGTTTAAATATGATTTCGGGCATGTGGCCGCCGCGGCTGGCTCAAATAAAGCCAATTCTACAGGTCCAATTTTCAACCACTTTTTCGAGCATATGGGGCCGTATGTCGGCAATAACGCCACGAATGTTGGCCTCCAAGTCCCCTAACGTTTCTGGTTTGTTGGCGTAGACGAGCGACTTCACATATCCCCAAAGAAAATAATCCAATGGTGTCAAATCACACGATCTTGGTGGCCAATTGACAGGTCCATTCCGCGAAATTATGCGCTCATCGAATGTTTCCTTCAATAAATCGATTGTGACGTGCGCTGTGTGGCATGTAGCGCCGTCTTGTTGGAACCACAACTCATCCACATTCATGCCATCCAATTCGGGAAAAAAATAGTCGGTTATCATGGCTCTATACCGGTCTTCATTAACGGTAACTGACTCTCCAGCATTATTTCGGAAGAAGTATGGCCCAATGACTCCACCAGCCCATAGAGCACACCAAACAGTCAGTTTTTGTGGATGTAATGGCGTCTCAAGGATCTCATGTGGATTCTCTTCACTCCAAATGCGGCAATTTTGCTTGTTGACGTAGCCATTCAACCAAAAATGAGCCTCATCACTGAACAAAATTTTGCGATGAAAATCAGCATCGAGATCAATCTCATTTTCGGCCCATTTGCAAGCGTTGTTCTTTTGTCAACCTGTTCATGATGAAATGGCAAACCAAACTGAACATAAATGACATTAGAGTTGCCAGATTTGACCACAAAATGCCAGTTTTATCTCTATTCGAAAAACAAACCCCTAAAAAAAGCACCCTATATAATATAATTATTTAATTCTGCGTAACACTGTGTGAAAACCACGCCGAAGCGTTTCACGACGAAGTGTTTCATCGGCGAATTGATTCATCGGTTTTACTATCGCGGCTAAAGAAGTTTCACTTCAAAAATCTTTTTGTTGTTTCAGCTGGGTTTGAACCTGGGCTCGCATTGTCATTGAGTCGTCCATACACTGTTTAACGCACTCGACCACGGACTGAAGAAGTGAAAGAGATTACGTTGAATAATAAAAATGAATTTTCTCAAAAATGTACCCTTTTTTTTATCGGACCAGAGACTTAACATCCTAGTTAAGCAGTGACACTATCAATTTGCATGTACATTCAGCTTTTATCGTTCTTTAAAGTATAAATTTTCCTCTGTTTGAAGTTTATTTATTGCCTCTTATAACTTCTTCTTCACTGAATGTGTTCGCAGCTTCTTTCTCTTTTAAGAATTATGATATCTTTTCTCTCCGTGTGCATATCTCAGCTGTTGAAAAGTCAAAAACTCTTTCGTGCTTTGTAAAGAAATTCATTTTTTATATTTTGACTTGCGGCGTTGAAATTCAGCATCAAAAATTGAACTGAAACTGCAGCTGATTGAATTATAATGTGAAGAAGGATGCTCGTTCCTGGCTGCACAGTAATAAAGCATGAATGTGTTCGCTACAAACACACACACACACACACACATACACATTTTCACGTGTGTGAATATGTGTTTACGTGGGAGAAAAGATGTGGTTGTTGAAAGATATACTTCATATTATTTTTTATTTCTAGTGTGCAACTTGAAATAATCATATCCAAAGCTAAGAATTGTTGGTTTGAAAGAATTTTTCAATGAATTTAGCATATTTGCTGTAAATAGAAAATAAAGCTTCATTTATTTAAATTTTGTTTTCAAAGAAATATTATATCTTATATGAGTAAAGGTGAATTTTGAAATTAATAGAAATATCAACATTATCTTTACACACAAGAAAGTCAACTGAACTAACTCATAATCCGAAATGTTAACCCTCTGCTGCATAACAATGCCTATAGGCACACTTACATTTGTATTCAAATCTAGAACATAAAACCTTTTTTTCAAATTCAGAAGTCAAATCATAGATTACACTGTGTGTAACTTTTTAAATCATGGCAAAATAACCATATACGGACACCACTACGAGATAAAAGATTAAAAAAAAAGACCCGTGTCTCCCAATTTATCCCAAAGTCATGCACTTTTTTGTTTATGGGCCGCCAAAGATTTGGGGCCTCGGTATCATTTTCGCAAAAAAGTGATCATTTTCTCGGGCTCATATCTTGCAAACCGTTCAGAATTTCGATTTACTCTCTGAGGCAAAGTTGTAGCTCTTGTCATAAAGAACAAAAATTGCGAACATATAAAATCAAAAAAACTTCACCTTCCAGATCAAAATCGCAAAAAACTTAAAAAAGTTCGATTTTTTTACCTTTTTTCCCGTGTTTAGGTCCATAGGTAGCAAACCGTTCAAAATTCAAGGAAACAATCGACTACAAAAATTTACCTAAGATCTCAATAAACAAATTTCTAGAACATATAAACTTCCTGGGAATTATTCTTAACACCGTTCTTTAATTTCATTTGTTTTTTATTTACTTCAACATTGAGATACTATGCTATCTATTACAAAAATATCAAAAAAAAAGTATTCGTATTATGTTTATAAAGTTGATGGCCCTGGACTTGCAAATCGCGCTCTCTTAAGTTGTGGATCAAAATCGTCGTCCGAATCGTCCGAATCTGACTCTGATTCAGAACTTATGGTGTCCACAGGCACGTTGCTTCCAGACTGCCCTCCATCATCAGGTCTTTCTTCTTCAAATACTTTATTAACATCATACAGGGTGATCTTGTGACTCCACCAACATACCTCTGCAAGCAATGCGTCGAGATTTTTGCCTTTGTACCGTTTTTCCATGGGCATTGTGGTTTGGTGAAACCGTTCTCCTTGCTCATCGGATTCGGTAGGGAGTTGTTTGATAAAATCGTCAAAATGAAAATGAAGAAAATGCAGCTTTAATGTCATCGATGCGCCGATTATCTCAAAATAATGCAGCATTTCTTTCACCCATTCTCTTGCTTCCGGTTCCGCGTCTCGATCCCCTCCCAAGACTCTGGTGCATACACGCTGAAGGTCAATCCATGCCATTGAATGATTTTCATCAAGCGATGAATCAAAGTTGCTCTTGAATAGCTTTCTAATGTCAGGGCCATTAAGTACGCCTGTTAAATGAAAACAAAAAATGAAGACAGAAAAGAAAACATTAACATAGTGTAAATAGTACAATTAGGTGAACAAAAATTTGTTTTAAATTTACTACAATACCTTTTTTAATTTTGTCATCGCTACGCTTTGGGAAAACGCTTTTCAAATAGTCGAATGCGTTTGGACAATTTACAACGGCCACTTCGATGAATTTTTTAACAATTCCCAATTTTATGTGGAGCGGTGGCAGCAAGATGTCTTGAGTATTGTCAATAAAAGGTGCATTCTTTAGTCTATGTTGTTGTATTTGTTCATCCACACTTCCTCTTGGCCTCCACGAATTACATTGGAATTGATTCAGAGGTGAGCGTGAATCCCAATTACAAAGAAAACAAAAGAATAATGGGAAGCCGCCCTTATCGATGATCCCTTGCAAAATGTTGATGACCTTCAAATCACAGCAAATCTTCCATTTATTTTCGTAATATTTGATTTTTTCCATTATATCTTTCAATGTTTCATACATAGCTTTCTTTCATGTTGATACCCATTGCTAGCGGAATGGAAGGTTTTCGGTTGGACACATGCAACAACACTGCTTTCAAGCTTGAAACAGAACCATCAATAAATAATCTCCACTCACTAGTGATGTAGTTCATTCCCATTTTTACCACCAAAGCTTTTATATCGTTGCAGTAAGCGAACGAATTGTCATCATTTAGAGTGTAGAGCATATGAAATTCAGCTTGTCGTTTGCGGTACGCCGTAGGGTTAACATTAGCATGTGTTTTCTTTGCTTTAAAAAAGCGGTCAAAAATATTGCAAGTCGCTGCGATAATCCCAATATGGGCACAATGAAATCCATTTCCATTTGTGTTATTAGTTGTGGTCCATCTCTTCCCTGTTGGGGCTCATAATCGGTATCAAATGGATCTTCATAAAAAACATCACTTGTTGTACTCATTGCTGTAAATTCTGTAGTACGATCTGGAGTTGGCGGCCTTGGTGATTCAAAATTTTCAGGTGCAAGCACTGGTAGTGTGGCTGTTGCAGTTGCTTTATAAATTTTGTTCTTCTCAGCATGTCGATTTAGACGACATGTGTAATTTACGCATGCATAGCAACTGGTTGCATCATGATCACCTGGGCGATTAATCCAGTTTACCGGCTTACAATACTTCATAGTACCTCTGCCTCCACTTAACCATGCCATGAGATTGTTATAACATTGGCGACACACTGTATTAGGTGTGTAATTTTCACCGGTCAAGTCCACTTCGTCGAAAACCAATGTATATGCTCTTTTGAATTCACTAGTTAAAAGATTCTTTTCCTTCTGAAATCTTGTAGATGTTTTTTTTTCTGGTTTGATGACCGCAAAAGTAGCAAAATAAATCAATTTTTTCACACTGCATACTGAAACTGTCAGTTGCCACTGTTGTGTACGAATTATGTTGTAGCACTTTATACTTTCACTGCGTCACTTTTTTCACTTTTGCGTGCTACCTAAACAGTGTTAAGAATCATCTCTAGGAAGTTTATATGTTCTAGAAATTTGTTTATTGAGATCTTAGGTAAATTTTTGTAGTTGATTGTTTCCTTGAATTTTGAACGGTTTGCTACCTATGGACCTGAACACGGGAAAAAAGGTAAAAAAAAATCGAATTTTTTTAAGTTTTTTGCGATTTTGATCTGGAAGGTGAAGTTTTTTTGATTTTATATGTTCGCAATTTTTTTTTTTTATGACAAGAGCTACAACTTTGCCTCAGAGAGTAAATCGAAATTCTGAACGGTTTGCAAGATATGAGCCCGAGAAAATGATCACTTTTTTGCGAAAATGATACCGAGGCCCCAAACCTTTGGCGGCCCATAAACAAAAAAGTGCATGACTTTGGGAAAAATTGGGAGACAGGGGTCTTTTTTTTTAGTCTTTTATCACGTAGTGGTGTCCGTATATGGTTATTTTTTTTCGTGTTGCACTGTGTTATATATCGGTTCTATGTACTTCGGGTAACATTTTTTGTAACGGAAAATGTTTCTAGCTTAGCGCATTATGTAATAATTGTCAGTTCTAATTGTAAGGGTGAGCGTTTTCTACGCAAAAATCATGCATTAGAGGGTTAGTGCTTGTTATATATAAAAGTTGTTAAAAGTTATATATTTTCCATTGTCATCGTATTGTCCTGACAATTTCATTTTCTTGCACTTATTTAAAATTTCCTTGCATTGTAAAAAAAAAGCAAAAAGCTCTTTTCCGTTTGAGTTCAATTCAATTTCTTAAAATATAATAGTTTTTCCCAGGTTTTTGTTTTTTGTTTTTTTTTTTCTTCCTTCGAAAATGAAAAGAATTTAATCCCATTGAAAGTCAACCCCATCACAAAGAAGTGCTGCTGTCCAAAAACTGCTTTTGAAAGAAAACAAAAAAAAAAAAACATGATTTACTTTCTCCCACAGGAGCCAAAAGCTAGCATTTAAGCACTTTTCTTTATTACTTTACTCTAGCATTTCCCTTAGTTGTTTTTTTTGCACATCCTGCATTGTCCTTTGATAATGTTTTTTGTTTTTTTTTTTTCATTTTTATCTTTTATCTATCGCTCTGCTTTATTCAAACATTCGCATTTTGCTGACACACACGCTTCATGTGAATGTAAATCAAATCAAAGAAAGCTTAAAGCTCCGCACAATTTAACAACAATGAGAATAAAAGCGAAAAGGATTCTTTTGCTCTGAGGACATGCTCTGCGTGTGTGATAACGACAATATAAATTATTCCGTTTTCACTTCAAGTCAAGATCTTGTTGTTTTTGTTGTTGTTGTTGTTGCTTGTTGTTGTTGTTGTTGTTGTTGTTGTTGTTGTTGTTGTTGTTGTTGTTGTTGTTGTTGTTGTTGTTGTTGTTGTTGTTGTTGTTGTTGTTGTTGTTGTTGTTGTTGTTGTTGTTGTTGTTGTTGTTGTTGTTGTTGTTGTTGTTGTTGTTGTTGTCTTTGTTGTTGTTGTGATTACATTTTACTTACTATTGCCTTGTGTACTTTTGGCATTTTATTGCTTTCTGCTTCACTTACTCCATTTATGTGTTCGCACACTTACACTTATACAATGCCATTCACATTCTTATGCTACACTCATGCATTCACTCACACAATCATTGCAATTAAAACCTTTACATTACACCACTTCTTTCTTTTTGCTTTTTGCTTCACTCAAGTTGCTTACATTTCTATCTGATTTACTCATTGCCGATTTTTTTTTTGTTTTTTGTCCTTTTTTGCCATCTATCCTTGTTCATTACTTAAGTTGTATGTATTTTTATTGCTCTAACAGACACACATACACTCACATACACACACACAGTCACAAATTAACACATTCACACTAACCCGCTTAGCTCACTTGCATTTGTATTGAATTAAGCAAGCGGCATTCATTCAACTATTAGCAGCAACCTCAATGAAAAACGTTGGTTTTTTTTTTAGTTGTTTTAGTACTTTTTTCTTTCTTTCAGCAGCCCACCTTGCCTCTCTTCCTTCTTTCTCCCTCCTCCCCCCTTCAGCTCTTCCACTTTTCCAATGAAATCTTAATTACTTTACTGTGCTTAAATGTTAAATGTGTGTGTAATTGATTTGAGCGCTATTCCCTTGAGTGTACCAACACGCATGCACTTGCATGCATGAAGCCATGTGTCTAAGTATGTGTATTTGAGTTGCTTTTATATTTATTTACTTGTATATCCGTGTGCAACTGTTTTTTGGTCTGATTTAGACTGAAAAACTTCATTGAGGTTATAAGCCAAGACAAGTTGTTGTTGTTGCTGTTGTAGTAGTGGGCCAATTTAAAATTAATTGCTTGCTTTACATGCAATTAAATTTTGCCTATATGTCTCGTGACGCCAGGCAGATAAATGTTTTAGCATAATTTGATAATGTGTATATTTTTGAACTTTTCAAAAGTCTATTTATAATTGAATTTTTCATAAGATTTAAATTTAATTTGACAAAGTTAAAATTTTGCTTACATAAATAAATTAGATTATGTTGGGTTAGGTTAATATGGCTCAGCCGACAGGCGACTCGTACGGTTAGGCCAGTGCTGGCCCGTTGTGATACCACATAATCTCTTTTGAACCTATGAGAGATTTTTCTCCTCAGCAAACCAGTTCGAACGGCTGATAAACTTTAGGATATAATTTCCAGGCATGAGTACATTTAAGAAGGGATATCCCAAAGTTGTCATTCTCCTTTTAGTTAGCGCCGGCCATTCGCAGAGGAAGTGCTGAAGGCTTTCTACTACTTCTTCACACTTGTAGCTTTTACAAAAATCATTAGACCTAAGTCCTAAACGAAGAGCATGAGTTCCGATTAGACAGTGACCCGTTAGGATTCTTACTATTTTAGACAGCATTATCCTGCTTAGCTCAATCAGTGAGTTGGTGCGCTTTAAGTCGTAGAAAGGCCACGTTAGCTTAGCTGTCCAACATGTAGCGAGGTATTCCCTGCGTTCTTGTGCAAGACTTAAAGATCCAGCACCAGAGTTTATAGGATGACATGGGTATACCAATAAAGTCCTCATTTAACCCTCATCCGTCCCTCAAATCCATACACAAAAGAGTCCCTTTGTGTCAATTTGACACAATGAATTTTCATTCACCACTATAACTTTAGAAACGATTTGTGTGTCCATATATTGATTTAATTGTTTATATTATTTATTAAAAATTACAGCATTTCAAGAAATATAGGCTGATGAACTTATATTTTTTTCTTAAATGTTAAAAAGTGATCAAAAATAAGGTGAAAAAAATGAAATATTATATTATTATGAAATTATGTTTTACAGATCAAAATTAGAAATATGAAAATACAGGTGGCGCAAAAGTAATCCTCCTATCAGAAAATGCTATAAATTTTGCAATTGGTCCCTAATGTCAGTTCTGTTTTGACATTTGTGTAGTAAACACATGTGAAATACACGTTAATAAACAATGTTACGCTACACTGCTCCAAAACGCGGAATATTGCTGATTTTAAGATAAGATGATTTTTCATCAAAAATAATCATGAGTGATGAGGCCCATTTCCATCTTAGCGGGTACGTAAATAAGCAAAATTTACGCTTTTGGGGCACTGAAAATCCGCGTATAACCCACGAAGAGCCATTACAACCGCTCAAAGTCACTGTATGGTGTGCTGTTTTCGCTGGAGGAGTCATCGGACCTTTGGTGAATGGTGAGCGCTACAGAGCAATGATCAACGAGTTATTTTTGCCGTAACTTGATGAATTGGGATTGGAAAACATGTGGTTCCAACAGGACGGTGCAACGGCACACACTGCACGTGCCACAACCGATATGCTGAAGGATGCATTTCCCGGGCGCCTAATCTCCCGATTTGGCGATTTGCACTGGCCAGCAAGATCGCCTGATTTGACCGCTCCAGACTTCTTTTTGTGGGGCTTTTTGAAGTCGCGGGTTTATGTCAACAAGCCTCACACTCTTGCAGCTCTTAAAGACAATATCCGTCAAGAATGTGAGGACCTATCGCCGGAAGTTTTGGCCGAAGTGATGGAAAATGCCATAAAAAGTGCTCAAATGACAATCAACTGTGGCGGCGGCCATTTACATGACATCATATTCTCGACTTGATGTAAAAAAAAATTAAAAGACCAAATAAAAATAATCCACAAGAAGAATCAAAGTTTTTAATTTTTTTTTTTAAATTACAGCCAAAAAACATCGGAAGGTTATTTTTGCGCCACCTGTATGTTGAAATTTTTATTCACATTGTTCACACAATATGAATTGATGACTTGGGCAAACATTTTTTTATGCATTTGTCACATCGAACGGAATGAACGTATGCCTTAGAAATGTTTGGACATAAATGACATCTGGCACGCTTCCTTGATGATTCAGCTAGTTGAAGACGACTTCTTGATGCGCTGGGCTCATTTGTAGGTGGATTTTGTGGAAGACCATGAAGTTCACTCACAACAGATTTTGCGTTTACTCCTGAATGAATGGTTGTACAAGTGCACTTCCAATTTCAATTAAAAACAAGGGTCGACGAAAATTCTTCTTCGAAAAGTTCCAATATGGATTGATATTCGTAAAGATAACGTACGCATTCAGAGCAGATATGTCGATCATTGAATTGAATGGAGTATTGAATGGTTTTGTCTTTCGACTGTAACGACGCATTTGGCACGCAATATCACTTCCACTCTCAAAAACTTCAGATTTTGCACATCAATAACACTCAATTTTGCCCTCAAAAACACTTGAGAGTGCAGATTTTTGGTTGTTGTTGTAAGTGCACTCAAAGAGCATTTATTCCAAGTAGTTGTTGTTGTTGTTTTTTAACCAATATTGAGAGCAGAGCATTTTTTGTTATAAGTGCGTCTAAGCAAGTGGAAAGGAATGTATTGTGTCAAATTGACACAACTGGAACTCTTTTGTAATTTTTCATGTTGGCAGCACTGTGTTTATGTTTTCATATCGAGTATAGGATATTATGAAATTTTACTGAAAAAAACCCATAGAGCCATTTTTGTTTTCGATTTGTCCTACAATTGATAGCGCTGTTTTAAAATGTATTTGTAATTTGTGTCAAATTGACACAAGGGACGAATGAGGGTTAAGAGTGTGTTAGAGGTCGTACGCATACTTGCTAATTCGTTAGCTAAATGATTGCTCTCGATATCTCCATGTCTGGGTAGACTAGCGGATCCAGGATTCGCCAGAGGGGTGGGGAGCAGAAGCGCAACCGAAGTGGGGTTTTGGGGTTTAAGCCCCCCTTTTCCCAATTATTGTCACAAAGCATAACACTTCGCGACAGACATTTTGGTGCCGGAGATTTTTCAGCTGATTATTGACAAATTGGGTTTGCTGATTTCAGATATAGACTCCGTTTTTCTCCATAAGCTCGATTTTTTGAGCTATAGGCAAAAACATGAAAATCAGTGCTTTTTCTGATAATTTTGCTATATCTATTGCACTGATTTACCGATTTGTATTACTATGATGAATTTGAATGAAGAAATACTAGACCTTTCAATTTTTGCACATGGTTTTGCAAGTGGTTTTGAAACAGTGCCTCGAAGAATTAAATATTTGAAGTCATCAAAAACTGAAGAAAATTTGTCCTACTAGATAGATTGAGAGATACAACTCGGTTACGGTTTTTGTGAATTTTTTCGATATATATCATGTATCGAATAATATATAGCCAATCTATATATATAAAAATAAGTTGCATTGTGTATGAAATTGATGTTCTCGGTAATGCGTTTCCCATGAAAGGTGACGTCAATACGGTGGTTTTTTTGTATAAATGATCCTTGTATGTGTATCGGTTCATGAATTATAGGCATTTTAGTAAACTTATCAACAATACAGGTGTGAAAAAATACAGCTGCGCACATATCGTGTATATGGGAAAATATTTGCAAGGGTAATTGGAAATAAATGGAATATTGGAATAATTTGGCAAGTCTCACTTTAGTTTGCATTTGCGCGAAAAATATAGGTATAGTAAAAATTGTCAATACCCCGTTTTTTCCACATCCCCCAAATCAATAAAAATGCTATATTTAGGACTCTTTGGTCGTATTATAC
Source organism: Pherbina coryleti (assembly GCA_943735915.1). NCBI lineage: Eukaryota > Metazoa > Arthropoda > Insecta > Diptera > Sciomyzidae > Pherbina > Pherbina coryleti. Next base: position 60,699,565 of record OX030951.1, read on the forward strand.
TAAAATTTAGTAAATAAGTTCATATAGTTACTGTCGGCAACTATACTAAAACTGGGCGTGGTCTAACTATATATACACAGAATAAAAAGAGTAGAACTTTTACCTAAAAATGTAGTGAATTCAGCTAAAGTAATCCGGTGATTTTCAGTCAACGAATTTGATTAGGTGCGCTACCAATTTCTAAATGTTAATTATATGCAATTATATTGGGTAGTTTAACTGCGAGAGTAGATAAAGAACCTAAATATTTAGGTGTACCTTCAACCATAAAATAGATAAGACACATAATTTATTAGAAGAATAAGCTAATTTTTTTAAACTATGACCACTTCAGATTAGGCAAGCCACCTACTAAGTGTAGAAAAATCATCTAATTATTTAGATAGCATTCCCACTTAAGAGTGGGAATGCCGTGCAAAAAATATGCAAAAAATATGTTTTTGTTTTGCAATTTCTATTTTGAAGTGAAACTTTCCTTAGATGACTTTACTTCAATTCGTCACCCGATAGAGAAGAAAGATATGTTTGATAGTAGATAGAATGAGAGAGATATATACATTGTATAAATGACTGAAAAAATTTCTTTGCCACCGCTGAGAGTCGAACCTGTGATCTCAAGATTTCAACAACCAACGCCTTATCTATTGAGCTAAATTTCCAATAAAGGAATTTACTCTACATACCAATTAATCAAATTGCTGTAGATGCCCAGTGGAAAAATAATTTCAGAGTTGTGGACCTCATATTTTTATATACATTTTGTTCACAATTTATCAAACGGCGTAACAGCAGAGCGGTAAAGCATTTGACTATAACGCCAGCGGTCCGAGTTCAATTCTCGCATGAGACTTTACTTTTTGTAAAATTTTCTCACTTTGTTTTTATTTATATTTTTTATAGGAGAGCGCTGTGCTCTCCTTGGGCTAACACTTTATGATATGTTTCACTTCTTTTATGTTTTGCGTTGCACAGAAATAAAAAATTCAAATATGGGAAAAAAACAAGTTGTAAGGAAAGCATTTGATTTATCCACGTAAATATTTATATAAAATTTATACTGAGGCGTGGATAATGCTTATAGGCGTTATTTCCCTAGTGTACGAACAAATCGACAACTTGCATTAGGTAAAATAACTAGAAGAATTAGATGATTTAATAAGCAAAATTTTAGTTGAAATAACTAATCTTAATTAGGTGAATTACCTAATGCGTGATTGTTAAATTAACTGTGTAAGTAGAAAAGTTGTTGAAAAGATTAGGTGAAATAGAAACTTTCACATTAGCTAAACTAGTTAAGGTAATAAATCAATTCTTTTATTTTCTGTGTACGTCCAATTTTTAGAAATCATTATTATTCCTGAGTTGTACATGTTTTGATAGCGGAACTTGATATGTAGACGTTATGGGCCCAAGAGGTAGTTATTATATATTCGAGCGAACATAAGACAAGGGGGATTTTGGCCACACAGGCCAAATTTATGATATCGAATTGCTTTGGAACTAAATGTCGTATGTAACTAAGCAATAGACTCCTAAACTACTCATCCGATTAGCATGAAAATTTGTCTATAGAAGTTTTTTGGTACGGTGCGTGTTTGTGGGCTATCAATTTTTATCCACCTTGCACACCAGAGACCGCTGTAGTACATATTTTTTACAAAACTGCCTAAAACACACAAACTGCTTATGCGATTAGATTGCAAAGTGGTATACAGTGGTTTTCATGTAGGTTGAGTGTTTTGCTGCAATCTTTTTTGACCTATCTTGAACAACAGAGGGCGCTGTAGTACAAATTTTTTGCTAAACCACTAAAACCACTCATTCGATTAGAATAAAAATTGGTATATAGTAGTTATCAGGTACGATGAGGATTTTGACAGTATCTTCTTTGAACCACCTTGGTGCTGTAGTACAAATTTTTATCAAAATCGCATATTTTTAGTTGTTACATATGCAAATATTTACAAAATATAAAATATTTCTAAAATTTTGTAAAATTAAAAAATTTCCGTTATTTTGACATCAAAAACATGAACATATCTTGAAAACTATGAAAAATTTTACTAATGGGTGTTTTTTTTAGGGGTTTGTTTTTCGAATAGAGATAAAACTGGCATTTTGTGGTCAAATCTGGCAACTCCAATGTCATTTATGTTCAGTTTGGTTTGCCATTTAATCATGAACAGGTTGACAAAAGAACAACGCTTGCAAATTGTGCAAATTTATTTCGAAAATAATGGTTCAGTTCGCGAAGTTAACCGCAAGCTCCGTCCATTATGGTCGACATAATCGTCCATCAGAGCAATTAATTCGGTTAACCATGGGTCGTTTTCGCAATACGTTTACTCTTTGTGATAATACGCATCCGCAGAGACGTCAAACAGTGCGCACCGAAGAAACAATTGCCGCTGTAGAGCAAAATGTTGAAGAGGACCCGAATGAATCGATTCGCCACCGTGCACAGCAATTGGAGCTTTGTCCATCAACTTTATGGAAGATTTTGCGCAAAGATCTTGGCTTGCGACCTTACAAGATCCAGCTTGTGCAAGAATTTAAGCCGCGAGACCATGCAATGCGTCGTGATTTTGGTGTATGGGCCGAAAACGAGATTGATCTCGATGCTGATTTTCATCGCAAAATTTTGTTCAGTGATGAGGCTCATTTTAGGTTGAATGGCTATGTCAACAAGCAAAATTGCCGCATTTGGAGTGAAGAGAATCCACATGAGATCCTTGAGACGCCATTACATCCACAAAAACTGAATGTTTGGTGTGCTCTATGGGCTGGTGGAGTCATTGGGCCATACTTCTTCCGAAATAATGCTGGAGAGTCAGTTACCGTTAATGGAGACCGGTATAGAACCATGATAACCGACTATTTTGTTCCCGAATTGGATGGCCTGAATGTGGATGAGTTGTGGTTCCAACAAGACGGCGCTACATGCCACACAGTGCACGTCACAATCGATTTATTGAAGGAAACATTCGATGAGCGCATAATTTCGCGGAATGGACCTGTCAATTGGCCACCAAGATCGTGTGATTTGACACCATTGGATTATTTTCTTTGGGGATATGTGAAGTCGCTCGTCTACGCCAACAAACCAGAAACGTTAGGGGACTTGGAGGCCAACATTCGTGGCGTTATTGCTGACATACGGCCCCATATGCTCGAAAAAGTGGTTGAAAATTGGACCTGTAGAATTGGCTTTATTCGAGCCAGCCGCGGCGGCCACATGCCCGAAATCATATTTAAACATTAATGGCATAAAATTATCCTTCCAATAAAGCCAAATTGATGGACATTAAAACGATTTTCTTGTGTTTTATTTCAATTCGAAGTTCTATACCTCTAAAAAAAAAATACCCTTTATAAGTGTATTAATTTCGTTTAATATTACTTTTTCATTTTAAGTTTCATCACAAGTATTTACTGAAAGTTTTGATCAAAACTAACTACTCACTAATCTTAGTGGAGGCAGGACTCTTGAAAATTTTTTTATTTTTCTATCGACTAAGCTCTCTAATATAAATGCAATCCCATATTTACATATTTCTATTCAATTTTGTTCTTTGGTGTATCAGTTTTTGTAGTTTTCCGAACAATTCTTTATAATGTAAATAGCCAGTTTTGAACAGTCACTCCAAAAATGTTCAGTTTACTACATTGATAAAATCATTTTTAGATTTTTGGGATTTTGTTAAATCCCAAGAAAGGACGCTCGAACATTCCCTCTTCAATGATCCTCAATGATCCTCAATGAAAAAGTATCGAATGACGGAATATCTATTGCAAACTTATTTGCAGAATTTTTTCAAATTTTGAACCGTATCATAATTATAACTTTGAAGCAAGTAGTATTACAGATACTGGAATTAATTTTGGTTCTCTTTCTATTACTGAAGATGATGTTTTAAGAGGTATTCATAGACTTAAAATTTCTTATACAGCTGACAATGATGGTTTGTCAGCCTTTTTCCTAAAAAGATGTACTTTAATCTTAATCGGTCCACTTACAATTATTTTCAATAAATCTTTGAATTCTGGTATTTTTTTGGATATTTGAAAAAAGTCTTTTATAACACCAGTGCATAAATCTGGATTAAAAAATAACGTTGCTAATTACAGACCGATTTCCAAACTTCTGCAATTTTAAAACTTTTTGAAATTATTGTAAAAAAAAAATAATATATGCCACCAAGGGTATAATTTCTCCCTCCCAACATGGTTTTGTCCCAGGTCGTTCGACTATATCAAACTAAGTATTTTTCTCTGAATATTGCATATCAGCTAATTCTAATGGCTTCCTGGTTGACGGACTTTGCAGAAGCATTTGATAAAGTTTCTCATGCTTTACTTATTAATAAACTGAACAAATTAGGCTTTCACTCAACATTTTTACAACAGTTGGATTGAGTCCTATCTTTCAAATAGACAGTGTTACGTGTCTTTTGATAATTTTAAGTCTTTTGCTTTCAGTGCAACGTCTGGTGTTCCCCGAGGGAGTATTCTGGGTCTTTTATTGTTTATTGACGTGACGAAGTTACATTGTATTGCTCTTGTTTCCAAAAAAGTTGAAAAATGAATTTTTTAAAAATTCATCTGCGTTTCATTGAATTGTTACTCGCTACGTATAAGAGCTATGATTAAAAAAATAGTATGACCGTAAAGGTTAATTCTTTGACTATATTAAAAAAAAAAAAAAAAAATTTAATACGGCATAGGGACGTAGTGCTAGCTGCGTAAGCAACGCAACTGAAAATTTGATACATGGAATTATTACTCGCTGAGTATTAGTGCTAGGATTAAAAATACGATACGCCAATAAAGACCTACTGGAAGCCCTCACAACAAAATTAGACAAAAAATTTCTGACATCATGGGGACGCTGAGAGAGCCGCTCAAAGATCGATAACGCAACATTCATGCAGCGGCGTTGCATTGAATTTTTACTCAATGAGAATATAACCTACGATAAAAGTTTAAAAAGGAAAATAAAGTTTTTATATATGGCTTTAAGACAAAAATAAAAAAAAAATTCCGGCGTCGTCAGGTCGTGAATATAGCAGCTTATGTAACAGAAATGTAATATCGTTGCATGGAATTATACTCACTCAGGAGGAGTGCTACAGTAAATTTTGTTTTACGACAGCAGGGATGTGTTATTACGCTTCACAACTAAATTACAAAAAAAATTTTGTTGTCATGATATCAGGGATGCAATCACATAATGCAGTAAAAATGCTACAGCCATGAAAAAACGTTGCATGTATTTTTAACTCTGTGACTACTGGTGCAACGGTAAATTTTAAGGAACGAAAACAAAGGTGAGGTCTTCGGGCCAGTGATGTGATTTGGTGGGATTTCGGGCTCATTTCGGGATATTTGGCCTATTTGAGAACGTGTGAGATTTCAGATGCTTAGGTGGGATTTTCTACTGAATCATCATTTTTTAAAGTGTAAATTAGTAAAACTGGTTGGTATCACTTTTTTGAAATCTTTCAAAATTTTTCGTTTAATTGCTGTTTCATTAATTCTGAATATGTATATTCAAGAGGCTTAAAATTAGTGAAAATAAGACCCTCATTTAAAAACAAAAATATAAGCTCAGTTTCATTTTGATGCAACGAAAGAAATTTACGATTACTTCATACACTTCATACAAGAGAGTTTTTATAAAAAACGCAGAGTTTACCTTTAGGTATCGGAAAATTTGTTTTTTTTTTATAAAATTTGTTATATTTATTGAAAAACTTTATTATCTACATTATTAAACTATAAAATTATTACAATGTTAAAAAAATGTAGGGGAGGATGCCCGTCTTCTAAACACGTTTTGCTTGGAGGCTATACCTTTGGTTTAAAACATAATTTTACAGAGCTCTTGGTTTCATTTGGAAGCTAAGTTCAATAACTAACAAGAATTTTAATCAGAATTTAAAATTTCCAAAAATTATAACTTTGGAAGTCGATCTAGCAAGTCTCGAAATCGGCCGCTTAAAAAATCGGCCCAGCTACTGAACACCTAAAACAAATCGTTGAAAAAAATTAGAAAATGATGTAAAACACTGGTTTTTGAGAGTTTATAAAAAGTGTATTCTATCAATAGTTCACAATGACTCACTGAACTTTAAACAAAAGAGACTTGAATTTCTTTGATAGCCGCAGCCATCGCATCAGAATTTATATTCGTTCTTCTTTTCACTATTTTTTGGGCGACGCCATTTTTAATTTTATCTGAACGTGGATGAGAATCACGAAAACTATTTTAACTAATTTCAAACACTATTTTCAATCATATAAATAACAATTTTTTACTTGCACGATTTCTGAAAATTTGTTCGGAAGGTGGACCAACGTTTTGTTCAGGAGGTGGGCAGGCACGCCATCATGATATGACGTGAAATATTTTTTTTTCATTTCTCAATATTGTTCGATTGCTCGTCGAATTGTGAAATATAAACATTAAATATAGAATTCTACTCATATTCACCTTTTTTTATCGATAAGAAACACTCTGAAATTCACTAAATAGAACTGAACTATTTTTGCTCAGCTTCGTTTTATTCGAATATTTTATTTCTCAACGGCCGTGGGGTTAAAGCAGCATGCTCATTCATCTCAATGATTTATCAAAAGTGAACATTCAATGAGATGTTACTGCGAATACACATTGGCGCATTATACAGACGTCAGAACTCACAGTGTTCAGTAGTAGGTGGGCCTGTTCAGCAGGTGGGCATCCCTATTTCTTTTCGAAAATTGCATAAAAAAATCGTTGTTGGTATAAATATTTGGGTGGGATTTTTTGTGGGTTTTTCGTGTCATTTTGGTGGGATAAACAGGTCTAAATCGGGATGTGATCGGGATTTTTTACTAAATCAGAATCACATCACTGCTTCGGGCATATGACAAAAAATAAAAAAAAAAATTGACGGCGTGTCAAAAACCCTCAGGGAACCGCCTAATGTGACGCATATGCATCACTTTTGCTTGATTAATTGAAAGTAGAGCACAACCAATGGGGAAGCAAAAAAAAGCTAAACGAAAAGCACCAACTCCAAATCCAACAACAACTCCAACACCAACACCAACACCAACACCAACACCAACACCAACACCAACACCAACACCAACACCAACACCAACACCAACACCAACACCAACACCAACACCAACACCAACACCAACACCAACACCAACACCAACACCAACACCAACACCAACACCAACACCAACACCAACACCAACACCAACACCAACACCAACACCAACACCAACACCAACACCAACACCAACACCAACACCAACACCAACACCAACACCAACACCAACACCAACACCAACACCAACACCAACACCAACACCAACACCAACACCAACACCAACACCAACACCAACACCAACACCAACACCAACACCAACACCAACACCAACACCAACACCAACACCAACACCAACACCAACACCAACACCAACACCAAAACCAAAACCAAAACCAACACCAACACCAACACCAACACCAACACCAACTCCAACACCAACACCAACACCAACACCAACACCAACACCAACACCAACACCAACACCAACACCAACACCAACACCAACACCAACACCAACACCAACACCAACACCAACATCAACATCAACATCAACATCAACATCAACATCAACATCAACATCAACATCAACATCAACATCAACATCAACATCAACATCAACATCAACATCAACATCAACATCAACATCAACATTAACATCAACATTAACATCAACATCAACATCAACATCAACATCAACATCAACATCAAGATCAACATCAACATCAACATCAACATCAACATCAACATCAACATCAACATCAACATCAACATCAACATCAACATCAACATCAACATCAACATCAACATCAACATCAACATCAACATCAACATCAACATCAACATCAACATCAACATCAACATTAACATCAACATTAACATCAACATCAACATCAACATCAACATCAACATCAACATCAACATCAACATCAACATCAACATCAACATCAACATCAACATCAACATCAACATCAACATCAGCATCAACATCAACATCAACATCAACATCAACATCAACATCAACATCAACATCAACATCAACATCAACATCAACATCAACATCAACATCAACATCAACATCAACATCAACATCAACATCAACATCAACATCAACATCAACATCAACATCAACATCAACATCAACATCAACATCAACATCAACATCAACATCAACATCAACATCAACATCAACATCAACATCAACATCAACATCAACATCAACAACAACAACAACATCAACATCAACATCAACATCAACATCAACATCAACATCAACATCAACAACATCAACAACAACAACAACAACAACAACAACAACAACAACAACAACAACAACAACAACAACAACAACAATAACAATAACAATAACAATAACAATAACAACAACAACAACAGCAACAACAACAGCAACAACAACAACAACAACAGCAACAACGGCAACAACAACAATAACAATAACAACAACACCAACAACAACAAGATCAACAACAACAACAACAACAGGAAATACCGTCACGTCAAAACCTACGGGTGTGTCCACGACACAGCCAACTCTTTTTTTTTATTCATTAATGCTATTCCATCTTTATTTTTACACTCTCAATGTCTTCTATACGCCGACAACCTGAAAATTTTTCTTCAAATTAGAAATCAATCTGATGTTTCCCCTCTTCAGAATGAAGTTAATAAACTCTATACTTGGTCTTTAAAAAATACTCTCTTATTAAATATAAAGAAATGCGCTTTTATATTCTTTTCGAAAACCCAAATTAATTGTCCGTCCGAATATCATATTAATAACACTTTGTTATCTCATGTCCTTTAATTTAAAGATATTGGTATTGTTGATACCAAGTTTATATTAAATTCACATCTTGATTTTATTATCCCGAAAACCTATGCTTTGTTAGTATTTATTAGGCGTCAAACTTCTGTTTTTTTAGAACCTTACACTTTTAAAACCCTCGGTTCGAATATGCATCAGTAATTTGGCATTCGTATTATGCTGCTCATAGCTTTTGCATTGAGCGTGTGCACAAATCTTTTACTCGATTTGCTTTTCGTACGCTTACTCCTGAATTTCCACTTCCCTCTTAAAAGTAAAATATGCCTTTTATTATATATAAAGTCTTTAGAGAGTAGAAGAATTTTCTTTCATTACTTTTTGCTTATGATATAATTTCTGGATCAGTTGATTGTCCAGTACTTTTGAAAAAAAAATTGATTTTAATGTACCTGCTAGGGTTCTTAGAAATAATGATATTGTTTACCTACCAACTTGTCGTACTTATTATATTGCTAATGCACCTATTTATAGGTCATTATTTCTTTTTAATAATATTAATGTTGACCATTGTATAGATCTTTCTATCTCGATGGAAGTTATGAGGCACTTATTGAATATAATTATTTAATTATGTAATCATTACAATTAAGAGAAAATAAGTTTTTAATAATATTTTAGTTGATATTTATTGTATTCTATTAATCTATAAGGAAGTTGTATCCAAAGATTAAAATAAAAAAAAAATGAAAAGGAAATGAAATTAAATGAAATCCTTGGTTCAAAGGTTAAAAAAATGACACTTAGCTTTGTATAAATTGTTCTTTATACTATTATTTTCGTTTTCGAATAAAATATCAACATAACAATTAAATAGTTAAACCTTTGTTTCCGAAGTTGATGAAAGTTCTTCTTTCTGGTGAATAGTTTGCTGGGTTTCAAATTAAAATTTATTATGAGACTTAATTGAAACTTTTGTCATAATATTAATGATTCCTATTTAATATAACTCCAAATTAAAAAGTAAACTCTCATAAATTCCATCAAGAATATCTTGTTTTAAACGTACGTACACCAGAGCGTATGAGTGATATTATTTTAATTAAAGCCCAGATAATTCAGACATTTGAATTGATTTTGTTAACAAGACTATATTTGACAAATATTTAATCACATCAATGCATCATTTACTTATATCTATGTTTATTTTATGACAAAATAATCCAAAGTTTTACATTTTAATGCAATGCCTTAAGTTAAAATAGTAAAAGATGTCAGTTTGATCAGAGCTGTTCAAAGCTAGCAGACGTTGTGATTCCTAAAAGCAGCTTTACACATTACGCATATTATGGAAATTTAAGCATGTCTATTGACATGAATACACATTTTGCGCACAAGCACGCAGACATACACACACGCTCATACACAAATACAAATATAAAGAGCATTCATTAATTTGCAAGCATCAATTGATGCAGACTTGTTGACGTGTGAATTTCACTCGAAGGCATTCGAATTCGTCAAACGAGAACGAAGACTGAGTGAAGATTAAGTGGATGTATGTCTGTGTGGGTGTGTGTTTTAATATTTAGGAGTTTGTATGGCTGGGCAATGGACGCTAAAATTGTCTAGCCGTACCTTTGAAGCTGGAGTGAAGCAAAACACGTGCTTAAACTATATAAAGACAATTCTTTTGCTGGCATAAATAAAAGATATGCAAAAAAAAAAAAAATAATTAAAAAAAAATCCTGTGATTTTAGAAAATAAAATGACACAAATATGTTGTCTGAGTGTGCAAATGTGGGACCAAGCCAATGTGACTGTATACTTGCCAACAAACGTATTTTTAGTTTTAATTGAAAATTTTTCAACGATTTTCCATGTTAATTGAAAAATTTTCCAGAAAATATTTAAATATTCCCAAAATTGCGACAATCATGACGATGAACATTAATTAAATCTCTGCATGACAGACTGGTATTTTTTTGGAACTCTCCCACATGTATTTATATTGAAAACAAAAAAAAATTGTACACGTAGGATGATTGCCTGGCACAAAATTGCTACCCATTTTTCTTTTTTATTATTAATTTTATTAAATTCTGTTCTGTTCTGTTCTTCTCTTTCTTTTCCGATTCAACACCCATAACACACACACACACACACACACTCACACCATTTTAGCTGATGTCATGGTAAATGGCAATCCTGTGCATTTGACCCTCTGCGATACCGCCGGACAGGATACACTCGATCCACTGCGTGAGCTCAGCTATCCGGATAGTGATGTGTTTCTTTTGTGCTTCTCGGTGGCAAAACCGGAAACTTTTCATGCCATCAAAACGAAGTGGGCGCCCAAATTCACCAACACCAGAGCAGCACTGATATTGGTCGGAACACAGGCGGATATGCGAACAAATACGAACGTGCTGAATAAATTACAGGTGCGAAGAAAGACGAGCGGTAGCTTGCTTGACAAGTGAGCAGTGAATGATGGTGATGGGTGGCTGATGTTGCCCCCATTTTTGTGAGGGGGGCAGACTTGCAGTCAAAGTCAATGGGGAATTTTATTTGATTTTCATTTTCATGCTAACCATTTAATTCCATTTAAATATTTATGAATTTCTTGTTTTTATCTGTGATTGTTATTGTTTTTGTTTTTCTTTTTTGGTCCGGCCTGCTCTCTCTTATGTGCTTTCTTTGTGGCATTTCTTTTGGCTGGCTCTACCACAACTTGTGCTTCAATATAATAATATCAACATAAATATTACAACAACTGTAACTTTGTGGATGTCTATATGTTTGTGTCTGTGTCTGTGTCTGTGTGTATGTGTGTGTGCATACTGCAGACTACTGGAGATAAACCAATTTCATACGCTGATGCTTGGGATTTAGCAACAACAATTGGCGCAAAATACATTGAGACTTCGTCAGCAACACAGGTAAGTCCTTCAGTCGAACAGACCGAAACTTCACACACCAAACACACCTAATAAAATATTCCTTTAGTGTGCATTTTTTATTTATATCATTTATATTTGAATAAATCTGATACATAAACTATATTTTATATTCTCAGTGTCAGTTTTCACATGATCATAGTTTTAAGGAAAATCTTATTTTGCTTTGAATAATTTTTTTTGTCGATTAAATTAAACCTTAAATTACTGAGGCCTATAAAAGAAAAATGTTTGTTTTCCTTCTGGAAAAAATGCTTAATTTTTGGGGATTTATATTTGCTGAAACTTAAAAAGCTTTGAATATTTTATATATATATATATATATATATTACTAGGGTTGCCTTTTAAGTATTGCACCTAACAATGAATAAACAGTGGTTATTCCGTGGAAATGCTCTTATTGTCTTACAAACTATTCCCCAATATGATCAATATAATCAGCATTATTTTGAACGAATTTTCAAAACAGTTGAATTGTCAAAACCACTCTGAAGTTGGTACCTCTGAAAAGTTTTGAAGGTCATAACTCTCACCAAGCATTTTTTTCTTAATGAGCGAACAAAAAGATGTAATTGGGTGCCAAGTCGGGACTGTAAGGCGGATGGGCCATCAATTCCACGTTGTCAGTGCTCAAAACTCTTTTATTTGAACTGATGTGTGGGAACTCGCAATGTCATAATTGAAGTTGTTCTTTCTTCGGTGGTTGGTTTTCCTCAATTCTCGGAAGACTTCCTGCAAACGAATGGTTGCGTACCATTCAGAATTTAAATTACTCTATTGCTTAAGTGGTATAGTTGCAACTTGACCGGTTTTTCTAAAAAAATTGGCAACTATATGCTTGCATGTGCTTTGTCCGCGGATAAATTTTGCCGGGTTTTGCTCACTTTAAAATATCCAATATCCAAACAGTGGAATGCTGCTTTGTTTCGGACTCATAAGATTAGTTCCATGATTCGTCATCTGTGATGATGTGCTTCGAACTACCACCACTGTATTTTTTTTATCATTTCCTTGCACCAATCGACACAAGCTCTTTTTTAAGTAACCGTCAAATGATGGGGTATCCAACAAAAACAAATCTTCCTAACGCCTCTTCCTGATGTCCTAATAATGCCCTAAGATGATTGCATTTCATGATATGTCACATGCCGGTCTGCTTCCCACAGTTCACACACAGAATCGATATTTTCTGCCATAACACCCATTTTTGGGCGACTTTTGCAAAATTTGTCTTGATGAGAACGACTCGAATTCATAGAATCAGCGTTTTACAGTCTCTCGGTGCGGTGCTTCATCATCAAAAGTCAATCTAAGTTGACCGATGTATTCTTTTCTTATCGAAAATCCACGCCGAAAATCGTTAAAAATCATCAACCGAAAATGTTCATTAGTTCTATTTTTTTGATGAAAAACAATTCCCAAACCACTGTTAATAACACAACAAGCGCACAAACAAAAAAAAAAAAAATAAAAAACATTTTTCTTGAAATCTCTTCTTATTCCATTTCTCTTCCACGTTTTCTCTCTCTACATTCTCTTTCAAAATTAAGAACCCAGCAGTTATTTCCCAGCAGAAAAGTAGACCAAATTTGAAATAGTTCTGAACTAGTTCCAAAAAGGACCAGTACTAGTTCCACTACAATACCCTTTAACATTGAACGAACTGACGCTTTTTGCGGGTTGATGTCATAGGAAAAGACAATTGTCCCCAGAAACACTCCTTGTTCCCTATATTTGAACTAGTTGCATTAGGAACATTTTTAAACTGGTTCCTTTCGCAGTAGCCTGAAAGTGGTTCTTTTTTAACTAGTTTTAAAGTGAACATATCAAAAGTTCAATTGGCTCCAAAATTACTGCTGGGTTTTGAGTCAATTGAAAAAGTGAACTAGTTCATTTCTAGCGCAGTTCGCAGTAGCTCTGAAAAAGTACAAAAGGCGTTCAGTGTAGAACAGTTATCTTTGCTTTTGTTTTCAAAAGTATTTCTGACAAAAATAAACGCGTTCTGGCTACTTTTTAAAATTTGCTGCGCACAAGAAAGATTAATAAAAAAAAAAAAGTTTATAGACAAAATGTTTTCTGGATTGTGGATGGAAAATATGGTACAAATGAGATCTTTAGGACGTTTCCATTGCACTAAATTCTTACACTTTTGATATGTTCACTTTAAAACTAGTTAAAAAAGAACCACTTTTAGGCTACTGCGAAAGCAACCAGTTTAAAAATGTTCCTAATGCAACTAGTTCAAATATAGGCAAAAAGTAGTGTTTCTGGGGACAATTGTCTTTTCCTATGACATCAACCCGCAAAAAGCGTCAGTTCGTTCAATGTTAAAGGGTATTGTAGTGGAACTAGTACTGGTCCTTTTTGGAACTAGTTCAAAACTATTTCAAATTTGGTCCACTTTTCTGCTGGAAAGTCATTAAGGAATCATAAAACATATTGATCCAAAAGTTCCCGAAATTTATTCAGGAAATTAAAAATACAAGATAACGCATCAAAATCGATATTGTCCTCTTCAGAGTACTCCCCATCGACTGCTACGCACTTATGGAAAAGCAAATCATTTTTTATATTCGGTTTGCGGTATGGTCATCAGAGCCATCTACGATTTTTCCATGATCTCATCTTGGGTGCTGAAACGCGTTCCGCGGAGCGTTTTCTTGAGTTGACCGAATAGGAAAAAGTAGGAGGGAGCCAAATCCGGTGAATTTGGTGGTTGTTAAATGGTTTTGTTTCGTTTTTAGCCAAATGTTCACGGATAACGATGGCATTGTGCGACGGTGCGTTATCGTGGCGCAAGATCCACGATTTATTTGTCCACAAATCCGGTATTTTTTGGCGAATTGTTTCACGCAAACGTCTCATAACGCCCAGTCCTTGATGACTGTTTGGCTTGGCTGGAAGGAATTCATGATAACAACATCCTTATAATCCAAGAAAACTGTGAGCATCGCCTTCTTTTTCGACTGAAAACGACGTGGTTTTTTCGGTCGCGGCTCATTCGGTGCACGCCATTCACTCGCTCGATGTCTGGATTGCGTGTCATACTCATAAATCCACGTGTCGTCTTCAGTAATAATCCGTTTGATGAATGTTGCGTCAGGTTCGGCCTTGGAAATCATGTCTTTTGCGACGTCAACGCGGTCCCTTTTTTTAATGAAATTTAGGTCTTTCGGCATCAGCTCTGCAGCGATACGTCTGAAGCAAAAATCATTAACCAAAATGTCTCAAACGGATACAAAATCAATGCCCAACTCCTCTGCCATCTCTCTATTGGTCAATTTGCGATCTACGGTCATCCATTCTTTGATTTTGTTGATGTTTTTGTCAGTTTTTGATGTCGATGGTCTGCAACTGCATTCATCATCGTTCACGGACTCACGGCCACTTCTAAAACGTTTGTGCCACTGATAACAGACTGTTTTCTTCAGATTATCGTCGCACCATTGTCGTCCCACCATTGTTGTCGCACCATTGAAACCATTTTTAACGCAAAATTGAATACAAACTCCTTGTTGCAAATTCAATTTCACTTTTAAAATTGTACAAAATCGAAAACATGTACAATCGCAGATGTACTCAATACGGCGTCACTTTTACAAATATCAAGTTAACAAGCTGAAAATTTCATAGAATGTCAATGACAGATTATGCCACCTAAAAAAAAGAGAACTCAAATCGGTTGACTGAGAGCGCCACACGGTGGTGATTCCGGCAACTTTTTGCTCAAGGTGATATGTGCGTTAGGTGGGTATGAAAAGAAGCCAAGTTGTCATATATGGTGCTCTTAAAATTCCCAAGCCATTGTGGAGAAGACATTTCGTCCAAAAAAGTGACTGTCTGGTATGCATTATGGTCTGGTGGTGCCATTGGTCCGTATTTTATTGTTTTAAACGGTCAAGGAGCAACAGTTACAGTCAATTCTGAGTGCTATGGCCGTATGTTAACCGATTTGTTTTTGGTCTGAAATTGAAGATATGGATCAAGGCGATATATGGTTTCAATTAGATGGGGCCATAGGCCACACAACAGCTCCAATTATGGGTTTGTTGCAAGAGAAATTTACAGGACGACTTATATAGAGATTTGACGATTTGAATTGGCTTCCGAGATCATGCGTTTTTACGCTTCTGGTTCATTTTTGTCGGGCTATGCAAGAGATCGTATTTACGTTAATACACCTTAAACTCTTGAGCAATTAAGAACCAATATTCTTCAAGTCATGGCCGACCTAGTGCCCGAATTGTGCAAAAAAAAATATCATCGAAAATTACCTTAAAAGGTTTGAGTCCTGGAAAAACTGACGTGGAGAACATTTGAATAATATTGATTACCACGCATAATAACAGTCCAAACTTTAAAACGAAGTAAAATTTTTATAAAAACCTGCATTTTTCTGTGTTTTTTAACTTTATTTTCATATTCTAAAATAGAACACCCTTTACCTTTTATTCAAAACGTCACTGACTTATCAAATTGCCGCCGTATACCCAATTGCCTCCGGTCAGACTATGAGCAAGAAATTAAAACACAAAAAAAAAAATATTACTTGACCAGCTCCACAGAAATATAAGATACTAGCGATTCCCGGCGCGCGTTGCTGCACTCGGCAAGTACATTGGAAATAATAAGTAAATTCAAAACTTTTATTAGTCCCTTAGTCTGACACCACGCTCATGTTCCACTGCCCGTTACAGTTTCCCAGTAGCAGAACATCACTCCCAGGTGGCAATTCCATTATGAGTTTCAATGTACTGTGATTTTAACTTCCATAGCTATTCTGTATAGAAAATCGGGCCACACCCCCTTTTCCAATGCACGTACCAGTTTTCTAGTAGAAAGACTTTGGCAATTAGTAACTGCATACTGAGTTTCATTGTCATGCGACGTTTAGTTCCAAAGCTATTCAATATCAAAAATTTGACTTATATGGTCGAAGCCATAACTTCTTTTCCTATGTCCGTCCTAATTCTCTTGTAGAAATACATTCTCCATTCTGAGTTTCAATGTTATGTGACTTCTACTTCCAAAGCTTCTAGATACCTAAATTTGAATAGTTCGAGAGTTATACCTTAAATTTCGGCTGCTGAAAAATTGCCACACCCCTCGTCCAACGCCCATAAATTTTCACCAGTGGAACGGCACGTGAAAATTTCATTCTAATATTAAATTTCAGTGCTGTGTGCCCTATAATTCCAAAAACATTCGATATCGCGTATTAGCAGAAGGAAGTATCCAATTTGGTCCAGTCGTTTTCAAGTTTAAAGCAACCGAACAAACCAAGATAGATAAGAATATAGATAGATATACATATATAAGAGGGGAGGGAACCCCCAGCATATTTATATAGCTCTCCCCCCTTTTGTAGTACTGTTGCCAACAGTGACCATATGAACTAAAGTACTAAATTTTAGTCTGATAAGACCCAAACCGTCTGAAATATAAAACTTTCATTAATTTGTGGGCGGTAAAAGGGGGTGGGACAACAATTTTCACATAAGAACCATGGTACGGCTAATAAGAACACAACAAAGAAACCCTCAAGCAAATCGGACGCTCCGTTCTTGAGTTATGGAATTACAAACACAAATTTTTTATATATATACGACTTTTTTTATATTTAAAAATACTAGCTTTTTCCCGGTGCGCTTTGCTGCACCTTATCTAGATAAGTACCGGAAAATGTTGCAATGCCTTCAGCGTTATTATTTCTAAATCATCTCGTACTCGAAACATAGAAGTCGTTCATAAATTACGAAACCGATTTCCAATTTTTTTTTTACCCCCCTCCCATACTCTTGGTAGTGCATTTCAAAAACACTCCCCATCACCCCCATAAAGTTACATAGTATATGAAATAACAAAATTAATTGATTAAAAAATATTCGAAAATAGAAAAAATAAATGTCGAAAGCAAGCAAAGAAAAATGATGCCCTTGCTACACTTTCCAATAGTTAACAGTCAATTTCGACGGTCAAACATGAAGATGTAAAGATGAAAATGGTTTGAAATGTTGAGTTTAATTAATTTCAATTTTATTGAGTTTTTTTTTATTTTTAGTCACATTACTATATCTGAGACCCCTCCCCCCATTCGTTACTTATCAAAGTACATTTTAAAACCTCTCTCGTAACGTAATTGGTAACGTAATTTATGAATGACCCCATAGTTACTGCGCAAATTTGAGTTCAATCGGCTCAGTAGTTTTGGATTCTATAGCAGCGTCCTCTATCGTAAATTTTTTGCATTTTTCATTTCCCAGTACCAGGATATTACCAAGTAGTAACTTCATTCTTACTTCTATGTTCTTTGTCTTTTACTTCCATAGCTTTTCTGTATCATAAATTTGGCTTGTATGGATTGAGACACACCCCCTTGTCATTTCTGAGTGTCAATGTTCTATGACTTTTACTTCTATAGCTATTCTGTATCGTAAATTTGGCTTATATGGGTGGAGCCACGACCCGTTTTTGAATGTCCGTGCCAATTTTTCAGTAGAAAGACCTTCATTGTTATACGACATTTAGTTCCAAAGCAATTCGATATCATAAATTTGGCCTGTGTGGCCAAATTCCCTCTTATCTAATGTTCGCTCAAATTTAGTAACTGCCTCTTGGGCCCATAGCATCTACATATCAAGTTTCACTATCTAAACATGTAACAGTCAGGAATAATAATGATTTCTCAAAAGTGGGCGTATATCTATAGTTAGACCACGCCCAGTTTTATACGAACTTATTTACCAAATTTTAGTCTAATACGACCAAAACCGTCATAAATATAGCATTTTTATTGATTAATTGATTTGTGGGTGGTAAAAGGGGGTATGGAAAAGGGGGTATGGAAAATGTTTACTGTGCCTATATTTTTCGCGCAAATGCAAACTAAAGTGAGACTTGCCAAATTATTCCAATATTCCATTTATTTCCAATTACCCTTGCAAATATTTCTCCATATACACCATATGTGCGCACCTGTATTTGTTCACACCTGTATTGTTGTATAAGTTCACTAAAATGCCTATAATTCATGAACCAATACACATAAATAGACCGTTTGTACATAAAAACCTTCGTATTGACGTTTCCTTTCATGGGAAATTCAGAAACAAAATCGGTTCACGCATTACAGAAAACATCAATTTCATACACAATGCAATTTATTTTTATATATAAAGATGGGAAAATCTTTAAAATACCATGTCTCCGGAAACAATGGGCCAATTTCGTGCAAACTTCAACAAATATTGGTTGAAATCGGTCGACCCGTTTCCGTAGGTAGTGGTGACATCAAAATGTACACTATTTTTTATATAAATAGATTTCATATTTACAACTAATACATCATATTAATCATAACGGGTGTTTTTTTAAGGGTTTGTTTTTCGAATAGAGATAAAACTGGCATTTTGTGGTCAAATCTGGCAACTCTAATGTCATTTATGTTCAGTTTGGTTTGCCATTTCATCATGAACAGGTTGACAAAAGAACAACGCTTGCAAATCGTGCAAATTTATTTCGAAAATAATGGTTCAGTTCGCGAAGTTTACCGCAAGCTCCGTCCAATTTATGGTCGTCCATCAGAGCAATTAATTCGGTTAACCATAGGTCGTTTTCGCACTACGTTTACTCTATGTGATAATACGCATCCGCAGAGACGTCAAACAGTGCGCACCGAAGAAACAATTGCCGCTGTAGAGCAAAATGTTGAAGAGGTCCCGAATGAATCGATTCGCCACCGTGCACAGCAATTGGAGCTTTGTCCATCAACTTTATGGAAGATTTTGCGCAAAGATCTTGGCTTGCGACCTTACAAGATCCAGCTTGTGCAAGAATTAAAGCCGCGAGACCATGCAATGGGTCGTGATTTTGGTGTATGGGCCGAAAATGAGATTGATCTCGATGCTGATTTTCATCGCAAAATTTTGTTCAGTGATGAGGCTCATTTTTGGTTGAATGGCTACGTCAACAAGCAACATTGCCGCATTTGGAGTGAAGAGAATCCACATAAGATCCTTGAGACGCCATTACATCCACAAAAACTGACTTTTTGGTGTGCTGTATGGGCTGGTGGAGTCCTTGGGCCATACTTCTTCCGAAATAATGCTGGAGAGTCAGTTACCGTTAATGGAGACCGGTATAGAGCCATGATAACCGACTATTTTGTTCCCGAATTGGATGGCGTGAATGTGGATGAGTTGTGGTTTTAACAAGACGGCGCTACATGCCACACAGCGCACGTCACAATCGATTTATTGAAGGAAACATTCGATGAGCGCTTAATTTCGCGGAATGGACCTGTCAATTGGCCACCAAAATCGTGTGATTTGCCACCATTGGATTATTTTCTTTGGGGATATGTGAAGTCGCTCGTCTACGCCAACAAACCAGAAACGTTAGTGGACTTGGAGGCCAACATTCGTGGCGTTATTGCCGACATACGGCCCCATATGCTCGAAAAAGTGGTTGAAAATTGGACCTGTAGAATGGGCTTTATTCGAGCCAGCCGCGGCGAAATTAATTTCATCAATTTAGCATAACCATTATTTTGTCGTACAAAAATGGATCTTGATAAGTGTTTTATCAAAACTTCAACCTTTGTAATGTGAGCTTAGCAACACTGCTAATAAAAGCTTTTTATCAGCTACTTGATAAGAGATGGCAGCACCACTGCTACTGTTTGACAGCACTGAGTCCGAGTCGAAAACAGCAACAGCATTTGTCTCATTTACTCTTTCGTGTTTTCGTATAAAGACTAATTCTCGCTTGCCGCGCAAGGGTACTACGCAATCGATACAGATTTATATTTATGTAAATATTCTTATGCGTACCTATTTATATATTTTAAACACTTTACTGTGGGGAATTTCATAAAAAAGGATAGATTCTGTCTATTTTAAAATAAAATGTACATTATTGCTTCATAAGCTTATTTTTTCAATCATGCTTGCAAGCAAGGCGTAATCAGAAAGAGCTGTTAAACACAAAATGGAAAAGAAAGAAAAGGCTTTATACTGCTTAATGTAGCATTTAAAATTTTTCAAATTCTAATAAATTTTTAGGGTAAGTTTTAAAAAATAAAGTATGCAATAGCTTAAGTTAAGAATGACGCTTTGAATTAGTAAAAGAATTATTAAAATCGGTTCAGTAGTTCTTTAGTTTAGCGTACACGAAGATACATGATAAGCCTTTTATATAATAGTATAGATTAAATTTATATAAATTTCAATTGAAAAATATGCAACCTAGGGTAACTTTCAAAGTATGTATCATCTAAACCGGACATATTTTTACCCAACAGATGGTTAGATTTAATAATGTCCAGTTTAATATTGTCGCTGTAATTTATGATTCTCTCAGTTGTGTTGTAAAATTATGAATAATTTGTGGCATTTTAAGGACTACACAAATGTTAAGCATTTAAAACGTTCTTGTCCCAACCAGCTTTGTTCTGTTTCTTCATCACACCATGTGATGTGATAAAAACTTTTATTTAAATTAAACAAATTGTTTCTTACAAATCTCAAGAAAACACAAGTTGACTTTAATTCCTTGCGGAGTTTAATGCTGGTATAACATATTTTGTAACACCTTGTACACAAGTGTAAACATTTTTACACACTCTAACAGTTGCACTCCAAGATAAATATACCAAGACATTTGCCTTGGGACTTGGTATTTTTCTTAATATTAAAAACAAATTTACCCTAACAACAACCACTACAACAACAGCTACAACAACGGCAAGAATGTGCCAAGAAATCCCTTGAGGACGACCACAAACGATGTGACAGCAGTGCCACCTAGTAGAGAAGGCGTCAAAATCCGCCAAGATTTGCTTAAAATGCGTTCTAAAGCTAAACAGAAAATGTTACAAAAATAAATAAATTTCAATCTCAACATTTTCCAGAGGTACTCAGACACAAACCCACATTCAGACACACTCATATATGTTTCTAAAGCTTGAGTGTGTGTGCGTGTATGTGTGTGTGTGCATTACTTCAACTGTGTTTGTTTGTTTGCTTGTTGGTTTTTATTGTTGTTGTTGTTGTTTACTTCTTTGCTCTGCGGCGCACATTCAGTTTGCACTCTAAAATGCCGCATAACAATAATTGTTGTTGTACTGCTGCCAATGCTCGTTATAGTCTACAAGTCGGATTTAGTATTTGTTGTCGCCATTCTAAGTCAAGTCAAGCCAAGCCATGCTGCCATGTTAAGCCAAACAAGGTCCTTATCCGCGGGATAAATGTTCGTTTGTTTGTCACGTCGTGAAGCATTCGAATTTTCCGCCTAGCTGCTTGTGCAAGTAAATGTCTAAGCATAAGAAATCCTTTAAGGATTTGAACAAGAATTTACATTTTCTTAACATTAAATTGAAATTCTTCGTATAGCCAACAATTTTATTGAGCGTGACTTTCAACAAATATTTGAATGTTTTAAAGTCTAACTCGTTAAAAAAAAATTCAGGTGTAATACCTATTCTGTCAAGTCTGCCTTGGTTCGAAATGGGGTGATAGATTGGTGGAATGGAAGGGGCAATAAAGTGAAAGAAGTGTAGGCTGTTTTAAGCATGGTGGAAAGCCGTAGAAACATGTGAATTTGAATCTGAGACAAAGTTTATGCCTTTTATGCCATAAGGCAAGTTTATAAGGCTCATCCATAAACTTCTCTACCACCAATTACGAATTCGAGTGGTAAATATTGATGAGTTTTCAACTTCAGTTCATTACAAATGACGAAAGAGAATTGCTAATTTGAAAGTTTAAAGAGTAGAGAAAGTAGAGAAAGTAGAGAAAGTAGAGAAAGATATGGCCTAGCTGGGATTCGAACCCGGAACCTCTGGGGTGACAGTCGAGCACGTTACCCAGTCGACTACCGAGGCCGCCAATTGTTGTTTACTGTGTTCAGTTTTATGTTCAGATTCAGGTTTCACCCTCATCATGATAGGACGAAATCATTTTTGGTGACACTGCTACTGATACTGATACTGATACTGATACTGATACTGATACTGATACTGATACTGATACTGATACTGATACTGATACTGATACTGATACTGATACTGATACTGATACTGATACTGATACTGATACTGATACTGATACTGATACTGATACTGATACTGATACTGATACTGATACTGATACTGATACTGATACTGATACTGATACTGATACTGATACTGATACTGATACTGATACTGATACTGATACTGATACTGATACTGATACTGATACTGATACTGATACTGATACTGATACTGATACTGATACTGATACTGATACTGATACTGATACTGATACTGATACTGATACTGATACTGATACTGATACTGATACTGATACTGATACTGATACTGATACTGATACTGATACTAACATTGATACTTAGTTTTATTATTTGTAAGACTGATAGAGCAGTAAATGTCTTTTAGGCATTCATATTCATCTTTCTTCATTTAATACATAAGTAATAATAATTATTTTTTCTCTCTCTCGCCAACAGGACAAAGTCAAGGAAGTTTTTGATACCGCCATCTGGGAAGGCTTACGACCCAATGCACTGCCGCCCACACCACCGCTTTGGAAGAAATTGCTATGTATGGCATGAATGACATTTTGATCTATTGTTCATTTGGTATTCTTCCTAAGAACGATAACTCTCACGATCCTTTGCAATTAGAAAATGTTTATCACTCGACATGCATATATATTAAGCAAAAGTCCAGCTAATTAGACTGATATTTTATTAACCTTTCAGAAAATTGTTGATGTTAATTGTTTAATTTAATAGAAATTTTAAGTTTCTTGTCTAAATAAGTACACATATAGTTCTTAGAAATGTTTACGAATAATTATTAAAGTTTACTGATTATGTTTACTCGTATTTTAAGTTGACATAAATTTTCATTAGCATTTAATGTTCATGTTTTAATATATTTTATTGATTTTGTCAACATTTTTCACATTCCATATAATGATCTTTATATTTCTTAAAATTATATTTTGTAAGCATTATACAGTAGTTATCTCTTCACATAGATTTATATAGAAGTTCATCACTGTCTTCTTTACAATATAATTTATGTTAACCAACAACAGATATTTGTTGGTTTTGTAAAAATAAAGTTAACTTAATTTAAACATTATTTTTTTGGAATTTGATTCGGAAATAATAAGGGGAGCACATGATTTCACCTGAACTCTGGAAACTCGTACTCACATCTCAATTTTCACGCACTCCCGCACTGTCTCACTTTACTTTGCCTGAAAGATGACTATTCTCTTCCATTCTCTTATTTTTGTATCGCTCTTCAGCAACATGCATTACAACCGACTGCAGAGTGACTTTCTAGGCGGCGCACAGAGTTTGAAAATTCAAATT
The DNA here is from genome assembly GCA_943735915.1 of Pherbina coryleti. NCBI lineage: Eukaryota > Metazoa > Arthropoda > Insecta > Diptera > Sciomyzidae > Pherbina > Pherbina coryleti. The sequence continues at coordinate 60,723,798 of OX030951.1, forward strand.
TACGAGCTAATTTGCGTGAAAAAAAATTCCACAGAATAACGGTACAGTGTGATGCCAATATTCTCAGATATTCAATTAAGCAAATTCAAAGCTTGCAGCTTCAATACTTACTAGATTTGCGTGTCAGTGTCTATTCAAATTGCAGTGATCATACACAGGCGCATGCCAGTTTTGCGCTGCGGAAAAAAGTATTATTATAATATTTATTGTGAAAATAGTGAAAGTCCTCAAATTTTTTTTTCTTCATGACAACTGATCTTTCAAGTAATTAAATAATTATTGTTTTTCTTATTGGTGGAGATGGTTATTTTTAAAAACTTAATTTACTTTTAAGTATAAAAAAACACATTTTTTAGTAATATTAGTAAGTATTTGTTGGAGTAGAAGTAACATGAACGGGTATGGGCAGAGAGCGCTCTGGGAGCGATGAGAATAAGAATTGAGCGCAAGGATTATGTAGCAACACAAAATGCAACAGCAAATCAACGACAAAAGACAAACACAGAAACAACGCAGAAACTTTAAATGTAGTGGTGCCTATGCCCGAACATGAACCATCTTGAACTATAAAATATTTTTTTTTGTATTTTTGTGCATATATTTAACTAAGAACTGGTACTCATTTTTTGTGGCGCAAAGTTGCGCATAAGTGCACAGAGGTGCAGAACTCTTTCAATAGCCTTACTCTAGAAGAGTCAGGGTATATTTACTTTGCGAAAATAATATTCTATAATTAATAATATAATATTAGTTTTTGAATAATATAGATGCCGTTTTAAGATTTCCCTGTAACATTGACACCTTTTCGTTTGGATTATCCACATGCACATATCCGATTTTTTGTGCATATTGCATATCTCGTGCAAAGTGATTTTGCCTTTGTCAAAGGCGAGTGCAAAAAAAAGACAAAGAGGCAATGGAACATAAGAAAACTTTCGAAATAAATCAATTTCGACAACGAACCAGCCATCTAGTTGATATGGTGAAACAAGGTTGCGGGACTGCAAACGACGTTAATACTGAGATTTTTTTAAGGATGTGAAGTTCGTATCAGAGGTCTCGGGAGTGGACGAGAATTTGATCAATAGGTTCTCGGTGATTTTGCAAGCGCTTTCGTGTTGATTTAAGATAAAATCTCATCTCTTAAGATATATGCTCGGAGTACGGCAAGACATTTTGTTTCCTTGTACCCATGGTACAAGATGCCCACCAGTGTTCACAAAATATTACTGCATGGTGTGGACGTTATGGAGTCTCTATTGCCTCTCATAGGACAGCAGTGCGATGAGGCTTTAGAATTCAGGTATAAAGAATAAAAATTCTATCGAGAGCATAAAACAAGAAAAATTGTTCCGAAGCAAAATCTGACCTTTTTATATCTAGCATTAGGCCTCTACTAACAAAAAAAAACATCGTCATTAACACATGAGGTACTTACTTTCTTAGAAGAACCAGAGACATAAATTAGCAAATGTAGTGACATTGAATAATTATATTCAAAGATGTGTACTTGTGCCATTATGTTAAATTAACTACATTAATTAAAAAAAATTAAATTAACATTTTTTATGAGTTTTTAATAAAACATTCAATGTTTTGATTCTTTTAAAAAATTTTGTTTTATTATTATATTAAATTTGAAAATACTTTTTGGTGTTCTTCATGATTTTTATTCTGTGCTTATTTTTGATTCCTTTAATGCAATTTGTAGTCATATCTGGCCATACTAAGTATACATGGTGCCCTTACTGCTGAAAATGTTTAAACACCATTTATTTATTTTTTTTTTTTTTATTTAATTAACTTTGCGATTTACTGACTCAAGTAGTCTTATAAACAGTACCAGCAGTGAAAAAGTAAATAACACAATATATTTATCGTAACATTATAAAACTTAACTTGGTAAAAAGAAAAAACTTAATTACATTAAAATCTTATAATTAAAAGAAAAACGATATTTTACGAATTTTAGAAAAACAGAGAAAGATAAGAAACAATTTAAAAAATTATCTTATTAATTCTTAAAACTAACATAAATTTAGCAAAATGGTTAAATAGGAAGTTATAACATATATGAGTTTAACAGATTTTTGAACTGCACTGCGTTACTACAACATCTTAAACTATTGGGAAGTACGTTCCAAAGACGAACCGATTGTACAAAAAATTGTCTTTCAGACGTTAGAAACGTATGATGCGGATTATTAATTTTGTTTGTGCGATTCGAGCGAGAAAAAATAATTCTTGAGTACAGATAATTAGGTTCATGAGTATTAATAATTTTATGCAACAACAAGAGCGTTCGATAGTTTAATAGGCTATCAAATGTTATATTATAAAGTTTTTTGGCATATAGTGAAACATGATCCCTGCGTTTTAATCCATAGACATATCGGACGATATTGTTGTACAAGACATTTAATTTTCTTTTATCACAACTATCACAGTTAGCAAAAATTTCACAGCCATAGAGCAACGTTGGGACAAGGTAAGTTTTAGCAATAAGAATGCGGATACTGAGGGATGTAAAGTACTGGGTTATCCAGAGCGCTCGCAGCATGCCATACACCTTTCCAACAGTGTTATTAATATGGTTATGCCAAGTTAGGGTTCTATTAAATGTTACTCCTAAATTTTTCGACGTCTCAACATATTCAATAGTGGAACCATTCAGTGTGAGCAGTGGGACTGTTGAAATATCCAGGATCCTTCTTGCAATCACAAGGCATTTAGATTTCCTTGGATTAAGGCTTAAACCGTTGTTGCGCGCCCAGTCACCTACGCTATCAAGAACATTACTTAAGTGGATAGTAAAGTCGTTTATAATTTCTTTTTTAGTAGAACCGTACAATTGCACATCATCGGCGTACATATGTATTTTACAATTATCTAAAACACCGGGCAGGTCATTGATGTACATACAAAAAAAGAGAGGCCCCAAAACTGACCCTTGAGGCACACCTGTCCTAACGGGAAGAAAAGTTGAAAATACGTTATTTGCATAGACGGCTTGCGATCTATCTGATAAGTACGACGATATAAGGTTGACTGCAGTTGAAGAAAAATTAAACATTCTGTTAAGTTTTGTCAACAATATATCATGAACGACCATGTCAAAAGCTTTAGAGTGGTCCAAAAGAACTAGAAAGCTTACCTCATTGTCATCCAGACTAATTCGCAAATCCTCACATACATCGATGAGAGCAGTTGTACAACTACGTTTGGCCCTGAAACCTGATTGCCTGTCAGTTAAGAGATTGTACTTGTGCAGGTGGGCATTAATTTGCTGGCTCATTATCTGTTCCAGAGATTTTGAGAGAAAGGGAAGGATAGCGATAGGGCGGTACTCATCCTGAGATTTCGGTATCGGAACAATTTTTGCTTTTTTCCAGCATTCTGGAAAAACAGACGTAGTGAGAATTGTATTAAAAACGTAGGTTACATATGGAAGTACATAAGGTAGCAGAATTTTCAGAAAAATTGGGTTCATTGCGTCACACCCAACAGCATTTGACTTGATCGAAAGGATGTTTTCTATAACGTCGGCTTGACTTATACATGCAAAATTGAAATTATGGGTAGCAACATATAAATTAGGTACACTGAGATATGTATTTACTCCAGGAGAAAGCACAGCAACATCAGCGAACATTTTATTCAATTCCTCAACATTGACATTGACGCAACCATCAGCTTTTTCTTTTTTTCCAATACCAATACTACGTATTTCTCGCCATTTTTGCTTACTGTCTACAGCTGAGCCAAACTTATTTCTATAATAATTATTTTTGTCGATATATTTTATATTCATTACACTTGCGGTGATATTGCAAGGAGTATAGCATTTTATGAAAAGCCACGCCCTTTTCAAATTCACGCCCACATTTTGCAACCTGTTTACAAAAGACCACGCAAACTCATGTGCAAAAATTCAACACCCTAGTATCAATATTTGCCAAGTTAAACTGTATATATTGCGATGCCACGCCCTTTTATTCAATACCACCTACTTTTTTAAATGTACTTTAAACAGTCCTTGTCTACAGGCTTACCAAATTTCAAGACCCTATCTCCAATATTACAGTAGTTATAGAAATTACAATTGAAGTAGCTCGTAAATTAGCGGCGCACAGTGATGCGAAAGGGCATGCTAGACGGAAAAAATTCGAAATCGAATTTTTACATTCTGAAGATTTAAAACTGTTAAATAATATCCATTGATCTCAGGAAGAATTTTTTATTTACCTGCGCTTTCTACAAAAAATGCAAAAATTCTTGAAAGTTGTCCCAAAAGGTGATTTCTTGAAATTTTTGCTTATGAGTTTTATAGTTATACTTGATTATTTTTTTAAAATATTTCCCAATATTCAAAAGAGTTAAAAATTGGCATATTTTATGACTAAAATAAGATCTTGTAAAATAAAATATGTTCAATAACATATCTTTTTAAATGTTCGGTCTATAAAACGGTATTTATCGATATAACTGCATAAAAAATTGGTAAAATATTTTGGAAAATAAACAAAAAGGACCATTTACAAAAATGTATTTTTATTTAACCATTATTATGTCTACTCTAAGCTCTAAAAGTGCCAAGGTGCCCAAACTGCCGGTTGCTTGGTTTTTTAACTGTTTGATGGTCCTAAAAATGCATGCATAAACTAGGTCCTGTCCGTTTTGTATGAAATGCATTGAATTTGAGGTCGACTAGACTGTAAATGGTGTTTAAATATACTCAACACATTACAAAATTTTTTTACACTAAAAAAAAATATTGTAATGTATATTAAATAAAATAAAAATATATTTTTAAAAAAAAAAATATTTTTTAAAAAAAAACGCGAAAATTGGTAAAATATTTTGTAAAATTAAAAAAAGGACCATTTTCTATTTGCAAAAATATATTTTTTGTTTAACCATTATTATGTCTTATTTAAGCTCTAAAAGCGCCAAGGTGCGCAAATTGCCGGTTTCCGTGTTTTATAACCTAAAAACCATAAAAATTATATTTATTTGCATTTCAAAACCAGGTTTCAACTGTTTTTTATAATTGTGAAAAGCCAATAGCCCAAGCTGCTAGTGCTTTTAATATTCATTGTAAATTTAATTTATAACTAGTAACAAATTATTTTCGACTGGGCGGAAATTAAAATAGCCCCACGACTTTTCGTTTTCAGCCAATTTCGTTGAATTTCATACTCAGAGTGCATATTAAATATCGAAGCTCATACGAAATTTCAAGTCCATCTATTAATTTTTGTGGAATTCTAAGACATCTTACTTTTTTAATAAAGTCACTTTGTATGGGCGATAGCCGTGGTTTTCATCCGATTTGATTCATTTTCGAACTTGACCTTATTTTTCAGAGAAAAGCTTATATATTGAAATATTTCATAGCTTTTCTCATTTCTTAGTTATGGACCAAACTATAGTCCACATGTATGGCAGCTGCCACGTCCACTTCTTCAATCGCACCGAAATTTTTTCCGCTTTTTTGAAATTACATACAAGACGTCTACGTTTAAATTTGTTACTGTAGCTAAACTCATTTCTAAGATATAGCGCAAAATGTGCTTCAGGTGTATGGCAGCTGTCATGCCCACTTGCTCAATCGCGCAGAAATTTTTTTCACTTTTTGGAACCCACATAAAAAAATCTACGTTTGATTTTGTACTCGTAGCTTATCTAATTTCTAAGATATAGGGCAAATTATGTTTCAGCTGTATGGCAGCTGCCACGCCCCCTTGTCCAAAATTTCTGAAATAGGTTTTTTTGTATTTGCCTATACCTAAGACACCGAAAACTACCAAAAAATCCACAAAATAATATTTTCCGTCTAACTTCTACCAATCGCATCACTGTGCGCCGTTTTTCTCTGCAGTGGCAGTGGCAGTGGTCGTTCCACTGGTTTCAACGAGCGCGGTGGTAGTTAATCACATCTTTGGCAGTGGATAATTTGAGTCCCTATCGTCGATGGGAGGAGTGTTTTCTTGAAGCAGTAGTCAGAGTCGAAAAGCGGAGTCTTCAGCTGTTGCCACCAAGGATCTTGCGTACATGTTCCACTCAAAGGCGCTGATAAAAGTTTTCTTTGGTTACTGTCTTTTGTCGGAGCGTGCGCACATATTAGGCTTTAGTTAAAAAATTTTGCCTTGAAGGGGATTATAGCAAGTCGTTAGAGAATAGCAGGACATGCTGCCATTGTCTCCTGTCAACTACAAGTTCGCATTCAAACTCAAAGGGTTATTGCCATGAGAGACCCTGTTCTTTCCATCATATTTCTTGGATTACATCCTTGTATCTTGCGAAAATATCTATCAGTTAGCTAGAGGCACGATCCTAATTTGGTTTTTTAACGGGTTTGAACGTTTTCATGTGTATATTCGCAAATCATTGTCAGTGTGCAGTAGTCGGCATCAGTTTTGAGGATAATTTTTATCTTTTCTATTGCATGTTTCATTGAAATTGATTTTTAGGTGGTGGGCTTGAAACCCGACTTTTAAAGGCACGGAAGCCACCAGTCAAATGAGTTGTCAAACTATATATTGTTAGTTTGCCGTTTTTAAGAAACACAAATGAGCCAACTTTAGTCGACTAGAAGCGATTTCGAGATGGATAATGCTGGTTCGATGGATGGATAATGGATAAGATTGGGGCAGCCAGACACGTTGCCATGTGAAGATCGCCATCTGCCCCTTATGCTTTGTCTTGTGATGCTCCTTCTCTCATAAAATTTCATTAATTTGTGAAGTCTTATTAAAATTCTATTTTGCCCTTATATTTTTCCCCTCTCTTCTATAGAACGAATTCATTTTGCATAATTTCGGAATCGCTTCAGCAAGTATTTAGCACATTTTTTTTCACACCAGACTGGACAATACCAGAATTTTCAACACATTTAACTTTATTTTTTATCACTTTCAACACAAGCCACCGACTCGTATATGAATTTAGTTTATATACATGCCTAAAAATATGCAATGGTTTTTTGTGTATAGAGACAATTTTATTTATTTATGCTAACGCATTCGTTATAACCGAATAAACCAAAAAATATGGCAATTGTTATAACCATGTTAGCAGAATCGACAGCAAAAATAATAAAATAATAGTAAAAACAACAAATATATTTATCAAAACAATACATAAAGTGACACAGATATGTTATACATAAATACATACATTTGTATATTTCAACAAATATGGCATAAAAAATAAAACAAAAATATCATTATCTTGAACAATTGGGATAAACAATAAAGAATCCGTACCGGCGCTTGTAAAGTTGTTGACTCGGCGTATAAATTGTAAATGTGGTGTTTTGTTTTCTTTTTTCTTTATTTTTGTCTTCTGCATGAACGTTAACTAAACAAACCACCTACACACACCTACATGCTCGAGCAGACACACATCCTGACCGACTAACCCCTTAGGAAAAACAATTTTCTCTATGTTGACTGTCTAGCTGAGTAAAAGCTCAGCAGCTCTCAATGTTGTGGCTTGAGCGCGATTCGGGTTAGAGCACAATTTGTGGTTGTTTTCCTTGTTGTTGCTATTCTTGTTGGCAACATTTTCATTTGTATCCGTCTGACTGTCGGTAAATCTGTCTGGAATCTTTCAATTTACTTGCCATTATTTATCTTAAAAGCATCACGTTTGCATCAACTGTTGCATATTTTCTTGTAGTAGTAGTGCATTATTGCAATTGTTGTACAAAGACTTTTATAGCTGTTTCTGTTGTTTTTGTTTTTGTATCAGTCATTGTTGGCACTTGCACTTGCAATCAAGTCATCAACGTCAACAATGAATGTTTGGTGTTGAATGGCTTGTGTGGGTAAAAGATTAACTTGGGTGCAAACCAAAAATGCAAACATCTTGAAAGTGAAAAGTTAGTAGCATGCACATTGGAATCTTTTGTCTTTTGTTCACTTCATCATTCAATCTATCTTTCTCTCTCTTTTTCAATCCCTAATTATTTCTATTCAACTTTGTTATCTGTCTCTTATATAGAGTGTAACGTAGTTTAGTGTAGCTTTTATTTGTTTGATTGCAGTTTAAAAGCTTACAACTCAAGTTATGATGATGTTTTTGTTAGTTTGCGGTTTTGTAGCTTAAGTACTTTAACGAATGTTGTGGCTGCCGGAAATTTACTTTTCCCACAACAAAACTTCAGACTATTTGTCCATTTGTTGAGGTGGATTTGCGTTTCTGTGGCTCGTAACTTTAAGTGGATCGTTTATTCGAGCAATTTCCGCTGTATCTTTGCTTTTAGAATATTTCATTGTTGGTTTTTTCTATAAATGTCTCAGCAACAAAGGAAATCGGCAGTAACGGCTTTAAATCAATAGATCGGAATTATCACAAATCGAATTCACATCTGTTGCCTTCCGCTATAGGGTGACAGGGTGGGCCAAAAGTCACCATGGAGTTTAAAAATTTAACCCTCATCGGTCCTTTGCGCGCGCATAATTTTTTTGTTTATCTATATATTAATACGCATACATCGAATGTTGTGGTACACTTTTTTAATAAATAAAGTAATAAATAATAAGTAATAAGTAATAAAATAATAAATAAAAAAATAAATTTTAATAAAGGGAATGAAACTTATATCATTGGAAAGGTATTGTGCCACAGATGTGTCGAAAAATAAAAATACCAACAAAATTTAAATAATTATGTAATAATTACATTTTAATATAAATTATGCATTCTCATACCCATGGCTGTAGTTTGAATCTCTCTCCATTTCAAGTTTTACAAACAGTTGTTGCTGCTCTCTCTGTCTCTCTCTCTCTCTCTCCCTCTCTCTCTTTGCTTATCGCATTCCTCATTATTTTGCCAAACAAAAATTGTAGCTGAGTTGCATTATTGATGTTGTTTCTTTTTCAAAATATTCATGAGATCGTGGAGAGAGCAGCTACAAGATCCAAGATTTAATCAATCATGCAATGGTGTTGCATAGAATTGAAAGGACTTTGACCTAGCTTCTTATGATCAATTGTGTTGTGCGTGTTATTAAGTTTGTACACAATTGACCGAGAAATGGACTTACAGGCTTAACGCCGACTCCGAACGGCGATGAATGGAATGTTCTTATTCTCAAGAAGCTTTACATGGCCTTTTTATTACTCTCTGAGGTTTGCCATTGTCTACAGAGAGGTGGCGACCGTACAGAAAAATTATTTTAATTGAAATAATTTTCTGTCGCTGCTGGGGTTCGAACCTGGGTCTCCAGGTTCTTTGACATAGCGGCCACGCACTTTAACCAACTACGCCACGGACGCCACATAGAATTGTTACTTGGAGTATTATGCGGCACGATAAATGTGATTCAACAAAAATTAAAAATTTTTACATGATCTTACGACAATACAAAAAAAAAACAACAAAAAATTTGACGTCGTCAGGTAGCATAATTATGCAATATTGTTGCACAGAGTTTTTAAGCGCTGAGTAGAAGTTCTAAGAAAAATTTTATTTTGCAACAAAAAAAACAAAAAAACAAAAACCTTATATGTTCCCATTACAAAAAAAAATCAATTTTTTGGAGCCACAACAACACGGAGGCAACCCGCCTTGCAACAATAATAAAAACAATAAAAATATGCAACAGCAATAAAAAAACGTTGCATGGAATTATAACTCCATGACTATTGGCGCTACGGTAAAATTTATAGAACCACAGTGAAGCTGTGAAAGCCACAGTGAAAAATAAAACAAATGAATGGTGTCATAAGTCCTCTTTGCGAACCCCTTATAATAACCTGAATGCTACAAATGCAATAGCAAAACCAAAAAAAAAAAAAAAAAAAAAAAAATATTTATTAAAATTAAAATTAGGAAAATTAAAAGACAATGATTTGGTTAAGCACAAGGACAATGATTAGACAAGGGATGAGATTAGCAAGGATTTGGACAAAGATTGGGACCAGGAATAAGATAACGAGTAGGACAAAAATTTCAACACTAATTAAAGTAAAGAAGTGGACATGCATTAGAAGAAGAATTGGGAAGATGACTTCGACAAGGATTGAGACAAGGGTAAGGAAAAAGATTGAGACATACTTAAAACAATATTTCGGATTACAATTACAAAGGAAATGGGAAAAGCATAAGGAAAGGATTCGATCAAGGATGAGGTCGGGAATTTGGCCATGAATTAAAACAGCAGTCTGGACAGGAAGAAGGAGAATTATTAGAACAAATATAAGAATAAAAATATGAATAAAGAAGTTTGGGAACAAAAAGGGATAGGGACAAGAATAAAGCAACACTATCAAGTCAAAATCTATGGATATGTCCACTATACAGCAAACTTATTTTTACTTTACTTTCCCAACCGTTTCTCAATAAAAATAAAAAAAACACGAGAAAAATCGATTTTGATATGGTCGAATTTCGACCACAGGCGATAACTAGTATATATTAATCGTTGTTCTGAAGTCAATTTTGGTTCGTTTTCTTGTAAAAACCTTGTAAAACCCTATTGATCAACAGTTTTCTTGGAAATATCTTTCAAAGTTGTTGTCTACAATTGTCATCTTTGTAATGTTGAAGCTATCAACAATAAAATTGTTAAATTCATATATAAGAAATTTCACTTAACTTAAGATATTTTCCTAAAACGCCCCTGAATGCTTATTAATGTCTCCAAACAAATTCATACCAACTGTGAAAATTAAAAAAGCTTATTTTGTTCGCAAGCTATGCTGATGTTGGTTAAAACAAAAAAATAAATCCAACTTCCTTTTTCGTTGAACCATCAAGCAGGAAAGATTATCAGCTCAACGCACATATTTTTCTACTTGGATCTGATTGAAAAAAACCGAATCGCATCCTAAAATAGTTGGTCAATTTAAACAATTTTTAAGTTTATTGATGCCATCCTTTTTATACCTCGGTCAAAAGGGCTACACTTTTGCCAGGAAAGAACTTTTTTCCTGATCATCAAAATCAAATGGCGTAAGTTTAATTTATCAGACCTTAGTCCAAACCTACCAAAACAATAAATTGTAGGGTGTCCGTCTTCCATGCTGGCCCGCAGACGCATGTTTGAACGCACCAAAAGTCTTCTGAGAAAAAAGCTCTACGCTTTGTGCCGAGAGTAAAATTCTGATCCGTCAACTTTACTTTGGAAACACTGAAGCACTTAATCTAAAAATCAGCACATGCAGTTTGGTTAAGAAAACTAAGAAACTCTTTCCGCGCAGCTAAGTTAAGGCTTAACATTCAAAATAATATAATTTTTCATAAAAAATTACAAAAGAAACAATCATCAAATACATATTAGTTTAAATACTGAGAAAAAAAAAAAGAAAACACATAGAACTACACATAAAAAAAAAAGACAAACTGAAAACAAACTGAAAAATAATAAAAAAAAAACGTTAGTGCTTAAAATTCTATAAAAAAAAAAATTTTTTTTTAAAGTGAATATTGTATTTTTTTCGTAAAAACCACAGAGAATAAAAATTAGTTCCACTTCGATTAAATATTAACAAAAAATAAACTAGTATATTAAGTTGCATAAAGGGTTAAAAGATAGCTTATAAAATAACAAAACATTGATCAAATTTACAGCAACAACATTTGCAGATTATCTCTCACCAACAAACAATGGAAGGCCTTGCATCGTAGTTGGAGGTAAAAGTGTAAGTTTTTGTTTTCTTTATTCTTGATTATTGTTTTGTTTTAAAGCTGAGCTTCTTTTGTTTCGGTTTAACCGTAAACTAAAACAAACAAATTAAAAAAAAAAATAATAAAAATTAAATTTGCGGAGCGTGAAGCAATACGTAGTCGTTAATAAAATTAAATAAAATACTAAATCGCTCACTTAGCTTTGATCTGGTTTGAATCCTCGCTTAAAATTTGAGCGCGACTTCGACTAGATCAGGGCTCTCTTTACTTCGAAACGATATACAACGAATGTAACTAAAACTTTTTGCTTCTCTCTTTCTCATAACAAAACGTCATTTGCTTACTTCGATTTATATTCATATTAAAGTTTAATAATAGCCTTTGCCAGTACGTTGTAATAATGTTACAACAAAACTATTAGAGAATGTGAATTTTTTTTGCTCTTTCTTTTCAATTCCTATCAACCAATTTACAAACCCGAATACAGAGTAAAAATAAAAATGTTGTAAAATAAAATATCTTAGCATTTTTAATAAATTTATCTTACAAATTATATACATTTATTTTTTCTCTTTGGTACACTACATATGTAACTAAACAATATGATTGCTATTTGTTTTAACTTCAACTATAAAACTAAAAGTATGCTAATAAGATTTAATGATTTCTTCTGAAATAAAAACGAACTTATTTGACTAAAAAAAAAAAATGAACACTTAAATTTTAGTGAATTCCTTGTGGTATAGAAAAATTTATCTTTTATAAAATAAAACAAAAGATCATGGAGGGCGGGATATGAGCGTTTATCCGAACATCATCATAAGATATCGCTTAGGTTATTAGTACAGAGGAACCACCTTTTTTCACTTATATCAATTAGATTTTCCAGAGCCTTTTCATTTTTGTGTACTATTTTCCTATAGGGACTCTGTAATATTATATGTGTATGTGAGCGCTAAGGTTGGACAGCCAAGAACCTCCCCACAGGCTGATAGCTAGCTGCTAGAAGGGTCCCGACCGGCTTTCTTAACCTTGCAAACTTTAAACCTTTTTTTTATTTTGAACAACACGTTACATCTTATGGTACCATGTCTCCTAATCCAGACTACTCAGCGTGTTAGTTTGAGAGATAATTTATTCGTGGTGGACATTTATTAAAAACAAATTCAAAAAATTTAGTTCGAAAAGTTAAAAAATAAAAAAATTGATTAAAAAAATAATTGATGTATTCAATAAATTTGATACAATGAGGTTTTTTCTACAGTAATATAATATTTTTTAACAATATTTTTTAAATTGAGGTGCAACAAAGGAAAAAATTTCATAAATTTATAGTGCAACTAAGCAAAAACAATAGCAACGCCCTCATGATGTCTGAATACAATGCAGCAAAACCGAGGCCGGGGTTGGCGTGGTCGTGCATTTACCAGATATCAGGCACACCTCACTGCTAACAATGCAATTTAATATAATTCTTGTAGCATGTGCAATAAAATTGTTGTTTTTCAACTATGCCACAACACTGACGCAGTTTATAGAAATAGCAATTTCTGTGTGTGCAGGAGGGTGTGTGCTTGTGTGCATGGCTTCAACATGCAACCGTAGCTGCCAATTTAGGATTGTTTATAGAGTACATAAACCAGATTTTATGATTGTGATATAAAAAAGTTGCATATTACTTCAAAAATTCAAAATCTGAACGCTGGAGTAAGCTGTGTGTGGTTTGAAGTAGCTTTAAAATACATAACTACTTTGCAAATAGCCACTTCCGGTTAATATGCATAGCTGATTATCTCTTCAAATAATATTTTCAATGAAATTTTTATGCAAAAAAGGGCAACAACAAAAATTAGTGAAATATATTTTAAATTTATTTTAAATTTATTTTGTTTTGCAGTTGCATTTGAACATCATGATATTTTATTTATTTGCCATGGCATAGATTAACAAAAAGGACATTTGTAGCAGGCGCTATTGATGTATTGCTATCAATGGAAAAATACTGTCTGAACAATTTGTCTTAAGTGTGATTGTGTGTGTGATTTGTAAAAAATACAAGAACAACTTGTACTGTACTCATGCATTTTGCAGAAATATTGAAATATCTAAAGCTTGTCCATGCTTGCCCCATAGCATACGACAGGAACGTACATTTATGCGGCAGACATATTGAAATAGGAAATGAAGCAAGACCGACACAACAGGCATTACTGCTTCTTCGGGACCATATCAAAGTGCTTGAGTTTGTGCTAGTGTGCGTATTTCTATCTGGTGCATTTTGTATAACTTCCTAGTCTGGTTTCATTCTTGTCTGTCAGTTTGTCTCTCTGTTTGTCCGTTTGTCTGTCTTTCGGTCTATCTGTCCGTCTGTATGTGCAATTTACAAACATGCATATATTCAACGACATGAATTTGTGCACAGCTGCTAAATTAAAGAGAAACAGGAAGCTATTAAAGCTGCAACAATAACAACAACAACTACAACTGCAAACTACTGACGTTTTGTATACAAAAATGACAAAAGAACATAGTAGTAAAAAAACGCCCACATACTCGCACTGACAACAACAACAACAACTACAACAACAGCTAGGAATCATGTCAAGCTTCTGCTTGGCAAAGCATTTAGATTGCCTCAACATGCTCATCAGCTATTCAAGCACGTCCTAGGCTTACTTTCCATATCAGTTTCCTTTTCCTCCAACTCCGTTAGTTGCGTTAAGTTTTATCTGTATTTTACGGTGTTATTAAGAAAGCTTGCACAGCTTGGCTTGGGTTGGCTATTTGCCAAAAACTATTTCGTTTTTTTTTTTTTAATTTATTTTTTATTTATTTTTTTTTTTTTTTTTTTTTCTTGTACATATATTCTTTATTTAGTAATTTACTATATTTTGTTTACTCATGTTTACTGGCCGAAGTACATTCAAAATAGTAGTTATTTATAAAGTCCAGTCATCTCATATGCTTGCAGAAATATTTTTATACATCACACGTGGGATAAAACTATGTGCATAAAAATAGTTACAGCATTTACCACATGAAATTTACTCTGTGTATGAAAATTTTAAACTTTTACCAAAATAGCTAACAGACTTTATTCAATGAATTTTTCGAGTGTATCAGCGATTTAAAAAATTAAGGCTGATTAATATACGATAGTTTCCTTTTTAGTATTGCGCCTAACAACGAAAAAACAGCGGTAAATTATTCGTTTGAACCAATTTTTGAAATACCTTTCCACCCGGAAGTTGGTGGTTTAGAGACCAAATTTTTTTAAGGTCTCAAGGGCCTGTTCGGGAGGTGAAAAACGCTAACCACGCATTTGCTAAGTGTTACCATTCACGAAATAAGCACTAGTTGAAAAAAAAACGTTAGATGGCGGACCCTGTAGAAACACAAAAAAGCCGCTCAAAGATGGATAATGCAACATTCATGCAACGGCGATAAATTGAATTATTACTCGGTGAGTATATAAGCTATAAATGCTTAAAAAGGAAAATGAAGAACTTGGCCTTGCCAATTTTATTTTACGACAGCATAGATGTGCTTTTAAGCCTCACAACTAAAATAAAATAAAATTCTTATCGTTATAATTTCAGATTGATAACCACATAACACATGGTACAATAAGTCTCGAGACTAAGTAATAAAAAAACTTTTTTTGCAAATATTCTTCTTTATTCATCAACATAGGTTCCTTCAAGAGTAAAACATTCATTCCACCGCTTTTCTAACTTTTTAATACCGGTTATGTAGAAAAAATTTGTGCTTCGCCTCAAAATACGTTTCAGTTTCAGCCATCATCTCTTCATTGGAGCCAAATCTCTTGCCGGAAAGCATTTTTTTGAAAATCTCTTGCCGCTGGGGGCAAAATCTGGCGAATACGGTGCGAATACGAAGCCCAATTCGTGGATTTTCGCCATCGTTTTCATCGATTCGTGACACGATGCATTATCTTGGTGAAAAATAATTTTTTTGGGGCCGATTTTTCGCGATTTCATCCTTCAAACGCTCCACAACGCTATTTAATAATCGCTGTTGATTGTTGTTCCTTTTTCGAGGTTGTCGATGAACAAAATTCCATGCGCATCCCAAAATACAGATGCCATAACCTTTCCAGCCGACTGTTGTGTTTTTGGTCACTTTGGCCTGCTTTCATCGGTTGCTCTCCACTTAGCTGACGACCGTTTTGATTCCGGTGTGAATTGGTGGATCTATGTTTCATCCATTGTCACATACCGATGAAAAAATCATGAATATTCTTTGTAAACAGTGCCAAACAGCTCTCCGAATCATCGACACGTTGTTGTTTTTGGTCGGGTGTGAGAAAACGCGTAACCCATTTGAAAAGCAACTTTCTCATCGACAAATGTTCCCACACTGCCTTTCGACATCTTCAGAGCCTCAGCTAACTCGCGCACCTTCACTTTACGGTCGGCCAATAACATTGTGTGTACTTTTTTTATGTTTTGTGGAACAACTGACTCATTTGGGCGTCCTGAACGTTCAGCATCATTTGTGTCAGTACGACCAAGCTTAAACTCAGCATACCATCGGCAAATGGTTGCTTTTGAAGGAGCAGAGTCCGAAAAACTCTTTCGAAGCCATTGCTCAACTTGGACGGTATTTTTTCCCATAAAAAAATAGTGATAAATCAACACACGGAATTGCTTTGAATCCATTATTTTGAAAATATTAACAGTAGCGTCACTTAAATCACAGCAACTTCTGAAATAAACGTAGATTGTCATGAAATTTTTACACGTATTATTTGAAGGTTGGAACTATCGAAATATTATATCGATATTAGCTAGTCTCGGGACTTATTGGATCATGTGTTAATGCAGTAAAAACGCTAAAAACATGAAAAAACGTTGCACGGAATTTTAACTCTGTGACTACTGGCGCAACGGTAAGTTTTATGAAACGAAAATGAAGTTGAGGTTTTTGGTATAGGATAAAAATAAAAAAAATAAACAATAAAAATTGACATCTTCAAAAGTCCTCTCAAGTAAAGTAAGTGCATCATTGTTACTAGGATTAATTGTAAAACTGTTATGCAGCTAAGGCAACGTTAATGCACCACAGTAAAACACAACCAATTTAGAAGCAAATACAAAATAATAAAAATCAAAATCAAAATCAAAATCAAAATCAAAATCGAAATCGAAATCGAAATCGAAATCGAAATCGAAATCGAAATCAAAATCAAAATCAAAATCAAAATCAAAATCAAAATCAAAATCAAAATCAAAATCAAAATCAAAATCAAAATCAAAATCAAAATCAAAATCAAAATCAAAATCAAAATCAAAATCAAAATCAAAATCAAAATCAAAATCAAAATCAAAATCAAAATCTAAATCAAGATCAAAATCAAAAGCAAAGCAACAATAACAACAACAACAACAACAACAATGACAACAAAAACAACAACAACAACAACAACAACAACAACAACAACAACAACAACAACAACAACAACAACAACAACAACAACAACAACAACAACAATAACAACAAAAACAACAACAACAACAACAACAACAACAACAACAATGACAACAAAAACAACAACAACAACAACAACAACAACAACAACAATAACAATAACAAGAAAAACAACAAAAATTTTGTTGATTATGATGTCAACAGTTTTTTTTCGGATACAACAATTAGGATATGAGTTAGGACAAAGATTTAGACACACCTAAAACACCTTTCCAAGCTAGGAAAGGGATTTGGACAAGGATTAAATCAAGAATTTTGTAATGAATCAAAACAAGAGTTTGAACATGAATATAAGAAAATTCTCAGGACAAATAAAAGGGAACAAGGGAACAAAAGAGGGGATAGTGACAAGAATAAGGATACAGATCAAGAAACACCGTCACGTCAAAACCTACGGGGGTGTCAACGACACAGCCAACTCTTTTTTGTTAATGTGAGGAATCAAGAAGAAGTTATTGGCTGCCAAAACAGGACTGCAAGACGGATGACCAATCAATTCCACGTTTTCAGTGCTCTAAAACTCTTTTGTTTGAGCTGATGTGTGGGAACTCTCTTTGTCTCGATGGAGGATAATCTTCCTTCGGTGGTTGGCTTTCTTAATTCTCCGAAGATGTTCGGCGACAATAATTTTATTTATCATTCAACATTAACAGTTTTTCGTTGCTCAAGTGGTGCAGTTGCGAAAAGACCGAAAAGAAAAATAAAATAAATAACTGGCCATTTCAGCCCTTTAACCTAGGACTTTAAACTAGCTTCTTATGATCAATTGTGTTGTGTGTGTTATTAAGTTTGTACACAATTGACCGAGAACTGGACCTACAGGTTTAACGCCGACTCCGAACGGCGATGAACAAAATGTTCTTGTTCTCAAGAAGCTTTACATGGCATTTTGATTACTCTCTGAATTTTGCCATTGTCTGCAGAGAGGTGTCGGCCGTACAGAAAAATTATTTTAATCCAAATAATTTTCTGTCGCTGCTGGGGTTCGAACCCGGGTATACAGGTTCGTTGACATAGCGGCCACGCACTTTAACCAACTACGCCACGGACGCCACGAAAATTACCAACTTTTCTGAAAAAAAAACTGGCAATCATTTACTGGATGTGCTTCGTCCTCGGAAAGTTTTTGTCAGGTTTTGCCAACTTTGAAAGATCCACACAGTGAATTACTTTGAATTATATTTAATGTAACCTTTAATGTAAGCTATGCTTAGTGTTGCCGAGGCACAAGACTTAAAAGGCAGCCCATGCAGCGCACACTTATTACAAACATATTTTTTTTTAATTTTTAGTGTGTTAAGAAAGTTAAAAACAAAGATATAAAATGATTTTTTTAAAACAAACGATTTGGCCGGATCATCACAAAGACTCTAAAAAAAAACTTGATTTTTAGATTGCATTCAAATTTAAGTAAATATAATTAAGATTTAATAAATCAACTCAAAGATATTTTGAAATTTATTCCTTTTGTTCATTTTTGGCCTACATAAGACCTCCAATAAAATTTTCATGTTTGTCTATCCTTCACATTTTTGATAAGGAATATTTTTGCTATCAGAAAGTTTTTTTTCTTTAACCAGAATTTTATTAGTTCTCAATAAATAATTTTCAAAAAATACCTCATCAATCACACCCTTTCACATTCTTTCACGCCCAGTCTCACACCATATAAAGCTTAAAAAAAAAAACTTCACCTGAGAATTTAAATTTTTGCATACGAGTAGCTCAAGTTGTTTAAGTATTTGAGCAACAATAGCACACAGCAAAGGAAAAATACAACGCATCTACAACAACAATAACAACAAAAGAAAAAAAAAGACAGACCATAGCAATTCAACGCTCTTATCGAGGTATATTTTATGCATGAGTCTGAAAGTGAATCTCATTTACAGGCATAATGTATGCTTGTGCCGCTAGCACGGCTCCGTTATCCTTGCTCAATTTAATGGTATTGATGCACACACTCCCAGCGGGAAAATGTGCTGCTCTTAAATGTATTTGGAATACATTTTTTTTTTAACCTAAGAGAAAAGGATGATGTTCTGATTGTATTTATATTCAAGCTAGTGTGTGTGTGTTTTTTTTATAACTATGAATAAATCTTTTGTAAATATGATAGATATGTTCGATGAATTAGAGTGAACATTTTTATCAACTATTACTCTTACTGTCCATTAAGGTGGGTCGCCCCATATGGAAAAAATAATATTTCAAAAGACCGCCCCTCATTTGAAAACTTATGTTAAGGGGGTTTTAGTAGCATACAAATTTTTCTTTAGGTGGACCCAAAATTTGCCCCAAATGGTATTTTTTGTATAACTTTATCAGTTTTTGACCGATCGTAAAGCGGTCAATTTTGATGAAATAAAGAATGACAATTCTCCTGACTAAGGAACAGCAAATAGTTTGTTTTTAACATTAAAAATATTTTGTTTGCTTGTATATGTGGTTGTGTGGTTTTCCTTTAGTTGCTGCTTTGCTTGTTGATTTGTTTTTGTATGCAATAATAAATTTCTGACTAAACGGCTGGATCAATTTTATTGACATTTAGTATAAAGAACCTCCTGACTCAGGATTAAAAGAAAGGTTATCAGAAGTTTCAAAAACTTTCGATAGAGGACGCTTCTAGCAATAAAATATATGTGACCTATAATGCCTGATCGACTGGACTGATTTTTAAGAAGTTTGGTATAAAAAACGAAATCAAACGAAGCTGAACCGAACACTAGCAAACCCGGAGGCGAACAAAGTCATTTCGAAAGTTAACGAAGATGAACCGAAAGCTAAATACTAAAAACGAAGCCAAACTTGACCGAAAATTAAATTCGCTGTAACTTTTTTCCTACGAATGAAATCAAAAAGTTTCTCTACAAATTAAATAATTTTTTACGAACTTTTTTTCGTTTTACAAAAGAATTAAAGTTTTAGGGTTGCTGAGGAAATAAGACGAAAAGTTGAAATCAAACACTTTGAATGTGTTTATCTCGAAGCCACTTTTTCGCGATTGGTTGTGGTAAAAACTTACCGAAAAAATTGTCCGATTTGAATAATTTTTGCACCACATATTTATACACTAGTTATTCTCGTCAGTGCTAGATTCATGAAGGTAGCTCCAAAAACAACGGAGCTGGTCGTATTTTAAGTTTTAAATAATACCTTCGTTTTCACGCCGAATAAAGTATTAGTAACCTTATGGCACTAGAGTACCACCAATGGGAAAAATAGGTTTGTCAGAAAATACGTTTTCTTTTATTTTTGTTTTTTTTTTTTTTGCAAATAACCTTCACCATTCATGCTTTCCAATCCCTAATCAGAGAACGTACTACTGTGCTAGTGGTCAACCTGATGCAGTTCTTGAATCAATTGAACCTTGTGTGTGTACAGAGTCAAATCTTTCGTCAATATTCGCTGCTGGCTTGACGTGGAGAGGTGAAGTTCTTGAAAATGTTAACCAATTTAAGTTTATTGGTCGTTTTCAACACTTTCTTTAACTATGACGATATTTTCAGTTAAACCTCATATCTTGCACTGAAGCAATCTCTTTGCATTTTTTTATTATGTTGCGCACGCACGCCTCTGAAGGTTTACTCTTTCACTGTGTTTCATGGTAAATTTTCCATGTTTAACATTGACAAATATCAACATTTACCAACTGCCAAGCGACAGCTGTTAAATAGCGCGCCTTTGCAAGCATACAACTCTTGTTGATACATCCTTTATCTATACTATTATATAAAAGGTTTATCACGTATCTTCGTGTACGCTAAACTAAAGAACTACTGAACCGATTTTAATAATTCCTTTACCAATTCAAAGCGTCATTCATAACTTAAGCTATTGCATACTTTATTTCTTAAAACCTACCCTAAAAAGTTATTAAAATTTGAGATTAAATACCATTTAAAAAACTTCATAGAAAATTATTCATAAACTCTGCATTAAGCAGTACAAAGCTTTTTCTTTGTTTTCCATTTTGTGTTTAAAAGCTCTTTTTGATTACGCCTTGCTTATAAGCATGATCGAAAAAATGAGCTAATGAAGCAATAACAATGTAAATTTTAAAATAGACAGAATCTATCCTTTTTTATGAAATTCCCTACTGTAAAATGTTTAAAATAAATAAATAGGTAAGCATGAGAATATTTATATACATATAATTCAGTGTCTATGACGTAGTACTCTCGCAAAATAGGCGATTCTTCGTCTTTATACGAAAACACAAACGAGGAAATGAGACAAATGCTGTTGCTGTTTTCGACTCAGACTCAGTGCTGCCAAACTGTAGCAGCGGTGCTGCCATCTCTTATCACGTAGCTGATAAAAAGCTTTTATTATCAGTGTTGCTAAGCTCACATTACAAAGGTTGAAGTTTTGATAAAACACTTGTCAGGATCCATTTTTGTGCCTCTTTTTTATATGTGATGGTACCACGGCCACGACAAAATAATTGTTATGCCAATTTCATGAAAGTAATTAATCCATATTAGCTAACCAGGAATATCAGAATACCTTATATTGTTTATAGCTGGAAAAGTATGTGCGCATTAGTTTATAGTTGTAAATATGAAATCTACTCATATAAAAAGTAGTCTTCATTTTTATGTCACCACTTACTGAAGAAACGGGTCGACCGATTTCAACCAAAATTTCAGGGAACCTTCGGAAAAATTGCACAAAATTGGGCCATTGGTTCCGGACATATGGCATTTTAAAGATGTTCCCATATTTTTATATCTATATAAAAAAAGTCGTATATATATAAAAAATTTGTGTTTGTAATTCTATAACTCAAGAACGGAGCGTCCGATTTGCTTCAGGGTTTCTTTGTTGTGTTCTTATTGGCCGTACCATGGTTTGTTTATGAACATTTTTGCCACACCTCCTTTTACCGCCCCCAAATTAATGAAAATTTTATATTTCGGACTAATTGGGTCTTATCAGACTAAAATTTAGTACTTTAGTTCATATGGTCACTGTTGACAACAGTACTACAAATGGTGGGAGAGCTATACAAATATGCAGGGGGTTCCCCCTCTCTTATATATGTATATCTATCTATATTCTTATCTATCTTGGTTTGTTCGGTTACTTAAAACTTGAAAACGACTGGACCAAATTGTATACTTCCTTCTGCGAATACCCGATATCGAATATTTTTGGAATTATAGGTCACACAGCATCCAAATTTGATATTCGAACGAAATTTTCATGGTCCGTTCCACTGATGAAAATTTATGGGCCTTGGACGAGGGGGCACTTTTTCAGCAGCCCAAATTTAAGGTATAACTTTTTAACTATAAGTCACATATCAATTTAACTCGGTAAAAACGTACTATTTAGCTGTGTGCTTTGACTGGCAAAATTGAGTGACCATTTGACAAGTGGGCGTGGCACTTCCAATACAATTAAAATTTAGGTACGATTAGCTTTGGAAGTACTTAGAAGTAACATAACATTGAAACTCAGAATGGAGAATGTACTTCTAAAAGAGAACTGGGACGGGTATAGTAAAAAGGGTTATGGCTTCGAATACACAAGTCAAATTTTTGATATTGAATAGCTTTGGAACAAAACGTCGCATGACGATAAAACTCAGTATGGAGTTACTAATTGCCAAAGTCTTTCTACTGTAAAACTGGTACATGCATTGGAAAAGGGGGTGTGGCCCGATTTTCTAAACAGAATAGCTATGGATTAAAATCACAGGACATTGAAACTCATAATGGAATTGCCACCTGGGAGTAATTTTCTGCTACTGGGAAACTGTAACGGGCAGTGGAACATGAGCATGGTGTCAGACTAAGGGACTAATAGAAGTTTTGAAATTACTTATTATTTCCAATGTACTTGCCGGGTGCAGCAACGCGCGCCGGGTAACGCTAGTATTTATATATTTTTAAAAAATCCTCTAAAATCGTTTAACTGTAAAAATACTTTGAAATAAACTTCATGGTGTTGCGAAACTAAGAGTGCAGAACTTATTTCTGTCTTATTTTTAAAATGCTGTGTAAAGCAGGGATGCCCAGCGCCAACTCTATCCACTCTTTACAATTACATACTTCCATACTTTAATGATGGTTTTAATTCGCCGAATTCAATTTGAAGCTTCATCCTGTCTTCTAATTGCTTTATTTTATTGTTTTGGTTTGTTGTTGATTATTTCTATATCGCATTTGCATGCTGTTGTTTTGGTGTTCAATAATTTAAACTTGTGTGTGATCGCATGCGCTGCCTCCAAGTCTTTTACTTTGCAGGAAAGTGCAGCGACAATGCACAATTCATATTTCCGTTTATCGCGACACTTTCGGCACTATAATTCCACGGTTTTATTTATCGGTTACGGTCACTCGCGCACTTTTATTTAATTATTAAATTATTGATCCTTTTTTTTTCTCTTTGCCGGCACGAACTTGTTGCAGTTTATTTTTGCGCGAACAGCTGACTCACTTGTTTGGTGTGGAACCCAAGTGCACAATAGTGCCGACGATAAGGGTTGCCACCTGCTCAGCGGAGACGGGTGTGGGTATTTATATTACCACGACGAAAGAAAAAAAAAACCGAAGACAATATGCAGGCGCGTTTGATAAGACTTTTTAATTACAGTCTTATCAAACTTATGCACAGTGGGACCGAAGAAAATAACACTAAACAAAAAAATATTATTAAAATATCGCGATTTGTTTTTTTTTAATTATCGCTTTAAAAAAAAGGAATACTCCAAAAAAATAACCCAAATTTTTGGGTCGCACTCTAGTTGCGGGTCCAAGGAGATGACTTGGACCCTCTCACAATTCCACCGGTGGAATTAATTTATTTTACCTGTTCCGGACGGAACTAGGCTCGAGTGCGAGGGGCCTAACAAACAAAAAAAACGCGCCAAAGCGAACGCGGAGCACGACTATACGCGACAGAAAAACGGAAAAGAGAAAAAAACAAGCGCGGTAACACCAAGAAAAAAACGGACAATAAAGAAAAAAGGTAAAACACTGCGTGTGGTGAGCGCACCAACACACACAACCACATATACGAGTATGCTATATATAAGACAAAGGTACTCCCTGATAGTAGTCCAGGTCCTGTCTTCTAGTCCCTCCTCGCTCCAGCGGCTCCCGATCCAGAAATCCCACGGACTCCGTCTGTCCTGGTGGGTTCGACAGCGTCACTGGAACCACTTCACTATATATATATATAGATATGTATATCTATATATATATATATATATAAATATATATTTTGTTTTTTTCTTTCCTTAGACTTTCGACCGATGGTCAAAAAAAAAACCTCTTGGCACAATATTTTTTGTCACACCACTTGGCACACTTCCAACTCACTTCACTGTTCAGACCGAACTGAACTGCCAACCAGCGGTGCAGACTGACGATGCTTATGTTCCACAAGATGGAAACCTAAACACAGCCATCTTTTTTCTAGCATAGATGCGGTTTTCGCAGAAACCGGTATTCACACCTGAAGGCTTTGCTCACACCTATTTTCAAAATCGTTTTCCGGATTTTTTGAGGTGCATCTTGAGCAAATTTAAATAAAACCTTCTACCCACCAAGTGTTTTTCTACATCTTGGCGGCATCTATGCTAGTATTGGTGTGGCAACACTCCACACCTTCCTCAGCCCACAATGGCTGCTCTCATTGTGACTTGGCCAAGTGATTTTTTACTCTTTTTCACAATAACAGTCCTAGTCCTGTTCGTTTTATTTGTCGCGCAATTCCGTGCGTTCAGTCACTCGTGGGATTTCAGTTTCGTCGAGCATGGAGCACAAGGAGAAACCTTAGCCAGACCGAGTTACGAAAGTAATAAATAAACAAAGTGGTTTAATGACCACTGGAGTGCATGTGAGTGTTGGGCGCCACTCCAAACGCACAGTGATTACGTCCGGACAAAACAAAATCGTCATTTTATGACTACACATAAAATGGTCGCCGTGTAGTTTTGTCCGTACGTCACTTTGGCGCAACTAAAGTTTTAGACCGCGACACGTTGTTGATTTGATGCGCTTTTCGTTGTTGGTAATTATTCATTGCTGCTGTTCGCTTTTTATTGAAATTGTTGTTGCACTATTCAAATAATTTGTATGAGCATCGCTGTAAAGTGTTGTTAACACTGACAATTCTATTTCAGACTAAATAGCAGATTTCAATAAAACAGAGTAAGGTGTGATTTTTTTTGTATTGTTATTATATGATGAATTGTTGCACAGCTGAAGAGGTTCGTTTACTTGCAACGATGCAAAATAAATGTTTTTGCTATTCCCGTAAATTGCACAAACAATTTTAAATTTTAAAAAGCACCATCAAAAATTGTAAGCCGCTTATGAAATGTAAGTGGAAGTTGCATTTCAATGGAAATATTATAAGTGTATCTGTTTTATGTTGGTGAAGATTTTTTAAGGGGACATATAGGTTACAAATTTTTATAAACAAATTTTTTTCGAGATTTTTTTCATAGAAAGAAAAAAGATATTGTTTTCAAATTTTGCACATATATTTATTAACATTTAAATTATACAAAAAATACATGTATGTGCTTAAGTAGCTATCGCCTGAACTAGGATAATTTTTTTCTGCCAAAAAAAAAGCAAAATGGCGGCCGATTTTGTAACCTCGGAAATCTAAAAAAAAAAAAAATAAATAACTGGCCATTTCAGCCCTTGAAAGGACTTTGACCTAGCTTCTTATGATCAATTGTGTTGTGCGTGTTATTAAGTTTGTACACAATTGACCGAGAAATGGACCTACATGCTTTACGCCGACTCCGAACGGCGATGAACGGAATGTTCTTATTCTCAAGAAGCTTTACATGGCATTTTGATTACTCTCTGAGGTTTGCCATTGTCTGCAGAGAGGTGGCGGCCGTACAGAAAAATTATTTTAATTCAAATAATTTTCTGTCGCTGGCTGGGGTTCGAACCTGGGTCTCCAAGGTTCTTTGACATAGCGGCCACGCACTTTAACCAACTACGCCACGGACGCCACACCTCGGAAATCTACTTTTTTTTAAATGGACGCCATTTTGTCTTTTTTCGGTAGAAAAAATTATCCTAGTTCAGGCGATAGCCACTTAAACAAGGACTAATTAAGTTTTTTTCTTTTCCTCAGATGTCCAGAGTCAGATATCCTCTACAGTGTACACCGTCAATTTTTGGCATTTTTTTAAAAATCAAATATCGTGAAAAACCACTTCAAAAATTCTGTAAAAATTTTTTTGTATTCTTTAAATGTTAGTTATTGTATGTGCAAAATTTTAAACCAACGATATCCTTTTTCCGTCTATGTAAAAAAAAATACCGAAAAAAAATGTTTTTAAATAAATTTGTAACCTACATATGTAACCTATATGCCCCCTTAAAAACAAAGTTTTTGTAAGGACAATTGGAATACTGAGGAATAATGTTCTAAGCAAGGTCCAATTATAAGGTCAGAATTAACTCATATATAATATATTGAAATATTTGAGGTTATTCCAAAAATGGCTTTTTGGGAAAGTTTTTAGGTTATATACAGGACTCACATGGTTTTCCAACTCGTGTGGAACTCACATAGTTTTCGTGTCTCATTTGTTTTACGAGACAAGAAGAAAGCCTACTATGGCTTGTATTTTTAAAGAATACCTTGTTTTGCAATTTTTCTTGAGCTGCTCCAATATCTTCTTCCCGCTGGGTATTTTACTGGAAACGTGAAAATGCTTATAAGTGTGTGTGGTTGTATGTTGCATGTTTGTGTTGGAGTGAGTATTTGTATGTTTGTTTGTGTTGTTTGTATGTGTCTGTGTCTAGATGTGTGTGTGTCTGTGTGTATAAAGGCTTTAACAATTTATATTTCGCACACACGTTAACGCATGGCTTCAAAGGCATGCCTTTAGCATCAAAAGATAAACTAGCGGAAATGTCGAATCCGTTTTTGCCTAATTTTAAGTTATCGTCAATATTCAGATAAAATTTATGTTAATAAAACATTGAAATAAACTTAAGTACAAAGGAAATTTGACACATAAATTTGGTATTTTTAAATTTTTATTCATATTTTTATTGCTACCTTGACGAATTTCAAACGAGAAGAGTTGTTAAAAAATTCATTCAGTTATTGACAAAGGAAATCACAAAAGCATAACTTGTATCATCTTTTATAGCATTAACTATTTGAAACTCAAAAATGTTATCAAACTCAGGTATTTGAAAGTGGACAAATAAAAATCTACACTGGTGAGACCAGGATGAGATAGATCTGTTCGATTGGTTACCACACAGTTCTAAGTTGACGTCATAAAAAAACTACAAGTCTAATGGCAATTTCAACTAACGACAGAAATTACCCATATTTAACTGTAACAGAGTTAGAACTCCAAATTAATAAATTTTGGCAGACAATGAATATGAAATAAAAAATATATAAAAAAAACAATAATAAAAATTTATAATTATCAGTTTTAATGAAAACTACAATGCGGATATAGGAATGTGTCCTTGTTTTATAGCACATTACAATAAGCGTGAATAATTACGAAATGGTGTTTTTTTCCTTTAAATTTAATTTTTAGTTAATACTAGCCTTTTCCCGGCGCGCGTTGCTGCACCCTGCAACTATATGAGAACATAATAGGTGTATTGAAAACTTTTCTTAGACTCATAGTTTGACACCACTGTCATTTTCCATTGCCCGTTACAGTTTCCCAGTAGCAGAAGATCACCAAATAGTAACTCCATTTTGAGCTTGTATGTAAGTACTGCAACTTTTACTTTCAAAGCTATTCGATAATACAAATTTTAATTGTATGGGCGGAGCCACACCAACTTATATCCCAGTTTTCTAGTAGATGGACATTAACCAGGTTTAGTACAGTTGCCGACAGTGAGCATACAAACTAAATTATCAAAATGTAGCCAAATCGACGAAAACCGTAGGAAATAAAGCATTTTTATTGATTTGTGGGCGGTAGAAGGGGGTGTGACAGAAATTTAAGCCATCTCGTACTTGAAAAAAACGTACTGCCAAAATGTCAGCTCTATCGGCTCAGTAATTTTAAAGTTTCCAGCCATCACACAGACAAAGTTTTGCTTTTTGTATGTATAGATTATTGGCTATAACTTTTGATTGGTTAGAGATACTAAGATAATTTTTTCTAAAAAATTAATTTTTTAGCTTGTTTATTTTTTCAACAATATAAAAACACAATATTGGAAAAAAAATTTTGTTCGAAAAAATCAAGGGTAGGCCTTGTTTTTTGAATCACAGAAATGGTTTTTAATTTTTGCGTAAAATAAAAACAATTTTTGCCTATAAACGTTGAAATTTTTAAATGGAGTTGAAAATTTGCGAATTTGAATTTAAGTTATTTCTACAACAAAAACGAATTTTGAGCCTTTTTTTGAGGAAAACTCCAAAATTTCAAACCTTTTTTGAAAAAAATATTTAAAATGTATATACTCAACTAACGGTATTTTTGCAATAAAGTTTTTAAAGTACTTTGATGAAGCTTTAAGACAAAAAAAAAATTTAACAAAGTGTATAAAAAAGCAGCGGAGATATTTGAATCGAAAGTCACAACATTAAATTTCTGATTGTGTTTTTCTCATTTTTGAGCACAATGTTGCATTATATATGTTGCATTTTATGTTGTAGTAAAATTTTTCATAGTTTTCAAGATATGTTCATGTTTTTTATGTCAAAATAACGGAAATTTTTTAATTTTACTTAATTTAAGAAATATTTTTATTTTGTAAATATTTGCATATGTAACAACTAAAAATATGCGATTTTGTAAAAAATTTGTACTACAGCACCATCTGGTGTTTAAGGTGGTTAAAAAAAAACAGTCAAAAACTCATCGTACCTGAGAACTACTATATACCAGTGGTGCACAGCGTTGGCAGAGCTTCCAATACAAGCGCAACTTTTTTTCCCTAGTATGTGTGTACGAGCAGAACACTGAAAAATAGTTTCGCAAACCGAAATGAATTGTACGTATGAGTAAAATGGAAGGAAAAGTGTTTTCTGCTTTTAGTGTTGAGCTAACAATAACGCATGAATGTTTATGGTGGCCACGCACATATTTTTTTATTATTTTATTTTTTTTTTTTTTAATCAAACTAAAATGAAATATTTTTCAGAATTTCTTTTACTCTAATTTAAAAAAATTTTGACTTGACGAAGTTACTTTTTACCGCGCAGGTTTCCAAAAAGGTTTCAAATGTAATTTTTTCAACAACACCAACAACAATAGATACACCAACACAAACACCAACACAAACACCAACACAAACACCAACAACAAAAACAACAACAACAAACAACAACAACAGCAAAAACATCAACAACAACAACAACAACAACAACAACAACAACAACAACAACAACAACAACAACAACAACAACAACAACAACAACAACGTCAAGAATTTGGCCATGGATTAAAAGAAGAGTTTTTGGACATGAAATAGGAGTATAAAGAAACACCGTCACGTCAAAACCTACGGGTGTGTCCTCGAAACAGCCAACTCTTTCCTTTTTAATTAATTTTTGCTTAAAACTTCATCAATATCTATTTCTTTATTATAATATTTTATTAAAAGTAGGTTTTCTAAATTTTCATCAGTTAAGCGAGATCTTTTATCTGATTTTATTTGTTTCATTACTGAAAATGAACATTCGCAATCATATGTTGTTGCAAACATCGAGTATAGCTTTAATGCACATTTTCTTGCATTTTTATACTTAACCCTATCAACATTTCTCCAAAAATCAACTCCATTCTCCAGAGGAGTAGAAAAATCATTCCTCATTTGCTCAAGTTCGAGTTGTATTTCTGGAGAAAGTTTTTCTATGTCGCACTTCAAGGGGTTTTGAAAAAATTCTATTTCATGCTCTATGCTTTTTATATCCTTAAATTGATTTTTAGCGCTTTCTAAAAGTACTTGTAATATTTCCTCTAAATACTGGAGATCCAATGTCGGATTTTCATGAAATATCTCACACGTTTTTGGCCAATTGGACAAATTTTTTATTTTAAACTGCGCGTATATATTTTCGAGGTTCTGTATAAACCTTTTAATTCAGGAAGCGAGACTTATAATATTTTTGTTTTGTCCTTGCATAGACAAATTAAAATGATTTATATATTTTGTGATGTCACATATAAAACCTAATCTCAATAAATAGTTCTTATCAGACAATATACTTTCTAGATCTGCAGTTTTTTTTTCGGGTAAGGTTTTTAGAAACGCGTATACATCATTTCTGAGCTCAAACAGTCTTTCAAGGCTTTTTCCGGTGCTCAGCCAGCGCACATTAGTATGCAAAAGCAAATCTTCGTGTTCAGCATTTTCGTCTTTCAAAAACAATTTTAATTTTCTATGCGTTAAAGAATTTTTCCCACCCCTTATAGAATTTATGATTTTTACAGACTTTTCGATGGCGTCACATATTTTCAAACTTTTGGCGAAAATTGCTTGTTGGTGAATGAGACAATGT
The DNA here is from genome assembly GCA_943735915.1 of Pherbina coryleti. Lineage (NCBI taxonomy): Eukaryota > Metazoa > Arthropoda > Insecta > Diptera > Sciomyzidae > Pherbina > Pherbina coryleti. The sequence goes on from OX030951.1 coordinate 60,754,428, forward strand.
ATTACAGCAATATTTATGCCATTTTTTAAAAGTTGTCCCACAAAACCCTTATCTTTCCCTACCATAACTTTTGCGCCATCTGTGCAAATTGAAGATATTTTATGCTTTTCGACAAAAGAAAGCAAAGAATTATTTATGGCCTCATAAATCGCTTTTCCAGTCGCATTGCTGTGGATCGGTTTTAACGCAAACAAATGCACATTAGTATTAAAATCGAAATCGATCGTTTTTACGCATATTGCTAATTGGCTTATATCGCAGATGTCCGTACTTTCGTCTAAGCTAACTGAAAAAAAATCGCAATTTAAAAGATTGTTTTTAATTTTTTCCTTAACAAAATTTCCTAAAATTCCTGTGTGACGCGCCATGGTCGTTCGGGAGGCATTTAAGTTTTTTATTGTATCACAGAGAGATTTCCCTTCTTCACCATAGCATTGCAACACAGATTGCATAAGGTCTTTTATAAATATGCCATCAATAAAAGGGCGACAATGCTTGGCTAATCCCAATGCTACAACAAATGAAGCTTTTTCATTATCTGCATCTCTTCTACGTTTTGATGGCAAAGGATAATCTTCCCATGGCTTACAATTTTTTTTCAGTGCAACCAATTTCGTTTTGCGCTCTTCGCCCTTGTACATATCGAAATCGCAGTGCTGCTTTTCATAGTGGCGTTTAAGGTTTTTATAAAATTAAAAATCTTAAAACAAATCAAGCATTGAGGCTCGTAATACGGGTTTAAATAAAAAAAATAGTTCAATTCCCATTCATGCTGAAACATATGCAATTCATTCATATTTGCGTTTACTGATATTCAACAGAATAATTTGCGCATGAGATGCTTACTCTATGAAGTATAAACGCAAACTGATTCTCTGCTAGCATCATATAAGTTCGGTAACTGCGCACACACGACTTGTATGTGAAAGCCGAGCGGCTCTGAAAGCATCTCGTGTGCATCACTGCTATATACCAATGTTTATTCTAATCGCATGAGCGGTTTGGGAGTTTTAGGTGGTTTTGCAAAAAATGTGTACTACAGCGCCTTCTGGTGTTCAAGATAGGTCAAAAAATATTGCAGAAAAACACTCAACGTACATGAAAACCACTACATACCACTTTTTATTCTAATCGCATAAGCGGTTTGTGACTTTTAGGCAGTTTTGTACAAAATTTGTACTACAGCGCCCTCTGGTGTTCAAGGTGTATAAAAATTGATAGCCTACAAACACGCACCATACCAAAATACTTCTATACACAAATTTGCATGCTAATCAGATGAGTAGTTTAGGAGTCTATTGCATAGTTACATACGACATTTAGTTCCAAAGCAATTCGATATCATAAATTTGGCCTGTGTGGCCAAATTCCCCCTTGTCTTATGTTCGCTCGAATATATAATAACTACCTCTTGGGCCCATAACGTCTACATATCAAGTTCCGCTGTCAAAACATGTACAACTCAGGAATAATAATGATTTCTAAAAATTGGACGTATATATAGTTAGACCACGCCCAGTTTTAGTATAGTTGCCGACAGTAACCATACGAACTTGTTTACCAAATTTTAGTCTAATACGACCAAACCCGTCTTAAATATAGCATTTTTATTGATTTGTAGGCGGTAAAGGGGGTATGGAAAAAAAGGGGTATGGAAAATTTTTACTATGCCTATATTTTTCGCGCAAATGCAAGCTAAAATGAGACTTGCCAAATTATGCCAATATTCCATTTATTTCCAATTACCCTTGCAAATATTTCCCCATATACACCATATGTGCGCACCTGTATCTTTTCACAGCTGTATTGTTGATAAGTTCACTAAAATGCCTATAATTCATGAACCAAACACATGAACACATACAAAGACCATTTATACAAAAAAACCTTCGTATTGACGTCACCTTTCATGGGAAATTTCCAGAAACAAAATCGGTTCACGCATTACAGAGAACATCAATTTCATACAATATGCAACTTATTTTTATATATATAGATAGATAGATTTTATTATTATATCATTATTTTCATAAACTATTTTAAAAATTTGATGAAAAATAAAGTTTACTTTTCAGTTATATCCACATGTGCATGCGTTATTATATACATACCCGGGTATGCAGGTGTTGACGTATGAGGTAGGAATCGAAAAATAACCATATCTTTTGCCCAAATTGTACAATCTCATTCAGTCTTGAGAATGGTGTAAAATACTTTTGCTGAGGATATCATGAAGTTTCAAGTCGATCCGATTGCTAGTTTCCAAAATATAGTGATTTGAAAATGCAAAACATACCCGGATATGTTGCTGTTGACATAAAGGTTAATGGAAAACCCTGTAGAAGCTGATGATAATATTCGTAGAATAGTAATAAGAATTCTTAAATTTTTTGATACTTTGTTACTTTTATACACAAAATTTTTTATCACATAAAAAGTGCTTCATAGGTCAAGGTAGTTATAATACATTTTTGTGCATTATAGAAGACCTTGACATTTTTATATCATCAATTTTTGTTTTTTATAAAATCGCGATTGATTGAAAATTATTACTTGCATAAATTGTTTATGCAGCTGAAATCTCTTCATTGCCATTTAAGCCTTGAGTAGAACTTTATCCTTTGGTTTACTTTTACTTTTCAATAACTTAAGCATTATCAAACTTAGTGCTTTTTTTATCACTTAAGCTAAAGAATATGTACGGATCATTGATTTTTTTTCGGCTACACGTATCTGAAGCACTACGCAGAAGCGATTCTATGAACATTATCAAAAAGAAGTTTTGCTCATCGCACACAAGCAAAGATGTTCGTCGTCTTTTTAATAATCCCAGGATATATGATACGCCATTCAATACTCAACACTTTCTTGAAACGCTTATCCTTGGCCATGCAGCTCAAATGGTTCAACGAAATTTTCAATATTTGTCGCTACTTTACAGAAGCATCACAAGCATCATCACTACTATTTTCATCATCATCATCATTTTCATTTTCATGAACAGCGACATCAGCGTCACTGCTTTCTAGTAGCTCGTTTCATTTATCGCGCTTGGCGGGATTTTCTATGGTTATTGTTTGGCTAACATTCGAAAAAGTCAACAGCGAGCATGAATAACCAAAATGGCTGCTGGGCGTAAGTAAAGTCATCATTATTTTGCCAACGGAAGTGCAAGAAATATCATCATCAGCAGCGTGGTCCTAAGGCGCTTAAAATAAATATCCATTTTCATTTTTATAACATTTGCACTGTGCTGGCAGTGTGGCGAAATAATGATGGTGGCATAGAGTGTATTATAAGAAAATATTTTAAAGTAGAAAAATTGAATATCTGGCTAAAGATAAACAAACTCCGTTTTCCATTAACTCAACTTTATTAATAGATATACATTATATTAACCATATTGTTTAATCTTGCTGAAACTGCTTAGTTATACATTCCTCTTTGGCTATTTTTGTTTCTTAGTGATTAAGTTTTGTGTCCATCGGAGCAGTTTATTTGAGGCAATTTCACATTATTCAGCTGTAACAAAAGTATCTAACTTGTTTCGAGCTTATGTTTTGTTGCTTTAAATACATTTTGCTTAGTATATATTTGACTGTCTCTGCAGGCATACACTTTCCATCACCATCACCATTACCATTATAATCATTATTATAGTCATCAGCAAATTAAGCTACCAGTAAGCTTTCGTTTAAAGCATTTAAACCGTAGAACGTGTTCGGAATGTAAACATAGGAGTTTTATTTTGGTTTTTTTTTTTTTTTTTCTCTGAGATTCCTTCACTCAGCATAGTTTATAAATAGTTCTCTATTAAATGGTTTCAATGTTTGCAGAACATAAAAGCAATACCTACATTCCCTTAACATAGTTAAAATATCTCTCCACATAACATTCCAGGAACGCAACGTTTGAATGTTCTAATTTTTATTACTTTCGCATCAACGCTCACACGAGTATCCTTTTTTAGTATAATGAAACATAAAATGAACTTAATGAGGCAATTACAGCACATTGCCACAGCGTTGGGATGCTTAACTATTTCGGTGATAAAAGTTAAGTTACAGCTTTTCTCACTGTCATAAAATTTTGTCGAATATTCTTATAAAGCTAGCAGATTATATTTTTGGGTAAGTCAGTTGGCAACGTGGTAGGAAGGAGTTGGTTTGTGTTTTTAGAGATTGTCACTTTTGGGTACTTAAACCGAGTAGCCTACGTTTTCAATTAACAGATTTTTATCTCTACTTATCCAAATGCATGAGAGATCAAATTTAAAATTTAAGTGCGATAATTATTACAGAGGTAGCAAAAGCGTTGTTTAGAAATGGTAACTTCATGATTAAGTGCAACAAGTCATAATCAATAAGCACAGGAATAACACTTTATTGGCAACTCTTTAACTTCCGTTGACTATAACAAGGAACTGAAAGTACAATTCCACTCCGTATGGAAAATTCTTGTTGCAAAAACTATACAGAACAAACAAGTTTAAGACAGGTTACACTTAAAATTGCAATTCAACAATAAGCATAAATACTGCTTTCATGACTTGGCTGTTTACTAATGAAGTAATGTAGGTTTTTTATAATTGACGATATAAAATATTGTCTCTTAGCCGAGCTAATCCACATTTTACATGGTATTGAGACATCTAATACTATAAGAAACAGCCGCGGACTTACCATAAGGCACAAAAGGCTTAAGCCTAGAGGCGCGAGCTTTAGAGGGGGCCACTCAATCAACAAATTGTAAAAATTTTCAAATGAAACCTGAATATTAAATAAATATTATAAGCCACACTCTTAATGGTTAAATTCTACTTTAACAAATTCGCTATTTGCATCCCTGAAAATCAGTCACTTTGTTTCAATTCAAAACGTTTACGGAATTTATTTTTGGCAGAGAACTCTTGCATTTTTGTAACTGAGTTCTTATCTACTTTTGATGCAAACTGTACCAAGGTTAGCCTAGATGGTATCATACTTTTAGGCATAGCATTCATGTACATCTTCGAACTTTCCCGAACTTACCAGATTCCGGGTAACTTTCTCGGCATATTGGCAGTATAAGTAAAACCTTAGTAGCTTGAGTGGATAACAGTGTAAAGTCATACAAAGGCTACTGATGAGTTGGTGTAGCGGCCAATGAAACAGTCTGTATAGTCAAGCCTTCTTTGCCTTCTTTGTTCTTCATGTTGTCTTGTTGTCAACATGCTTGGCCTAGAGCTCAAAAATTTGTTTTCAATATAAATAATGAAAGGCCTTATTCAAATATTAAGGTTAAAAATATATTCTTAAATTTTTTTCTTCCCATTTTTTTTGTAGTAACTCTGTAAAAATATCAATGTTTACATAATTTTTATTTAAATTAAAATTTAGAATTAATTTAATTCCATGTTTTGTCAAAAAGTCAAATAACACTGTTCAACACGAAAAAAAAACAAGGTTCTGATAACGGAATCTAATAGATGGGACAAAAAAACAATATACGTGTATCGGCGTTTGAAAGTTTACGTATGAATCTTATTTTAGGGGGGCTTTAATTTCCCCCCTTTTTTAACATTCTTATAATGAATCGGCATAGGAAATCATGTAATCCTTACATGTTGGGTATAAGATGTTTTCTCAGGATTTATGTAAAATACTACGTGGAATATTTTTATGGAAAATTTTAATCCCATAACTTCTAAATCACAAAAAGGTCAAAAAAGACCCATAAGACAAGGATATAATAGGTTCCACAAAAAAATTTATCATAAAATTCTACTATAAGCCTTTGAATAAAACAAAGCCGAATATTCAACTTATATGCCAGAAATAAGTCAAAACTTAAAATGTGTTAAAGGGTTAATAGTTTTAAAAGATGTGATTCTTTTTAAAAACTCCAAAAATAAGACTCATACGTAAACTTTCAAAACGCCGATACACGTGTATTGTTTTTTTGTCCCCTCTACCAGAATCTATTGTCGGAACCTTGTCATTTTGGAAAAAAATTGATTTTGTTCTTCAGTGTAATTAATCTTTGCTCATTGAGTAACAATTCCATGCAATGTCGGAATTGCATTTTCTTAAGTTTTATATATATCCATTTCTATTAACTGTCAATCAAATTTCTTTTATTAACTTAACCCATTTCTTGCCATGGTTGCGTATAACACCAACTTTAATTTGAAATAATAATGTGTTATAGAATAAAAACCATGTCGCTATTGCAGTAGGCCTAAAGGTTCACATGTTGCTAATATATAAATGGAAACAAAAATAATAATCCATCTGTGGAGAGGGGATTAGGGAGGTCTTGGAAAAGTCTGCAAAAAAGTATATTTTTTAGAAAATTAATTAAAAATATATATATTTATTATAATATTGACATTTGTCTAAAATATTGTAGTCAATAGACCAACCTAACAGACACACTCCATAATGACCAAAAATGTATACCTTACCTGTCTTGGTGGCCACTTACGTGATGGCGTTGCGTATGCGCAACATTGGCCGTTAACTGACATATAGTTTTTTTTCCAAATTTTCAATTTATTTGTGTTTGCGAGTTAGGTTGTTCATATTATGATACAATTATGACTTCCGGAATAAAGTTCCATGATGGGATCTGTATTGGTCTGTTCAACCGGAATTTGGTGTGAAAATAGTTAGGATGTCGTTACCTCGCAACAGATTCCGTGACAAAAAAAAATTATTTTCATTTGACAGAAAACGACAACATTGATATTGCTGATCGATTTGCAAAAGTTATGCTCCTTTTGACAATGCTAAATGAGAGTTATATGCAATGGAGTTTATTTTCAACTTATTCAAGTATCGACAAGCAAATAATCCCATATTTTAGAAGGCATTCATGTAAAATGTTAATCCGCGGAAAGCCTATCAGTCTCGGGTTCAAATATTGGTGCTTGTGTTCTTAGAATGGCTATCTGTTTTGTTTGAGGTGCTTCAGTAGCGCATAACAAGGATATTGGTCATGGAGCATTGGTTATATTGAATTCGCTGTGAAATGTTGAGAATCCTGAGTACGATTCAGTTCATTTTTATAAGTTCTTTGCATCTTACTATCCGATGTGCTTACTAACTAAGCGACGTTTTCGTGAGATGGGGGCAATCTGAAAAAAAATCGCGTGTGTGGTGCGGGTTCCAATTTGAAAGGTGGAAACAGATTAAAAAAACTACATGTTCGACGACATGTTCGATGAATCGAATAAAATATTAGTTGCTCGTTGGCAAGACAATGTGGGTGTTACCATTGCTACCAATCACGTTCCTCTCGAGTCAGTACCAATGGCTTAACGATATGATTTAAAGAAGAAGACAAAAATATCCGTAATGCCTAACGTTATGGCTGAATATAATAAATATATGGACAACGTCGATCTCCACGATAATGGAGTTGCTAGCTATAGAGTTGTGGTTCGAGGGAAGATGTGGTGTTGGTCACTTTGGGCGAATACTATTAACAGCACAGTTGTGAATATCTGGAAAATACACGTCATGGTGTGCAAAATAAAAAATAAAAAACATTTATCACAATTGAATTTTAAAGCGGAAATTGCCCTCCATCTTATGTTCGCTCAACAGCCTGATAACAAATCTGATTCCGATTAAGTTTCCGATAATGAAGACCTAGATCCCAACCTGCCTAATTTCAATCAGCCGCATCATATTGTCAATGGAGACAAAAACAAAAAGAGAATGCATTGCAAGGTATACAAAGTAATTATATTTTTCGATGCTTCAAATGTAATGTATCCCTCCACCCACAACAGTGTTTTGAAAAATTTCACAAAAATATGAATAAATAAATAAAACAATGTTAATACATATGGATAAAAATAATAAATATGGATGAAATTTATTCTACAATTTTCAAAGTAAGATAAGAAAAAAAAAAAAAAAAATTAAGAAATGATCTTCGACTGGTCCCAAATTAAAATACCCCCACGGCCGAACCAAAGTTATTCAAACTTATAAGCAATCAATAAAATGTTTATTTGTAAAAACATTTTCGTTATAGTTTTAACAGAAAATATTCGCTATTGTTTTGACGTGACGAAGTTACGTTGTACTGCTCTAGTTTCCAAAAAAGTTGAAAAATGAATTTTTTAAAAATTCATCTGCGTTTCATTGAATTGTTACTCGCTGGGTATGAAAGCTATGGTTAAACAAATAGTATGACCATAAAGGTTAATTTTTTGACTATATTAAAAAAACAAAACAAAAATTTAATACGGCATAGGGACGTAGTGGGAGCTACGTAAGCAACGCAACTGAAAATTTGTTACATGGAATTATTACTCGCTGAGTATAAGTGCTAGGATTAAAAATACGATACGCCAATAAAGACCTACTGGAAGCCCTCACAACAAAATTAGACAAAAAATTTCTGACATCATGGGGACGCTGAGAAAGCCGCTCAAAGATCGAGAACGCAGCATTCATGCAGCGGCGTTGCATTGAATTTTTACTCAATGAGTATGTAACCTACGATAAAAGTTTAAAAAGGAAAATAAAGCTTTTATACATGGCTTTACGACAAAAATAAAAAAAAATTTCGGCGTCGTCAGGTCGTGAATATAGCAGCTTATGTAACAGAAATGTAATATCGTTGCATGGAATTATACTCCCTCAGGAGGAGTGCTACAGTAAATTTTGTTTTACGACAGCAGGGATGTGTTATTACGCTTCACAACTAAATTACAAAAAAAATTCTTGTTGTCATGATTTCAGGAATGCCATCACATAATGCAGTAAAAATGCTACAGCCATGAAAAACGTTGCATGGTTTTTTAACTCTGTAACTACTGGTGCAACGGTAAATATTAAGGAACGAAAACAAAGGTGAGGTCTTCGGGCATATAACAAAAATAAAAAAAAGAATTTGACGGCGTGTCAAAAACCCTCAGGGAACCGCCTAATGTGACGCATATGCATCACTTTTGCTGGATTAATTGAAATTAGAGCACAACCAATGGGGAAGCAAAAAAAAAGCTAAACGAAAAGCACCAACTCCAAATCCAACAACAACTCCAACACCAACACCAACACCAACACCAACACCAACACCAACACCAACATCAACATCAACATCAACATCAACATTAACATAAACATCAACATCAACATCAACATCAACATCAACATCAACATCAACATCAACATCAACATCAACATCAACATCAACATCAACATCAACATCAACATCAACATCAACATCAACATCAACATCAACATCAACATCAACATCAACATCAACATCAACATCAACATCAACATCAACATCAACATCAACATCAACATCAACATCAACATCAACATCAACATCAACATCAACATCAACATCAACATCAACATCAACATCAACATCAACATCAACATCAACATCAACATCAACATCAACATCAACATCAACATCAACATCAACATCAACATCAACATCAACATCAACATCAACATCAGCATCAACATCAACATCAACATCAACATCAACATCAACATCAACATCAACATCAACATCAACATCAACATCCACATCAACATCAACATTAACAACAACAGCAAGAAACTTCGTCACGTCAAAACCTACGGGTGTGTCCACGGCACAGCCAACTCTTTTTTTAATAAAGTTACTTTGTATGGGAGGTAGGCGTGGTTTTCATCCGATTTGGTTGAATTTCATATTCAGATTGTATATTAAATAGAAAAGCTCATATGCAAATTTCAAGTTCATATATTCATTTTTGTGGAATTTTGAGAGATTTGACCGTTTTGATAAAGTCACTTTGTATGGGAGCTAGGCGCGGTTTTCATCCGATTTGGCTCATTTTTGAACTTGATATCCAACCAACCAATATTTTTGTAAAAAAAAACATATATTTATGATATTGTTTTTTTTCAATCATATTTATTAAATATCAATTTTAAACTTTTTGTGACATATTTATAAATTTTTTAAGATAACAAAACAAAAAAACAAATTTTTTTAAATCACTTCTTCAGCCTGTAGAGGGCGATGAAATCAAGCACTAAAAAAAATGACTTGTCCCGCTGCTGCAACTTAATGTCAGAAACGGCTAATCTGAAAGAAAAAATCAAATTGGTTATTATTGGTGACAACCTCTTACGTGGAAATTTACCATATTTATGGGAAAAAGTCCCCTATGTAAAAGGATGTATCCAAAATTTTCAAAAAAATGTTGCCCGTTTTTCAAAATATTTGTTTAAAATTTGTATATTTTTTTTTTTTATTTTTGACTTTTTTCCCTAAATGTGGTTAATTTCCACGTAAGAGGTTGTCACCAATAATAGCCAATTTGATTTTTTTGTTTCAGATTAGCCGTTTCTGACATTCAGTTGCAGCAGCGGGACAAGTAATTTGTTTAGTGCTTCATTTCATCGCCCTCTACCGGCTGAAGAAGTGATTAAAAACAAAAAATTTTTTGTTTTGTTATCTTAAAACATTTAAAAATATGTCACAAAAAGTTTAATATTGATATATAATAAATATGATTGAAAAAACAATATTAAAAATATATGTTTTTTTCTACCAAAAGGTTGGTACTACTCCCTTAAATATCGAATTTCGTGATGACAGCTTGAAAATTACGGCTGTAATCGTGATCACAGACAGACAGACGGACAGACAGACGGACATGGTTAAATCGACTCGGGTGGTGATGCTGATCAAGAATATATACATTTTTCTATACCTACCACGCCTCCTTATGGGCGTTACAAACGGAGTGACAAATTAATATATTCCTTTTACGTTTTTAAAACGTGGGGGTATAAAAATAAAAAATGTTGTTTAATTCATGCTGCTTAAGCGCCAATGTTGCGTATACGCAACAAATTTTTCCGACTAAACGGGAAAACCAATTTTAATTTTTTCACTTGAAAACCTTTATTCGACCTCCCAATGTAACATCTTTAAAAGGGTTTAAAAAAATGTTCAGTATTTCGGGTACCGGCCAGAAATGGGTTAACAAAACCCTTTACAATTTTCATTAAGTCATCTTTCAAATTCTACCAACATCTTTTTAATCATTTTCTGGCAAAACGCAAAAGCACTCAAAAATAAACTGAAAGAAGCATTTAAAATAAGTTATTGAAAATGTTTCAAGTTATGCTAAAATTCTTAAGCTAACAACTTAAAAACATCTTGTTTGCTCAGCATTAACCAAATTATTCCTAACACCATAAACGGATTATTAAATACGCCCCGAGTATTAGAGGATTAAAAAGCCGTCTCAATTAATTGTATACATTATACAGTGCCTACCATAAGGAAGTTGGGGTATTTGCATTTAAAAGATACCGTATCAGTCACACTCACACACACATTTACAACCAACTTCAATGCTTATGGAATATTAAAAAGCAACACAAGAATTGCCAAGGAACACACGCACAGACACTGTCTGTTGTATGTGTTTGTATGGGTTTGTGTGAAATCTGGAGTCAGAACATACAAGAACTAAAGTCAATTCTACGATGACAGTACAGAACGCCACTTTGGGTTAATCAACGGAACGTGCTTAGCTTTAATTTGTATAAATTGTTACACAGTCTGCACAGACAACATAGAAGAAAAAAAAAAACAAAAACAAAAACAGGAATACAAATTCTTATACTTGATATTATCACAGAGAGAAAGTAATGCTGTTAAGTAAAGAAAAATCCGTATTGTTGAGATATGTTGAACAAAATGGAATATTTTCAACCTGTAGCCACATTGAATTTTAATGTGGTTTATTTTTATATTTACATATATATATATATATATATATATTTCTACACCGGAAATGTATGCAGTAACATTCAAATGCTTTTTCCACTCCTTGCCAGTTTATTTTTATTCCCTTACTGTGCAGGATTAACGACGTTTCAAACAAGTGCTGTCAACATTTCACACATCAACTGAATGATATTCTCGATTTTAAGCCTTTTTAAATTTTTTATAGCTTTAAAAGCTGCTATTAGCATTGGTACACACCATCAACTGCCACCACCATCAACTGCCACCACCATCAACTGCCACCACCTTCAACCACTCAAACAAGCAGCAGTTGAGAAGTGGAAAGAGGAGTTCAGGACTAAAAGTGTCTCTGTGAAAAATCCTACTGAGTGACATATGTCAGTCGTTGCTTTAGCAGACATTTGTAGGTGATTTGGGAATAAAAATAAATTGCTTAAGAATGGTTGAGTTTTTATTTTTTGTTTTTGGATATGTCTGCCTGTTGCTCGTTACTCGAAGTGAGCAAGTCAAGTAAATTTGCATAAAATGTATTAGGTGAATATTTGTCACCCTTAATAATAATAATGTACGACAGTAATCTTGAAGAATTGACAAATGTCCTTGTCGAACCCAACTTTCAGTTTGTAAAGTTAGTGAAAATGATACTGTTAGACATGTTACACGTATGAAAATTAAATCGAATGCGGTTGGTGAAGATGGAATTTTGATCAAACTCATTAAACACATCTTGCCATACTTAATTAGCCCACTACCTATGCGTCCTCTTTTTTTTTTTCTTATTCCTGGAAAAAACTCCAAGCAAGTGAGCCCAGTGAATTTAGGCCTATAAGGATTTTGTCAAAGGTGTGTGAAGTTATCTAATAATATATTTTCGCTCTCAAAACAAACCCTATTTCAATCTAAATTTCGTAGTGGCCACAGCTGTACAACTGCTACTCTTAAAATACTTGATGATATTCGATCTCCTTAGGATGAAGGCCTACTTAACCTTATTTTGCTTGATTTATTTATCTAAAGCATTTGCTACTGTAAGTCACTCTTTACTTTATCAAGAACTAAAAAAAAACTTTTATTGGTTCTGTTCTGTGTCCATCTTATAAGTCCATCTAATAAGTAGCTATTTATAGAGCAGAGTATAGAGAGTTTATGTTGCCAATAAGTGCTCTTAATACAAGTGTCTTTGTGGTGATCTGTCTCAAAGGATCTGTTCTCGGTCCGCTACTTTTTTCCTTATGTAAATATTTATCTATGCATCGCGGATGATGTGCAACTTCATCTTTCTCACAGATTTGTTTCAAACTATAAATAATGAAAGGTTATATTAAAAATTTAAGATTTTTTAAAAATTTCAAAAATTCACGAAAAATTTATAGAAATTCCAAAGCAAACTTTTTTCAAAAATTGTTCATCTTCAAAGAAAAACCCTTGAATATTGTATCAAATAGAAAAAAATAAAAATTTTAATGAATATCTCACACACAACTTGTTTAATTTAGCCTTCAAGTAAGCGCTGTAATTACAAGCACAAAAAAAATGTTTCATTCGCATTGACAGAAACTTGTAATTGCACGGAAAACTGAGGCATAATTAAGGGGGAATATCCACTCAGAAGCCGAAAAAAGGTCATGTTTGTGATTTTTTTAAGGAAACCTAAGGTATATTTTTAAATGAGGCTTTTCCTAACTAAAAATATATACATTCAAGAGTATTTTTAATTCTTTTTTATTAAAACAAATTTAGTATTAAAATAAATACAGCATTTTTTATACAGTGCTGTGAAAAAAAGGTGAAAAGTGGGGCCAATGTTGCTCCTATTAAATTCATCTGAAACAAAAAACAGATACAGCAGTTTCGACTAAGTCGTAACAGAAGACGTAGAATTATTCAATTAGCTTTTGATGACATCTTTTTTAAAAAATATTTAGCAAGAATGCATAAATAAAGCAAGAGCGGAATTTTTTTCGCTCCTAGTACGCTGTAGAGTCGAAAAATTTGTTCAATGCTAGCAAGGTCAACAACCCATGTGGAGAGTTGAAATGTAAAACTTTCGCTGTCGATTATATGCCCGGATATTTAATTAGCTGCGTAATTTTGACATTTCAATAAGAGTACAGTACGACCTCGCTTAAGAGTACAGTACGATTATCGCAACACTCAAAAATTTACATTGTTCACTAAATAAACGCAAATTTAAAGAAAAAAAATTGTACAATTATCGCAACTTACATTTAAGTAAACTTGCATAAACTTTTACCTAATATCCTTTCAGTTCTTCTTTGCTTGCAAACTACATTTTTTTTATATAGGGAAAATCTATCTAGTTGCTTTGAGGAAGGTTGTACTGTAGTTGCTTTTTTCTTAACACAAAAATTTTTACTCTACACTGTATAGAGGAATTTTATTCCTTCCGTGGAATTGTATGCCGCGGAATTTTCGTTTCTACAGCATAAAAAAAATAAATAAATAACTAGCCATTTCAGCCCTTGAAAGGACTTTGACCTAGCTTCTTAGGATCAATTGTTTTGTGCGTGTTATTAAGTTTGTACACAATTTGCTAATTGTCAAAATGGCGAAGTTCGTAGAAACCTCCAATAAAATGAAAATATTATTTTTTCGATTTGTATATAGTGCGGACACGTGGGTTCAGTTTGTGTTAATTTGAGTGGAAATATTGTAAAAACATTGTAAATAAATCTATAAAATGCAGCGGAAATGTTAAATTTGAAAAAAAGCTTGTAAAAAGTTTAACCTAAAATCAACAGCGAAACATGAACATAAAGAAACTCGAGATGAACAGCTGGTTTTGACAACTAGCTCGCTTTTCGCTTCTTTCTACTCGGCCCTACCTTATAATTCTACCATTAGTACATACATATATTCTATTATAAATAGAATAAAGATAAATAGGCAACATTAAACAAGAACCAAGAACCTCAAAGCAAACAGAAACATCAAATGTTGGCTTTTTATTTCATGTAATTGTGTAAAATTTATATTGGTTAGAGAGTTCAAACATGAATTTTCTCCCAGTGAGGATCAAGCAGAGCAACAAATGCTTACATCAACATTGTACGATGAGTACTTTAGGCACACCAAAGGCTCAAAATATGACCTAAAAACGCTATCAACCGCCGTCTGATCACTATCAACCACCCTACTGACCTCAGAGAATGACGTAATTCTACGTCAAAACGAAAAATATTATTAAACTAGATACATAAAATTCGTACTTGTCATAGCCGATTTTTTTAAAAAAAATAAAAAAAGGATTTTTTTGCAAAATGGCGGACTTCCGAACGTAAAGTACCGATTTTCGACCAAAAATTCGTTATTATTTTGCCTATAACTAATGAACGAAGCTACGAAAAAAAATCCAATGACAAGTATTAGATTATTATGTATAAAATAAAATAATAATAATAATAATAAATTGGCCATTTCAGCCCTTGAAAGGACTTTGACCGAACTTCTTATGATCAAATTGTGTTCTGCGTGTTATTAAATGTTTGAACACAATTGATCGAGAACTGGACTAGTTTTATGCCAACTCCGAACGGCTAATGTGCATGTTCTCAAGAAGCTTTACATTGCATTATTTACTCTTTAAGATTTGCCATTGTCTGCAGAGAGGTGACGGCCGAACAGAAAAATTAATTCAATTGAAAAAACTTACTGTGTCAGATGGAATTGAACCAAGGTTCTCTGGCGTATGGGTATGCACTCTACCCACTGCGCCACGGCCGCCACGATGTATAAAAAAAGCCTGCAAAAATATAAAAATGATCGGTTCATTGAGTTTCGAGAAAATTTGGTCATCGACTTTGAAAACGTGGTTTCGAGAAAAACGCGTTTGAAAATAAGGGCCGGCATGGCACGCTCTCTAAGGTAGTTCACTTAGCCTAGTGAGTAACTTTGTTATTTTTTGATATATGAACTTGAAATTAGGGCTATGACTCTTATTCGAAGTTTTTGAACTTCGAAGTATTCGAAGCTTCGAAGTTCGAATCTTCGTTTCAAAACTTCGAAGAGGAAAAAAACTTCGGATTTACGAAGCTTCGAAGCTTGACTATTTGTTCAACATAATAGGCAGTAAAAAAATTCGAAGCTTCGAAGTTTTTACTCAAAAATATTTCATACATTTTTTGTGCTTGTGTGATACACTTCGATATAAGAAAAAAAACATGAGATCCTGTGTGTGGAGCTATTATACCAAAAGTTCTGATACTCAATCAGTGATTTGCAATGTATGCGAGCGAGTATTGCAGTCACATGGATTCACGAGTTCACTTCGTGCGCATCTAAAGATGCATTCAATTTTTCCAGAAGAACTACAAAGAAAACGCCAGCATGAAAGGTTCTAAGGCCATATTGCCTTCATAACATTATTGTAATGATAAAAAAATCAAAAACAATGTTTATTTTGCAGAAAGTCTTTTTTGGCCTTATAACCGTAGCGCTGATTATTTTTTATATTTTTAAAGTGAAAGCCAAATTTGGCATTAGTACCTTTGGCCTTATACTATCTCTCCTAAGTTAACATGTAAAACAGTACGGGAGCAGACCTATCATTTATATTAAAATACATACAATGTGAATTTTTAAAAAACTTTTTTGTTTTTTGTTTTTAAACACAGGCATGTTGCTCCCTCAAGCTACTCTGAGAGTCCGTCAGAAACCGTATTTTAGTACAGGGGTAGAAAAATACCCTTTTGGGCCAAAATGGGTTAAGTACATTTCAGAGAGCTTACGTTTATAAAACGCGTCGCATTGAAAACAGACTGAAACAAGAAGTAGCATTTTTTTCTGCATCTATGAATTTAGAAACAATCAAAAATTTTTTGTCAAATTAAAATAAATAAATATGTAGTAACACAATAATTATTTCAAACTGGGTAACATTCGAATACTCGAAGAATTGAATTCGAATAGTAAAATTTGAAGCTTCTCCTCAAAAACTTCGAAGTTCCGAAGTTTGCTTCGAAGCTTCGAATATTCGAATGCTTCGAAGCTTCGAAAAAACCGAACACGAACAGCCCTACTTGAAATTTTAACCTCATATTTTTCAGACTTGAAGCTTTAAGAAAATGCAAAAAATTAAAGTAAAAAAAAAAGTTCTGTGGATAATCTCCCTTAACCCTAGTTCGGACCGAACAGCCCTACTTGAAATTTTAACCTCATATTTTTGTGACTTGAAGCTTTAAGAAAATGCAAAAAATTAAAGTATAAAAAAAAGTTCTGTGGATAATCTCCCTTAACCCTAGTTCGGCCGACGTAATTTATAATCATTAAAGGCCGACGTAGTCACCCCGTTGACTGTGTTATAAAACATGAAAAATTCTTCATTATAGAAAAAATTTTGCAAAATATATTTAAAATAATTAAAAATAATTATCTGGCAACACAAGCAGGTGATGAGTTTGATATTTTATGTTGAAAGTAATTGTGTAAAAAGTGAATTCAGTGTGAAGTTAGTAATTAAAAATTAATTCTTCTAAACGCGCAAAACGCGAATTTGGAGATGGCGGCGATGTTGAAGATGATGAATGGCTCCCAGATGGCAAGATTGCATCGGATACCAAGATAGATAGTGTGATGGACGAAGTGGAAGACATAGACGCGTCCTATGATTTGATCGAAAATGCTACGAAAAATATATTGAAACCGCAATTGTTGTATGATGCTCCCTATGGAATACAGTGGACCAAAAATCCACTTCTAATAGCACAAACTCATATTCACAACATTCTTAGACAAGGAGGTTAGCCCACTGAACTCGAGATTCAACTTAACGCTTTAGTCTTTTTGTTTCAGGTGGACCTGCTTGCAAAGAAATTATAAGCTGCTTCGATGCGTTCAATTTATTATTCTCCAACGTTATGAAGGATATAATAGTGCGCCACACAAATAGAAAAGGAGAGCAGCTGGCCCAAAACTGAAATGAGAAACATCCACAGTTGCCACCACGAATATGGGAAAAAACTGATGCCATTGAAATGGACGCATTTTATGGAATTGTTTTGAGTTGTGGTGTGCATAAATCCAACATGGAGGCCATCGATGAGTTGTGGGCTTCGTATTAATTTCCACTCTACCGTGCATTGCTGCGAAATAGATTCAAAGCTATCCTTCGCACCATTCGCTTCGACGAATACACAACACGTGAGGCTTGAAAGGCTACTGAAAAAGCAGCTCCAATATAAGAAATTTGGATGCTTATGAACTACAATTTGCGTAAGCAATATCGGCAGTACAGCAATATAACAATTGATGAGAAGCTTTATCCATTTCGTGGCCGAGTATCATTTCAACAATACATCCCGTCAAAGCCAGCAAAATACGGGATAAAAATATTTTGGGCCTGCGATGCGAAAACCAGCTATCCGTTGCATGGTATATTATATTTGGGTAGACAGCCCGGTGAAGCAACAAAAGTGAAACGTCACCCCGGTGACTCGTCGGCCGAACTAGGGTTAAATAAAATATGTAATTTTCATTCATTTGTTTTTTATTTAGTATGGGAATTGAATTGATGTGGACTAACTTTCACGAACTGTGAAGCGATGCTCCGGATAAACGCACTTACGCATTTATCACATCGAATGCTATGCTTATTTGAATTCGGAAGTGATGGGCGCATTTGACAAAGTACTCTTTTACGTGTTTTTTGTGGGTGCATTAGTGACTGTAGTTATTGTTGTTGGTTTTTGCTCTGAAAACTCTGATCTTTCTACGACAGCAAATACATTTGCTGTGTACGCCTGCAGGCCAAAACATCAAGCACATTGCAAAAAATAGCCACTGACCTAAACACTTTTCTTTTACAATTCACTGGCAATTCACTGGTAAGATGGTGAGAAGTTTAGAAATTATCACAATTAACGTTGCTCTCATTCAAACCTGAATGAAGCAAAGAAATCAAGCACCACAGGGTCCCTTAGTTTACTTCGGGAGCACAATTGCAATCAGGGCTAATATATACTTGCATATTATATTCATAGTAAGTTTTGACATCAGCCCACAACCTACAACTTGAAAACCATACTTTTTTGAAGGAATATATTGAAGGAATGCCGGTTTTGAAGGAATATATTGCGTAAAAGGTAATCTACCGCGGAAAGGAAGTAGTTGTTCGTCAGCAGTAATGAAGTTACCTGCGCAATAAAGCACTTTTAATCCCTGAACCCACTTGTCAAAAATTTGTAGAATCAGTTCAAGTTTTAATCTTGTTGTTCATCTCTGTTCTTTATCGTCGAATCGTAGACAATGATTGATTTGCTTGAATCGAGTTTTTGGCATGGCTGTACCGAAAATTGGTCGTCTGTGTTTGTCGTCTCACAAGTCCATCAAACTACAAAAAACAAGTAACTCCTGCAAAAAGAAGCAATTCATAGTACACACGCATTGTTGTTCTGTCGACTGAAATCTAATCCTCCATGAAAATACGAACACCGAACAAATTTGTCATTTGAATCGGTTCGATAAATAAAGAAAAAGTTCAAACAGAATTGACTCATTGAAAGGCTGCATACACAATTGGACAATTGGAATAATACATTTTCATTCCCGAAAATATTGGCTTCCATATTGGATTCCTCGCGAGAAGTTCTTTGGTATAAAAAAAAATAAATAAATAACTGGCCATTTCAGCCCTTGAAAGGACTTTGACCTAGCTTCTTATGATCAATTGTGTTGTGCGTGTTATTAAGTTTCGTACACAATTGACCAAGAACCGAACCTACAGGTTTAACACCGACTCCGAACGGCGATGAACGGAATGTTCTTGTTCTCAAAAAGCTTTACATGGCATTTTGATAACTCTCTGAGGTTTGCTATTGTCTGCAGAGAGGTGTCGTCCGTACAGAAAAATTATTTTAATTCAAATAATTTTCTGTCGGTGTTGGGGTTCGAATCAGGATCTCCAGGTTCGTTGACATAGAGGCCACGCACTTTAACGAACTACGCCACGGACGCCACTCTAAGTCGCCACAGTATTTTTATATAAAACTATAAAATCCATACACAAACTTTGACCTCGATATGCGCGATATTGGGATTGATTTCAGACCAGTGGTGCTCACTACATGGTTTCACATAGCCCGCTGGCATCGTGTGTTGTTGAGCTTTTGCACACGAAGTAGCAATCGGTTCGCTGTGTTTGTACACTGCGTAGAAGTTTGTTTTTTTCTGCTGTGCTTTAAATTTCAAGTCAGTATGCTTTGAGCGTTCATGTGGTATGGGAGTCGCTCGCAGTTTTATGTATGACTATACGAAAATATATTGCAATGTTTCAGGAAAAGCATTAATACATTTTTGCTTAATGTTTTCTATGTTAAAATAACGAAAAACAAACACAAAAATAAAAAAGAAATGGTTATATTGAAAATCCAATACTCGACAAGACTTCCTTGCACCAAATGTTGTGAGAGCTTTTAACAACTTCTTGTTTCAGTGTAAAGCTGTGCACTCGGAAAGCTCTCTTTGCTGTTGTTTGAACCTTGCGTTGTTCACCACTGTTTTATACCTATGTTTTCTTGGGTAAATTAAGTCAGAATTCATCATAGATTACGTTTCTGCTATACGCTTGATCGATAAAAAATTTGACTCGCCCTAGTGGACATGTTTGATGTCAAATTTATAAAATTGATATACGATTTACACATTGAGCCAAAATATCTAGCTTATTTGAGAATAAATAAGGGGAGTAAGACCCGAAATTCACTTTAATGTTAAATATAAAAAGCGAGTGTCGGTCTTTGAGAGATTTTAGTTGGAAAAATGGATATTTTCTCCAAAGATATCATGATGAACTAGATGGGGTTGCGAGGAATTTTGAGGTTACAGACTGGGGCTCTATTAGACAAATTTGATCCTGTATTTGTGAGTCTATCGGAATTTAATCAGAAATATTTTCCTAAATTAGTTTAAGCACCCGAAGAAAAATATGAATGTCCATCAATGGGACATCTCCTGCAAATTCTGTAGAATCTGCTTTCCTTATGGTATGGTCAATGTTGTTGGAAATAAGGTGATGTCAGAAATAAGGCATATGTAGTAGATATTTTATTAATACTTTTTCTTCGAAAATTTCACAGCTTCTATAGAAATTTCGTATGAGTCAGTCTTTGTTTCGAGACCATTGTAATATGATAGTACTCTGTGCCGTGAGGAACACTTCTAGGTTGAAAGATTAATTATAATTCATTAATATTAAGGATTGAGCCCATCTTTTGTAGAATTAAGGTCAAGGAAAGGTAAAACAGTAGTTTTAAGAGAGAAAGTGGTGTTTATGTAATATCCAGCTTTATCATCTATACTTTTCTTGGCTTACCAATTATTAAACATTCCCTATGTAGGAAATATGACCTACGTGGTAATGCTAATATCCAGTTCAGAGCACTCTTTAACCAGTCTGTTTGCGTTTTTTTACCTTTTTGTCACGTTGATCTGGGACCTACCAGATATTGACACTTTGGAGATATCGAATGTCCCAGGAGAGACATAAATCTAATGTCCCCCTTGAAGACACTTCTAAAAAGATTTCTATTCGAATATTCCTCTAAAGAGAGAATTTAACGCAAAAACTAATCACAAATGTCTTTATCTCTAATGGATTGGATTGCATTTTGAGTTAGTAGCCACAACTAATTTCTTAATCGCATAACATAATCGCTTTCTGAGTGTTTTATCTGTAGTGTTATATCAGAAAGAATTGCTCAAATAGAATTAGTCTAGTAAATGTGTTTAATTTTACTTATTGTAAAGCTCCGAAAAGTTATATTAATATTTTCACTGTCATACTCTAATGTTCGATATTTGCAATGAATGTCAATGAGCTACAATAGAAATCAGCATTATTAAAATCATTTTCAATGATGATAGCCAATGACGAACCACTATGTCGAATCGCATTGTTTGTTTGCTGCAGTTTAATCGTTCATATGTGCTCAGAGTATGACCCAACTACTCTAATCACCACTTTTAAGTCAACACTTGATTGCATATCCAGCCATTCTTTACCACTTATCAAAACCGTACTAGTTCAGTTTTAAGTGCCACCGGCATGTCATGTGGTTATGCATAACCAACTGACTGCTGCGCCGTGGGCCAGATGTCATCACCATTATTTGCAGCATGACCTCAGAGATCAGAAAAACAATAGAATGGCGCAATTGCTAGAGTTCGCTCTTTCCTAGAGCTGCCATATGTCAAAAGTTATCATGCCAACATATCCTTCCATACATTTATTGCTTCAGCACAGCATATTTACGGTATTCGCTAGCAAACATAAGTGAAAAAAAATATCTAAAAATGAAAGAACGGGAAAACAAAAATTAATAAAAACTTTAGAACATGGTCAGAGTCAAAACACTGAAATAAAAAACGCTTGTGCGACGTTAGCGTGGAAATGAATTCAATGTCGATTTTCGAATGAAAAAAATAAAAACAAAAAAAAAACTCCATACCAAGTAGAGCGCGTTCAAGTGGCTGGAGCATGGGTGGCTGAATTGCATGCACAGTATTGCCACCATCATCATCAACAGCAGTCACTGCCAAACACAAAGCTCACACACTCACACACACATACACACACACACATATAACACAAAATGCAAACCAACTTGTACACAAAATAAAATATTCAATGAAGTAAATATGACCGACCTCGGTAAAAATGGATAAAGGGTGGGTTGGTTGGTTGTTAGGTTGGTAGTTGGCGGGAATATGCTGTTTTTTTTTGTATTTTTGGTGCTCTGGGTGATGATGGATAAATACACCTTAGAATTTCGTAACTAAGGCGAGCAAAATTTATTAAAAGTGATGAGTGTATGTAATACAAAAATAATATTAAAGGAATATGACTTTGGGGAATATTTTGAATAAATTTATTTTCCTTTTTTTATGCTGAACTTTCTTTCATTTATGTTGGCAATGCAGCAAAATTTTGATGATCAACTTTAAGACAAAGAAGAAAGGCCTGCATTACTGTTTAGGTGAAAGCAACTTTTTTTACTTAACGGAATTTTTATATGAGGTGTTAATATTGTTTATATTGTTTTTAATAAAAGTTTTGAGATAAATTGTTTTGTTATCTGAGTTCCTTAAGTGAGTTTAATGATTTAGTGATAAGGGTTTATATAAAATTAAATTAATTTGAAACTTTTTTAATAGCACGTGTAAGATGGGTAAATAAAGGATTTTCCATTAAGGACTTGACAATTTTTTTTTAAATAAATGCAAACCATTTGAGATATTTCAAAAACTTTACTATCGGCTTAAAGTACAATCAAAACATTTATGAATGAAACTCAACTTCGTTCATATGGCCACCGCGGGCACGTTGGAACCAATTTTTGATAACTCGGCCACACATTTCGGCAGAAACGGTCGCTATTTCGGGTTCAATGTTGGCTATGAGCTCTTCCAACGTCGTTGGCTTGTTGGCATAGACCAATGACTTGACGTAGCCCCAAAGAAAATAGTCTAGAGACGTTAGACTGCACGAACGAGGCAGCCAATCGACAAGCCCATTTCTTGAGATAACACGCTCATCAAACCTACTCTTCAATAAATCGATTGTAACGTCTGCTGTGTGGCTTGTGGCACCGTTCTGCTGGAACCACATGTCGTCCAAGTCCATATCTTCCAATTCGGTTCAAAAATAATCGGTAATCATGGAGCGATAACAATGGCCATTCACAGTAACGTTACGATCGTTATCGCCGACGAAAAAATATGGTCCAATGACGCACGTTGGGAAAAATATGATAAAAACGCTCGCATCGCTTAAAAAAAGCTGTAACGTCTAAATGGTTAGACGTAGAAGCACCAATTTTTGATATTTTATTTAGAAAGCATTAAAGAATAGTTGGCAGTACCTTTTCACTTTTTTCGCTTTTAAATTTAAGTACCTTACACTTGGAAGTTTAGACTTTTACAAGCCTTATAGTATGTATAGAAATACTTTTTTGTTAAGAAACTTATTTTGAATCATCAAAATATGTTTTAAGGAATCATTTTCAACTTGATAAAAATTCATCATTAACCCTTTAACATGTTGTTAATTTTTATGCAATTTTCTTCTTTAGCAAAAAGAAAGAAAATATGATTTGAAAGAACCATTAGATTACTTCTGTTCATTTTCGACTCAAGTTCAAATGTGTCAAAATTGTTCTCAGCTAAAGAAAATTTGTTTAGCCCTTTAACGACCAAAGAACAGAATGTATATTCTAATTCACAGCCATAAGCTAATAAATATGGTAATAAAATTGTACCCAGTTGAAAAAAATCACTTTTTAACCCACCATCCGTATTTCTCACGTATAGCTCCGCAGTTTCTTTGGTATATTTAGCAAATTTGTGCGGATATCTCATAGATCGTCGCTCTTATGACTAACTCACGTTACTATCTAGTGTTACTTAGGGAATAAATTTGGTAAAACAATTAATTATTCTAACATCATGACCTAAAACTCAAAACTGATTTAAACTATCAAATATTTAGAATTCGTATTTAACAATCCCAACAAGTTTTTCTTAAAAAAGGAAGCACTCTAAATTTTTATGAATACGTCCGTTAGTTTTTTAATTTTATGTATGTAGCCTTTGTATAAGTCATAATCTTGAGTTAGTCACTCCCACTTTTTCACACAAAATAGTATTAATGTTTTTTTTTACCACACATCAAATATTTTTCTTCTAGTTGAATAAAATCCATTTTATAGCTTGCTCACTGAAATGTGCTTTTAAGTAGGCGGGCAACTCCTCTTTTTTGGCAAACATTTTGATATCACGTCTTATAACTATATAGCAAAATTTGTTGTAGCTTAAACACAAGCCAGTGTTTTTACTATAGCGGGTAATCGAATGTCTCAGCTTCAGTGCATACTCGGTAGTATAAAAAATAAATAACTGGCCATTTCAGCCCTTGAAAGGACTTTGACCTAGCTTCTTATGATCAATTGTGTTGTGCGTGTTATTAAGTTTGTACACAATTGACCGAGAACCGGACCTACATGCTTAACGCCGACTCCGAACGGCGATGAACGGAATGTTCTCGTTCTCAAGAAGCTTTACATGGCATTGATTACTCTCTGAGGTTTGCCATTGTCTGCAGAGAGGTGACGGCCGTACAGAAAAATTATTTTAATTAAAATAATTTTCTGTCGCTGCTGAGGTTCGAACCTGGGTCTCCAAAGTTCGTTGACATAGCGGCCACGCACTTTAACCAACTACGCCACGGACGCCACAAGGTAGTATAGTTATAGTTTAAAGCTCAAATACTCGAAAAAGCACAAGTAGTCGCAAAAAATGTTGGTACTACCAGAAAGAAGAAAGTTTGAAATGTAGACTCTGAAGATTTTTCGTGGATTTGAGTGGAATTAAAAAAATTACTGCTTATTAAAAATGACAAATTTTCAGGAAAAAACACAAAAAAACGAACAAATTCAAACATGCGTCACTGTCCCAAGAACAACAATTCTTAAAAAAAAAAATACACAAAACTAACCTTCTATTAATAAGCTTTCATTGTGTAAAGTTTCATTAAATATTTTTTATAAATAAAGATTTTATAGGCAATTTTATGGAGTGATGTCATATAAAAATAAAATAATCAAAATTTTTTTCAAAAAAGCGCCATCTTTAGTTGACCGTGTAAACTACATCATAGGATAATTTAACAAACAAAACTGATTTTCTGCATTATTAATGTGTCTAGATTACAAAACGAATTGAAAAAATTTAAACCCCGCTACTTTCCAATAATCCCTAATGCGAGCGTTTTGCCTCTATTTTGCCCAACGTGTGAAACCGCACCAAAAAGTTAATTTTTGTGGATGAAGTGGTGATTCATGAAGCACATGTGGATTTTCACCCGACCAATAACACATATTTTGCTTATTGATGAACCCATTGAGCCAAAAATGAGCTTCGTCACTAAAGATGATGTTGCGATGAAATTCATCATCTTGGCGCATCTTTTCCAGAACCCAATCAAAGAACGTACGTCGCTTTCAATAGTCCATCGGCTTCAATTCTTGGGTCAGCTTGATATTGTATGGGTGTAAACTAAGATCCTTACGCAAAATTCGCCAGGAAGTGGTCTTGACGATGCCCAATTCTTGAGAACTCCGTGGAATTGACTGTTTTGTATCGTTTGCTATGGACGCCTGAATGGCAGCGATATTTTCGAAACTTCGACCAACTCGTTATCTTACTGGCACGGCAACATCACACAACGAATATGTATACTCAAATTTTTGCACTAAACTTGTCCACTTGTCTGTCTACTAGGGCGATAATTACGACCGAAAATTGCAGTTAACCCTCTTAAAGTTGCGATCACCGACTCCGAATTCGGGTAGTAAAATTTTATAATTTGCAGACGTTGTTTGTTCGTGTACTTTACTATGATGAAAATGATGAGTTTACTGAATAAATTGACAGTAAAAGTTCAATGAATAGTGAAAGGGTGTTGTCAGAAATTTAATTTAAAGTTGTCAAGTCCCTATTGCAAAACCCTGTATTTCATTTATAAGAACATTTTAACTGCAGACAAAAAACCCCTACAATGCGATTTAATTGGACGTTTTTATGTAGTAAACATCCACCTTACAGTACCAACTTGCACCCAAAAAAGTGCTACTTTTTCTTGTTCCCTCACATTAACAACATAATACGTGGCGATAGTTATTCTCGCCCGTTTAGGCCTTCAAATACCTGGTTTTGAAGATACCAACTTCAGAGTAGCAAAACTGATTTGAAAATTGGTTCAAACGAATACAAAAAAAGTGTATTGATCATCGTATTGATCATGTTGGAGAATACTTTAAAAAGTAATAAAAGCATTTTTATTGATTAACCACCATTTCTTCATTGCTAGGCGCAAGACTTAACCTTCATCCGCCCAGAAGAGTCTTTCAGACTCATGTTTTTTTGTAAGTCAATAAAATCTAAGTTATGGATTCAAATGTAACAATTTTCGTAACAGACTTTTAAAATGAAGTATAATGAACTGAAAAATATACTTTTTAAATAATTTCAATTATTTCAAATTATAATAAAAAAATTACATATAAAAAAGCAACATTAAAGCTCAAAAGAGTCTCAGAGACTCCCTATTGAAAATCAATGCAATAAGAGTAGTATTGTCACAATGCTTCCGCAATTTTAAAATATTTCTATAATAATACAAACAAAATTAACTTTATTTGGTTGTTGAAAATTGAGCAATTTCTTTTAGAGAGACAATATTAGTTATTGTAAATATAGCTGATGCAATAATAACAACGAATTCTCCTCACTAGCCAAAAAATGAGTAATTGAGCAAATGCTCTGTACATTAGATGACGCAATAATTATGCCGAAATGAGAGAATTGCGCGGGCTTCAGTTATTGCAAATATTGATGAGCTAAGGAAAAGAGTGTGAAAAGACATTGTCAATAAGAATTTTTAATATACTACGTACTGGGAAAAAACTTGACGATAGATTAGCAGTTAGTACCTTTTCGCGGAAGAGTACTATTCAAGCAATATATACCAAGTAAGCCAGATAAATACGGTATGAAAATTTGGTGGATAGTTGATAGCGCGAATGCTTACCCTTTGAAAGGAATACCGAATACCTGTCGAGAAGCCAATTAAAGAGCCAATAACTTAGCCCAGAATGTCGTGGAGGAGTTGTGTCAGCCGTTTTATAGAAGTAACAGAAATATTACATTCGACAATTATTTCACTAGTTAGGAACTAGCAAATACTTTGTTAGAGAATGGTCTCACAGTTGTAGGTAAACTACGGAAAAATAACACTTTTATACCCCCTCAATTCCAAGCACATCGATCAAGAGCGGCTGAAAGCAATTTGTTTGGATTTCGGAATACGATGACGCTGAATTCGTATGTACCTAAAAAGAACCGCTGCGTATTATTGCTTTCGACGAAACACCATTCAGCAACTGAGGACGTTGAAAATAAAATCAAATCAGACATTATTCTTTTTTATAATGAAACTAAAGGAGGTGTAGATACATTGGACAAGCTGTGCCACTAGTATTCTGTGTGGCGCAAAACAAACCGGTGGCCAGTGGCATTTTTCCGAAACATAATTGATGTGTGTGGAGTTTCAGCTTTGGTGATTTGGAACTCATTGTTTCCGGAGTGGAATGCAAACAAACCTCGTTCTAAAGGAAAATATTCATACGTGAGCTCGCATTAGAATTGATCAAACCTCAAATCATTGCTCGAGGAAAAAAAAGGTATTACCAAATCACACATATCTAGAACGTCATAGATGAAGTTCTCGGCATTCCAAGTTCCGGAAATCATCCAATTCGAGCGGCGCAAAATCTAAAAAACGTTGTCATATATGCCCAAGTAAAATTGGTCGTATGTCAAAACAACTTTGTGATAAATGTAAAAGAAATGATTGCTCAGAGCATTCCACAAAGTGAATACAATGTGATAAATGTCATAAAAATTGTTAAAATTTTGACGTGCATATATGTATATAATATATAAAAATTAAAGATTTACTCACATATCATTAAAAGAAAATTACACTGATTTTAGTTAAAAGTTAATTAATATTAAATAAACTGAATTTAAAAAAATTAATATTAAAAAATTATATTTGAATAATCTGTTTTTCTTCATAAAATCATAGCGGTGTCTTTCAGACTCTTGTGAGCAGTTCTGTTACAAAAGCTTTCTGAGCTGGTGAATGTTAAAGGCAACGCCCGTTTACATATTTTTTTGTATCCATTTATTCAAAGTTTTTGTTGGGAATACCTAATATTTTAATTTTACAAAAATTGTGTTATACACAGTTTAGAGTGCGGTGTGAAATCTTGACAGCTTACTAACATATATCCAAGTGTCATAGCGTCACATGTTGCTTTCATTGCCACACAGTTTTTCTTGATATAGCGAAGCGTTCAGACATACATTCCGTTGTTCTTCCAAAACATTGGTAAAAATATTTTTTTTAAGTTTTTCTGATCAAGTGAATTTATCGTGTTTTATGCCAACTACTGAACACAAATTTTAGGTAAATATATCAGTCTTGTTGGTATAATGTTGTTATTAAAAAATATAAAGTATTTGTGAAATATCTATCGAGTGTAATGTGATGCCAGCCGTGTTTTGAAAATGGTGAAGCGGTTCACCCAACAAACTCTGTTTTTAGTGTGTATTTAGTGTTTTTGTGTGTGTTTAATGCGTTTTTATTGACTGTTTGCCATTTTTTACATATTTTTTTTTTTAGAAATGTCACGAAAATACGTGAATAAAGGAATTTTGAAGGTTCTTGACGTAACAAACCTATTAAATGCCATCAAAATGGTTTTGCTCAACAAATAAACAGAACGTAGAGCTGTAGTTGCCTGCGGTATAGTTCAAACTACTCTTCGCCTTAATTTGGATAAAGTGAAAAAGCATTTTTCAACCTTAGAAGGTATCACAGAGGACGATTTGTTGGCATTTGTCGAAGGAAATCTTGGCTTTGGTGGAAAGCCTGTAAGTATCCATTTTGTTTTTGTTGTACAAGCACATTGTATTTTTCAACCAAAATTAATGGTGTTTTATTATTCCATTTATTTGGCGTCCGTGGCGTAGTTGGTTAAAGTGCGTGGCCGCTATGTCAACGAACTTTGCAGACCCAGGTTCGAACCCCAGCAGCGACAGAAAATTATTTGAATTAAAATAATTTTTCTGTACGGCCGCCACCTCTCTGCAGACAACGGCAAACCTCAGAGAGTAATCAAAATGCCATGTAAAGCTTCTTGAGAATAAGAACATTTCGTTCATCGCCGTTCGGAGTCGGCGTTAAGCCTGTAGGTCCATTTCTCGGTCAATTGTGTACAAACTTAATAACACGCACAACACAATTGATCATAAGAAGCTAGGTCGAAGTCCTTTCAAGGGCTGAAATGGCCAGTTATTTATTTATTTATTTTTATTATTCCATAAAACTGTTCTCGGCAATTCAAGAGAAGGAATTTAGCTTGGAATTTAGCTATTAAGATTGGTTTCTGCTGATAAGTTTTCTGCTGGTTGGGCAGAACCAAAGATGGCAACCAAAGACTGTTACTTCGCATTTATGCGTCCCCACCCAAACTTGAAGATCCGTAAACCACAGCCAACCAATGCTACACGCTCAAAAGGATTTTGCAGGGAACCAGTGAATTTTTCTCAAACTTGCAAGAAGCAATTGCGAAGGCCCCAGCCATTTTCGATCCAACTAGAGTGTGGAACATGGACGAAACCAGACTCCCCACCAAACCCACGAACGTTGTGAAAGTCGTTGTAAAAAAGAACACCGTTGTGGACCTGTTCTCCTCAGCGGAAAGGAAACCAAAGTGACTGTGGCAGTTGCAGTCAGCGCGGCTGGAAACACCATTCCGCCGATGTTTCTCTTCCCACGAAAGATTATGAAGAGTGTTTTCCTTGATTAAGCACCGCCGGGTTCCATCAATTACGCCAATGTTTCAGGCTGGATGGACACTGATCATTTATCCTATACATGAAATATTTCATGAAACATATGTCTATCGCCAAGGCCAATCCATTGTTGCTGATAATTGACAACCACATATCACACATGTCCATTG
The DNA here is from genome assembly GCA_943735915.1 of Pherbina coryleti. Classification (NCBI taxonomy): domain Eukaryota; kingdom Metazoa; phylum Arthropoda; class Insecta; order Diptera; family Sciomyzidae; genus Pherbina; species Pherbina coryleti. The sequence goes on from OX030951.1 coordinate 60,784,799, forward strand.
AAGTTGTCGACTTGTGCATTAGAGTGTCCCTTATTTTGCGATTTTTGAAAATGTCAAGGAAATGAAAGGTTTTTTATGCGTTTTTATATTCTAAGAACGAAACTTAAAAAAATTTTTTTTACGGCAACGTTTACCCATGCCAATCGGCCCCGAAAGTTTCGAAAAAATGTCCATATTAGACCATATTTGCACATATTAAAAAAAAATATTTTTTCTGCTTTTTATAAATGTTTTGCATTTTTTGGAACACATACATAAGAGATATGATATCTACAAATTTTTTTATGGTGGGCGTGGTTACCGCCCCTGCTGCGACGAAATTTCTCCCTCAGCCTTTTAAATTACAATAAGAAAAATCGCAAAATAAGGGACACTCTATTGTGCATAGCCAACAGTATCGAGATTGTAAATCTTCCACCACATTGCAGCCGGCAAATACAGCCTTTAGATGTTTCGGGCCCTTCAAGCAGCCGTTCACGCAGAAGTGTATGGAATGGTGTCAGTCGCATGTTGGCCGCGTGCTCGAAATATACCATGATGCAGGCCGTGACTGCAGCAGCAAAGCCGAAGTCAAATCGTGGCAGAAAGACGACGAAGGCAGTCATCTTAATTTTCCCTCAAAAACGTTCGAAGCTTCTTGAGGCAGCAAAGGAAAGTACTGAGAGGAAGAAGAGTACATCGCAAAAACCGACAACCAAAACCAACCAAAAAAGCCAAGAAACACCATCGTCGTCAGGAACCCTCTTCCGAAGAAGACGACTGAGACTTCTGCTTGTTGAGTTCGGAATTGATGCCAAACGAATTAAATTCGAACACTTCAACTCATTGCAACAAATGCGACCGGCTATATCACTTGAAATGCGTCGACATGGGCAACCGTGGCTAATGCACCTGTCGAAACTGCGACTCTGACCTCAATATTAGCGATGAATAATAAATTTTCAGTTGTTTTTCCCCTCATTTTTCATTATATTTTTTTCATTACTTTTTGATCCGCAAATAAAATTATTTTGCACTGGATTCGATGACTTTTATTCAGTATTTTAGTTTCTTGCTGACTTAGAAGCCTGCCCGAGGCAATTAAACCGATTTATGTTGATGTTTATAAATGAAAACGGAAAGTTCTTTTAGTGAAACGCTTTACTCTACCATTTTTCAAAAATTGAAAAACGAACGTTTTCAGAGCATCCTCATAATTTTTTGCAGAAATCACAAATGTTCAAATCCGGGCACATAGAAACTAAGAAAAATGTCCATTCTTGCGATCAAAGCCAAAAATCATTCAAAAATTATAATTGTTGGGGGTCCTGTGAGCCCCACAACACTTCACCCCACCGCACTCCACATAATTAAATAATTACATAATTCCTTGATTTTTAATAAACTTGCACAGAATACTTCCTATTAAAGAGCTTAACAAAGAATATATATAAAACTGCCAGTTTTAATAGGTTTAAAGCTTTCAGTACATTTTTATAAATGCAATCGCTTTTTATCTTTTAACCCTGTGGCATCCTTAAGAGCCCTTACGATGTGATGTTTACCATATGACATTTTTCGTCTCTTGCATTGCAATCAGCCAACCAACCAAACAGCAAACAACAGCAGCAACAACAACAACAACAAAAACAACAAAGCATTGACGGATGCCTTTTTGCTGTGACGAAAGAGCATACATATTGAGGTCACATGAGCGGTCCTTGCCACAAACATGTTCCATTTCCGGCACTAAGCTGAATGAATTGTTCATAACCTTTTTTCACTTTGTAGTGTTTATTGTAGTTGTTGTTGTTGATTTTTTTCTCGTTTTGTTGGTGTTGCTGTAAAATATGCTGGTGTTTTAATGCCATCAGGCATGATGTTGCTGTTGATTTGCTGCCTGTGATGTAGTTATTCACACACTGAAAAAAAAATGTTTTAAAATTGACGACAATTGTTATTAATTTGACGAATTTTGTCTTTAAAAAATAGCTTGCAACAAATTTCGTCAAAGTAAGAGCAAATATGTTTAAAACTTTTGAAAAACATATGAAAAAAAAGCAAATTACGAATACATTTTTTGAACACATTGTGTTTAATTTTAAGCTAATATTATTTTTTCTGTGCAACAATGGGCGTTGCTCTGCAACACTATGAGTAGCTAGCTAGCGTGCTTGTTTGATTCGAATGCACGAATGAACTTGCATGTTTTTAATGGAAGTTATGCAAGTAGACTATATGCGATTAAAACACTTTAGAAATAGGACAAGAGGGTGTAAACAGCAAAGAAATTATTAAATTTTAGATCGCACAAAGGAAGCTAGAAAATTTCAAAATTTCCATAAAGCTATCACGTCAAACTAATACATCAAAATCTTTGTGAGATTTAAAATAAAATGCTTGAACTTATTTTTTATGTGTTAAAGCTTTAAGCTGCTTGTTAACTTCCACACTTGAAGCAACTTAACAACTTTCAAGTAACAGCGCTTTTGTTCAAATTACATCACAATTAAATGTTGCTCATACGTCATGGTGTACTCGCCATTCAATGAATAGTCACACAACTTAATACACACTGAAAACTTATCTGTTAATGGCTTTTATGTATTTTATGCTCATTAAATGATATTTATTTAAATTTTTATCTTTATTTGCCGATGATACAGTCGTCAAGTGCATTTCAAATTGACTCAACATGTGATGCTCATGTGATCCATGTGATAGATAGATGGATGGAGGAATGTTCTTAACCGCACACACGTGGTGATAAATTGAATTGTCTTGGTGTATATGTGTGAGTTTATGCGAAAATGGCTACTCCAGCAGATAGACAGACGTATCAATGACGGCCTTGTGCACATCAATAATTTACTTTATATGCTAGCTTCAATTGCATTGGTGCTACGGTCAAAGATATTTGTGGAATATCCGTTTAAGTATTGAAAATATTTGTTTAGAAAATAAACGCTCAAAACTGGACAACCAGATATTGCTTAAGTATTTAAAGCTCAGAATGAATACTTGTTTTATAGTAATTCCTAAGCATCAATCCAATACAAATATAATAAATAATTGCGGTAAACCAAGCAACATTCTACTATAAATTTTGATAACTTAAATTTAAAAAAAAATTTAGGGTTTTTTAATAATTATGTATAACATAAGGCTGTTTAATAAGTCCTCTAAAGTCAAGAGTAATAACTTATAAAGTTATTCAAGTAACTCAAATAAGTCTAAATTGAAATTAATTTAATTTGTAGAAAAAACTAATTTTTATTATTAAACATACGAGTACTCTTTGGCTCAATACATATACAAGGTGGCGCAAAAATAACCTTCCGATGTTTTTTGGCTGTAATTTAAAAAAAAAATGAAAAACTTTGATTCTTCTTGTGGATTATTTTTATTTGGTCTTTTAATTTTTTTTACATCAAGTCGAGAATATGATGTCATGTAAATGGCCGCCGCCACAGTTGATTGTCATTTGAGCCCTTTTTAAGGCATTTTCTATCATTTCGGCCAAAACTTCCGGCGATAGGTCCTCACATTCTTGACGGATATTGTCTTTAAGAGTTGCAAGAGTCTGACGCTTGTTGACATAAACCCGCGACTTCAAAAAGCCCCACAAAAAGAAGTCTGGAGCGGTCAAATCAGGCGATCTTGCTGGCCAGTGCAAATCGCCAAATCGGGAGATTAGGTGCCCGGGAAATGCATCCTTCAGAATATCGGTTGGTGCACGTGCAGTGTGTGCCGTTGCACCGTCCTGTTGGAACCACATGTTTTCCAATCCCAATTCATCAAGTTGCGGCAAAAAGAACTCGTTGATCATTGCTCTGTAGCGCTCACCATTCACCAAAGGTCCGATGACTCCTCCAGCGAAAACAGCACACCATACAGTGACTTTGAGCGGGTGTAATGGCTCTTCGTGGGTTACACGCGGATTTTTAGTGTCCCAGAAGCGTAAATTTTGCTTATTTACGTACCCGCTAAGATGGAAATGGGCCTCATCACACATGATTATTTTTGATGAAAAATCATCTACCTCTTGGTGGTGATTAATTCCGCGTTCTGGAGCAGTGTAGCGTAACATTGTTTATTAACGTGTATTTCGCATGTGTTTACTACACAAATGTCAAAACAGAACTGACATTAGGGGCCAATCGCAAAATTTATAGCATTTTCTGATAGGAGGATTACTTTTGCGCCACCTTGTATATATATATATATGTCGATATGACTTGAGTGCATTTTTCAAATAGTCCATTTATGCTGCATAATATTCGCCTGTTATAACTGTTTTTTTCACGATAGTTTATAGATAGCAAGATAGCACGCTTGAATACCAGCAGCCACACATTAGAATCTTGGTCAGGACATGGTCCTACGCTCTTACCTTTTTAATTTCCTTCCTAATTGCATATCAACTGAACTTCAAATATTCATTAAAAAAGGGTTTTCCATTAAGGACTTGACAACTTTTTTTTTAAATAAAACGCACATCATTTGAGATATTTCAAAAACTTTACCATCGGCTTGAAGTACAATCAAAACATTTATGTGAATGAAACTCAACTTCGTTCATATGGCCACCGCGGGCACGTATGCACCGGTTGATTCCCAATTTCGATGACTCGGCCACACATTTCGGTCGAAACGGCCGCTATTTCGCGTTTGATGTTGGCTCTGAGCCTTTCAACGTCATCGGGTTGTTCGCATAGACCAATGACTTGACGTAGCCCCAAAGAAAATAGTCTAGAGGCGTTAAATTGCACGAAAAAGTCAGCCATTCGACTGGCCCATTTCTTGAGATAACACGCTCATCAAACTTACTCTTCAATAAATCGATTGTAACGTGTGCTGTGTGGCTTGTGGCACCATCCTGTTAAAACCACATGTCGTCCAAGTCCATATCTTCCAATTCCAAAAATAATCGGTAATCATGGCGCGATAACGATGGCCATTCACAGTAACGTTACGATCGTTATCGTCGACGAAAAACTATGGTCCAATGACGGCGCCGGCATGCAAACCGCACAAAAACAGTTCTTTTTTTGTGGATGAAATGATGATTCATGAAGCTTATGTGGATTTTCACCCGACCAATAACGCATATTTTGCTTATTGATGAACCCATTCAATTGAAGATGATTTTGCGATGAAATTCATCATCTTGACGCATCTTTTCCAGAGCCCAAACGGTCTAAATGGTCCATCAGCTTCAATTCTTGAGTCAGCTTGAACTTATATGCGCGTAAACCAAGATCCTTACTCAAAATTTGCCATAAAGTGGTCTGGGCGATGCCCAATTCTTGAGAACGCAGTGGAATTGACTGTTTTGTATCGCTTGCTACGGACGCCTGAACGGCAGGGATATTTTCGACACTTCGACAAACCCGTTGTCTCACTGGCACGGCAACATCACACAACGAATATGTAGACTCAAATTTTTGCAATAAACTTGTTATTGTTTGTCTACTAGGTCGAGAATTACGAACGAAAATTGCAGTTAACGCTCTTAAAGTTGCAATCACCGACTCCGAATATCGGTAGTAAAGGGTCCGCCAAATAACTTTTTTTTTTTAAACAGGGCGCAAAACATCGTGTGTAGCTTCGGCTGTGTGGAAACCAAATGTTGCCAATATCCTCCTCTTCAATTTTTGTGAACAAAAATTCGTTCCACATGGCCCGATAACGATGGCCATTGACTGTAACGGTCACTCCTTGCTCATTTTCGAATTATGCATCTGGACCGAAATCCGCACCAAACAGTGACTCGTTTTGGGTGCATCGGCTTTTCAATGTATGCGTGCGGGTTTTCTGTGCCCCAAATGCGACAATTTTGCTTGTTTACATACCCGCCAAGATCAAAATGAGATTCATCTGAAAAGATGATTTTTTTTTGCAAAATCGGCATCTTCTGTAAGTCGATCGCAGGCCCACTCCCCAGCGTTGTTCAAGCGTATACACAACCATATTCGTTCAGCGGAAGGATAAAAGTATTTATCTGTCAAATCAGACATGTGCTTAGTGTTACCATTCATGAAATAAGCACTAGTTGAAAAAAAAAACGTTAGATAGCGGACCCGTTATATTTTTATACTACTTTATTTTTACTTTACTTTATTTTTACACGGCAAATTGCAATTAGGATAGGCTCCAGTTATCTCACAATAACCAAAATAATTAAAAAAACATGGCAAGATTATTTGGTACGAGTAAAAGAAAATCCGGTACAGAGAAAATTAGCAAATGCAGCACGGATCGTGAGGATCGCATTCTTACAAATATTTGACTTAAAAAAAGGAAAAAACGACACGTAAAATTAAGTCTGAGTTCATTGAAATGACAGACAAAAGAATAGCGATCAAACGGTCAGGAAAAGGCACCAGAGCAGAGAATTATCGGCAAGACCATTCTGTAAGAAGCCGGGGTTAGCCAATAAAAGCGGCTAGAGCGAAGCTAGAGTTCGTGAAAATAGAAAATGGACTGCAATTGAGTGAAACATGTCATCTTTACAGATCAATCAAAGTGCAACATTAATTAATCTGAGAGGGTTGTTCGGCGTAGAACTGGTAAAAAATTCATGGATGATTATATGGTTACCAGGCACAAATTTCCCGTCAGTTACATAATGTGGAGATGTCTTAGCTACTACGGAGTCGGTGACTTACTGCACTGGTTCCATGAACTCTGAGATTTACCTGAAAATAATTAGTGACCACCTTATTCCCTCTACTGATAGTCTATTTTCGGTCAAAATTGACCAAATTTTCCAAGATTGGGAAATTGCGCCCTGTCATCAAGCTAGACAAAATAAGCCTCTTTTGTTTTATAGTGGTATACTTCAGTAATAAAATAGAAAGGAAATAAAAATCCGTCTACATTTCTTTTTTTGAAAGGTATAGAATTTTATATCGGAAGTGAAGTTGAAAACGACTGCCACCAAAGGTTCCTTGAAAAATGATATTTCAAGGAAATGTCCAAATATTAATATCGTCAATGCCAATACGAATAAAGGCCATGCTATATGCTGCGATACTAAGCATTGATTTTCCATTATTATTTTTTTTTTATTTTTTTTTTTTTTATATTTTTGAAGTATTAATTACACTATGCGACAATTTATTTGAATTAACTGAAAAAATCCAATGGTTTATGAAAGCCATTGATCCATAGAACATATCGTCCAAGAGATTTTTCTGAACAAGCTCAAATAACCGATTTTTTCAGGGTTACATTTTATACTATGGGCGACCATTAATTTTTTTAACCCCCCCTAAACTTAGTAAAATTTTGATTTAAGACTTTCGGTAAAATTCTGAAAGATTTAATGTTGTAGCGAGCGACATCTATCATTCACTTTCATTATCTAACGCCATCTTTTGTTCATTAATTCTCTATCGTATATTGCTTCTCTTAAATTCGGCATCTTACTTCAAAATATACTGAAATTATTCTTCTTATTCTTCTTACTCTCCTATAAAAAGAGAGCACAAGCAACTTTCGTTCATTTTGCGAACCATTGCGAATAGATTAATCGCAAAACTGTGTATATATGTGTGTACAATAAAACCCTGTTTTGTATTTGTTAAATTTAATACATTAAATAAAATTAGCTAGTAGGTACAATGTCCTTTAAAATTGGGAAAAATTATTCCACCTAATATTCACACAGTTGGATCAAAAACCCCCTTACACTAAAAAAAAGTAGTATATCGCAAAAACTTTGGGCAATATCATTTCCATTACATCTAAAACAAAATTTAATTTATTTAAGGGGAGATACGGGGAGATTTTCTTAAAGCCTTAAGTCTCAAGAATATGTGGTGAAAATATCAAGTCGATATCTCAAAAAATAACAAAGTTATAGCCTACTAAGTGAACCGTCTTCTAGAGCGCGCAGTGCTGGCGCTTCTTTTCAAACGCGTTTTTCTCGAAACCATGTTTTCAAAGTCGGTGACCAAGATTTCTCAAAGCTCAGTGAAGCGATCGTTTTGACTTTTTTGCAGGCTTATTGTACACATAATAATCTCGTACTTGTCATAGGATTTTTTTTTTTTTTAGCTTCGTTCATTTTTTATACGCAAAACTATGACGAATTTTTGGTCGAAAATCGTTTTTTTACGTTCGAAAGTTCGCCATTTTGTGAAAAATCAATATTTTCAAAAACGGCTATGACAAGTACGAGTTTTAAGTATCTACTTTAATAATATATTTCATTTTTTTGTTTCAGATGAATTAAGAAGGAGCAATCTTGGTCACCGCATTTCACCTTTTTTTCAGAGCGCTCTACAAAAACTGCTGTATCGACCTTAATATTAAATATTTTTTAATAAAAAAAAAACTAAAAATACTCTTGAATGTGTATATTTTTAGGTATAAAAACCCTCATTTAAAAATATCCAATAGGTTTCCTTAAAAAAATTCACAAACATGACCTTTTTTTTCGGCCTCTGGCTGCGTTGCTCCCCTTAATTAAATTTAAAATTTTTTTTTTTAATTTAATTTTAATTTTCATCATCTTATCTATAACTTAGCAGAACAACACAATACAACAAATGCTGCTCTCTATAAAAAATTGTCCTTGAAACCTTCCTTCTAAAGTAACTCCTCACCCAATAGGAGCAATAAATAAATATAGAGTTTTCAGTTCAAATCAGCCCAGTAGTAGTAAATGTGACCTTAAAAGAAAAACGGTTATTTGAGCTAACCCAGAAAAATTTCTTGGATGATATGTTTTATCTACCAATGGCTATCAGAAACCATTGGAGTTTTTTCAGTAATTTTTTGGTATTGCACAGTGTTATTATTGTTTTATTCTTTTCTGTTGTATACATCTCTACCATAACATTTTTCTTTTGTATTTGTATTCGTAATTTTGAATTCATCTACTTTATTTAATATTTAGGGGGCACTCGCCCTCCCCCTGGACTGGAAAAATTCTACACATTTTTATTTCCTATGTATATATGTATGTTACATTTTCAGAAATGTGCACACCAATGTATCAGAAACATGGTTTTGTTCTGACGTTAAAGACACGGCTTTTGAATTAAAAAATTTCAGCCTAATCAGAAATGATAGAACCGATAAGCGAGGGGTGGAGTTGCTATTTACTACAGGAAAAACTTAAATGCATCAGTAATTAATAAATCCTTAGTTGAAAGTGTTGAATTCTTAAATATTTGTGTTTCTGATGGCAATACGAAAGTCTTTTTGTCCCCTATCTATAATCCTAGCAAATGTAATAGTCTTAATTCCTACTTCTCTCAACTTTCTGATTTAGCACTGGAATTCGATTATTTTGTTTTGTGTGGGGATTTTAATATAAATCTTTTATGTCTTGATAACATTTCTAAATCTTTGTATGAAAATCTGTCCTCCGTCGGTCTGTCAATTGTTAATGAAACCATGCCAACGCGATTCTCGCATGATCATACTCCCAGTCTTCTTGATTATTTTATTGTCTCTGACCTTTCGACTATTCTTCTGTTTGACCAGATTTATTTTATTTCTGATCATGATTTAATCTTCTGCACTCTTGATATCAACCTATCTCGCACTATATCTTCTGAGACTGTCTCTTACCCTGATTTTAAATCTATAAACCGCCCTGCCCTCTATCGTGATGAATGCTTAGCACCCTGGATGGTTGGTTTCTCTCTGATATTAATGATAAAGTAGAAGTTTTCTCTAATACCCTTAACACTCTCTTTGTAAATCATGTTCCCATTCGTACTACTGTTATCAAAAATGTTTCTTGTCCTTGGTTCAATAATAACGTCAAAAATGCAATAAAAAAACGTAACAAAATGCATAGTCGCTGGAAAAAAATCCCCTCGCCGGAAAATTGGGAAAACTATAGAATGGCTAGGAATACTTCGATTTTAACGATTAAGCAATCGAAGCGAAACTACTGCTCTGCTAAACTTAATACCTCTCTTCCTTCCAAAGTGCTGTGGAGGTTGGAGATTGGGAAAAAATCTAGTTTGGATTGTAATGTTGACCCCGACGTACTTAACAACTTTTTTCTCTCCAGCAATTCTTCTCCAGAATACAGAAGTATAGTTGATGTTTTAGTTGAGCCACACTTCCAATTTTCTGCAGTAAGTGAGTATGATGTTGGCAAGTACATTTCGAAAGTAAAATGTAATTCTGTTGGAGAAGATAGCATTTCAATAAGATTTGTTAAATTATTTATAGCCTACGTACTTAGTCCATTAACCCACATCATTAACCACTGTTTACCACGTCTTCATTCCCCTACTCCTGGAAAATAGCTAAGGTGGTTCCTGTTGCAAAAAAATCATCTGCGGTTGAAGCCAACGATTTCAGACCAATTAGTATTCTGTCCTCCTTATCTAAGGTGTGTGAAGCGATTATGGCAGATCAAATTTCAACTTTCCTGAACTCCAATAATATGCTATCTTCCCAACAATCTGGCTTCAAAGCCGGCCATAGTTCTTCAACTGCAACCATGAAAGTTTTGGACGATGTACGAAAATCATATGATGAAGATCAGATTACTCTTCTCTGCATGCTCGATTTTTCTAATGCTTTTGACACCGTTAATCACTACTTATTGTGTCAAAAACTTAAGTGCTGGTATGGCTTTTGTGATAATGCTGTTAGTCTTCTGAGAAGCTATTTGTCAAATAGGTCGCAAGGAGTTAGGGTGGGTGATAAGTGCTCTCAATTTAAATTAGTACACAGTGGAGTGCCCCAAGGTTCGATTCTGGGCCCATTGTTTTTTTCTATTTTCATGAATGATATTTTCGCAACTTGCAAACACTCATCAATGCATGCTTATGCGGATGATGTTCAATTACATATTTCCATAGAACTGGCCTCTTGGAAGACTTGAGTTGTAGACTCAATGAAGACCTCCATGATATTAACCAGTGGGCCATAGGAAACGGCTTGCAGCTAAATGCACTTAAATCTTTTGTTCTACCAATATCTGCATCCAAAATATATGTTGAAAATATCCCTGACTTGTTTATTGGTGATAAAAAACTAAAGCTTGTATCCAATGTTGTGAGTCTTGGTTTCTTCATTAACTCTACATTATCGTGCACCGATCATGTAAACAGCATTGTCCGCAAAATGTATTTTTGCCTTAGAAACCTAAGAATGTCTGCAGACTTTACGCCCTTAGAAACCAGGCGCAAGCTTGTGGTACAGTTGATATTACCTATAATAACGTACTCTGAACTGATATACAGCAAATTAGATTCACGCTCTCAACACAAACTGCGTGTGGCATTCAACCATGCAACGCGATATGTCTATGGCATTCGAAAATTCGATCACATCTCACAATACAAGAATTCTATTCTTGGCTGTGACTTAACTAGCTACCTTGATGCCAGAAATTGTATCTTTCTGCATAAACTTATTAGGTCAAAAACGCCTCTGTATCTCTTCGAAAAATTTCAGTTTTCCCAGTCAGTTCGTAGTAATACACTGATAGTTCCTACGTTTAAATTCCTAAATTCAACGAGGCTATTTTTCGTTAATGCCATCCGATTGTGGAATTCTTAACCGCACCATTTAAGATCACTTGATGGAATTGGAAGCTTTAAGCAAACTATATTTAGTATGTTTACTTAACTTCAAAGCCTTTGTTAGTGTAACCATTTACTTTTCTTAATTTTACTTTTCTTAATTTTATCTTTCTTAATTCTTATCTTTGTCTCCATTTTCTTTCTTCGATTCTTTTCTGTTTTTGTCATAACATTCTTTTTCTTCAATTTTTACATTTTAAACACTTAAAATCTATAGCAAAATTACATACATATGCTTTCTATTATAAATTAACATAACTTAATATAAACTTCAAAATGATTCAATGTAATGTTTAAATAATTTTTCTCAAATATTATTAAATTTTTCTAAAATATGTAATATTTATTCTAAGTTTCATCTTTGTATATTAAAAGAACTTGTTCTTATTATACTAAATTATAAAATAAATAAATATTCAAATATTCAAAAAATATTCAAATATTCAATGCATGCCTTTTTCCCATCTTGAAAAATTCCTGAGGCCGCCTAGGCTTACTAGTATAAGTCACTTGATCCTTTCGTTCATCGCTGAGTTTGAGGCACAATAAACTTCTTGAAAGCTTAACGCAAAGAACTTATCTATACTATTATATAAAAGGGTTCTCTCGGATTTTTATCGTTCAATCACGGGGTAACCGCTAAACCGATTTTAATAATTCCTTCACTATTTAATTGCTATAATAAGCGACCCTGCTACTGAGTACTATGTTTTTGGTAAAACTTTGTATTTAATGAGTTAAGAATTCATGCATTTTAATCCATGCTGCCATTGTATAAGCAGCACAAAATAACATCAAACAATAGCTTAAGCTCTTTGTTGAGAGAGAGAGAGACAGAGCTGAAAGTCTACAACTCACCGCGCTGCCATTTTAAGTTGATAGTTGCACTCAGTTAATTTCTGCTGCAGTGTTGCCAAAAGGTCAATATATCGTATATATTTATGTTTTACTAAGAAGAAACTGTTTTCATTTCAATAAGAAATAATCTCAAATTAAATAAAATGAATTAAACATATTTGATTCTTGAGTCTTTATTTAAAATATGTTTTCATATCTTATTTATGCTCCCGAGTTACGCTGGGAACGGGTATGCTAGTTGTTTAATATATAAGAGAAAAAAAATAAAAAAAAAGGTCCCATCTGAGCCCAGCTAGAATTTCTTTTCAAAGAAAACCAGTTATCCATTCTATTAATACTTATGAATTGAAATGGCATTAAAAAATTATTTGTCCTTCATCTAAGCCTAAATTTATTTTTTTTAAACCAAAAAGACTTCAAACGATTCCAAATTAGTTGAGGTAATCGTTTGCTCTGACAAAATTACCCTTCAGATCGTCTCGAACAGGCACAAAGTAAAATCCCAGCTAATAACGTTAACTGTACGTGCCAGCGTTAATGCCTATTTACCTCGCCTAGACTTTGTTATTTGCGGTTACTTAACGGCTTTCATCTCAGCGTTCAATCGTCCATTTGTCACTAATTAAATTGCTTTGACGGTCCAAACTTATTTTAGCAACGCGTGGCCAAAGCCGAGCTGCTACATAAACTAAGTGGGCCAGTCCAAAAAAAGATTCTTAGACTACATTTATTGGTGTAAGGATTTTTGTAGCATCAAACATTCATGACACTAATTTTGTCTTATTTTTTTTTCTGTCCATCTCACTCTGCACTCACTTTTCTCACTAACTCTATCTCTTTCTCTCAATCTTTTATTTTTCGATGTGCACTGAGTAAACTCTGAACTTTAGCAATGAACTGGAAAAAGTTGCTCATGCCTGCTGCTGCGTTTAATTGACTCGATTTTGTGCAAAACTTAGCTTGGGCAGCATTATTTTCTTGAATTTCCAGAACATTTTACGAGCTTTTCGCCACTTGCTGTTGTAATATTTCAGGAATTTTGTGGGTTCATTACTTGGGTTCAACATCGAATTTCATTGTCTTCAATTGACAGCTATGGGTGGCAGAGTTGTTGTGGGCTGACTTGTGGACGAAAATAAAATAGCATTTGTTACAACAACAGCAGTAGCAGCAGCTGTTTTATTGTTTCTTATTCCATTTAATTACGTCAGCGTAGTTAATTAAAGCATGAACGTGGAAGTTTTTGCACCTTCTTTTGTCTTTTGTCTGAGTCTTATGTTCTGTTAGCGCATAGCTTTCATGGTTTTGGGGTCTGTCTGCTTGAAGAATAAAGATAAATTAAATATAAGTATTTTTGTACTTTTCAGCTATTGTTGGCCAAAGTTTTTGTATACAAGCCGAACAAAACTCTACAAACTATTTATTGTTTATAAGAAGTTCTGGTTCTTAGGTCTGCCAAATAGTTTGCAAAGTTTGACTTCCACAAGATGGTTAATTTTTGTTTTCATAAGTTTTCTGTAGAAATATGAATCTTCTATACTAACAGACAAAAGAATGCATGAAATTGTGTTGCTTGTTTTAACGTGACAACGTAATGTCAAAGTTATAAAAAAAAAGTTGAAAAATGCATTTTTTTAAAAATACATTGAAGTTGCATTGTCACCCACTGAGCTTAGATGATGGGAAAAAAGAGAAAAGTTATGATACAATAGAAGAGGTTAAACCTTTGTCCTCAATGATATCATCGGGACGCGGGAGAAACAGCTTAAGCAACGAAGTTCTTTGCATGGCATTCTTATTTGCTATAGATTTGTTCTACTGTAAAAGATTTTACACTCAAGAAAAGATTTTTGCCTACGACAAAAAACTAGAAAAATATATGGTGTAAATGGGTCCGAGGAGAGAAATGAAATTATAGTATATGGCCTAACAGCAAAAAAATCTGTTAGGCCATATTTTTGACATCATAACGAGAAAATAAATGTTTGTCTCCATGACATTACCGGCAGAAACCGGAAAATAGCAAAATAAAAAGTTAAAGCAAAAGCAAAGCAAGAGAAAAATCAAAAGCAAAAGCAAACGCAAAAGAGAAAGCAAAAGCAAAAGCAAAAGCAAAAGCAAAAGCAAAAGCAAAAGCAAAAGCAAAAGCAAAAGCAAAAGCAAAAGCAAAAACAAAAGTAAAAGCAAAATCAAAAGCAAAAGCAAAAGAAAAAATAAAAATAAAAGCAAAAGGAAAAGCAAATTCAAAAGCAAAAGCAAAAGCAAAAACAAAAACAAAAGCAAAATTAAAAGCAAAACCAAAACTAAAACCAAAAGCAAGGGGAAAACCAAAATCAAAAGCAAACGCAAAAGCAAAAGCAAAAGCAAAAGCAAAATCAAAAGCAAAAGCAAAAGCAAAAGCAAAAGCAAAAGCAAAAGCAAAAGCAAAAGCAAAAGCAAAAGCAAAAGCAAAAGCAAAAGCAAACGCAAAAGCAAGAGTAAAAGTAAAAGCAAAAGCAAAAATAAAAGCAAAAACAAAACTAAGAGCAAAAGCAAAAAAAAAAGCAAAATCAAAATCAAAAGCAAAAGCAAAAGCAAAAGTTAAAGCAAAACACGAAAAGGGTTAGAATAAGTATGGGAATAAGTATTTGGACAACGATTCTGGCATAGATTTAGTCACAGATTTGGACAAGAATAAGGACAAGGGTTACGATAAGAAGATTAAGATAAGTAAAAAGCTGTATCAAGGATAAGAATTAGGATAAGAAACAAAGGACAAGAATTTGTAGGAGAACTGGGACGAGGACTATGACAAGCATATTAGTACAAGAATTTAAACAAGAATTTGGATGAGAATTAGGAAAAAACCAGCCAAAGGTTCAGAACAAGGATTAGAACGAGAATTGGAGCAAAGATTTAGAAAATGATGACTAATTACAAGGATTAGTGAAATAATTGGAACAAAGTCCAAGACAAAGATATGGATAAGAAAGGCATACAGATTAGAAAAAGGATTAACTGAGGGACAAATATAATGATTTGTATTAGAAAAAGGTGGCGTCCGTGGCGTAGTTGGTTAAAGTGCGTGGCCGCCATGTCAACGAACCTGGTGACTCAGGTAAAATTATTTGAATTAAAATAATTTTTCTGTACGGCCACCACCTCTCTGCAGACAATGGCAAACCTCAGAGAGTAATCAAAATGCCATGTAAAGCTTCTTGAGAATAAGAACTTTCCGTTCATCGCTGTTCGGAGTCGGCGTTAAGCCTGTAGGTTCATTTTTCGGTCAATTGTGTACAAACTTAATAACACGCACAACACAATTGATCATAAGAAGCAAGCTCAAAGTCCTTTCAAGGGCTGAAATGGCCAGTTATTTTTTTTTTTTTTTTTTATTAGAAAAAGGACAACTATAAAAAACTTTGTCAGAATAACTAGAGATGTGTCGACGCATTCGACTGAATACTTTTTAAATATGTTTGCAATACATTGAAACAAATTTGAACTTTAGGCCAAGTATTTTGACAAAAAAACAACAGCGGCCTCGGTAGTTGAGTTGGTAGCGTGCTCGACTGCCACCCCAGAGGTACCGGGTTCGATTCCCGGTCTGGGAAAAAAAAAAGTCTGTTTAGCCTGCTATATGATTTCCTCTATACAGAGCCATTGTTGTCTTCATTAGATCCATGTTGTCTTGTTGTCAAAATACTTGGTCTAACGCTCAAATTTGTTTCAATATAATTAATGAGAAAGTCACATTGACATTTAATTCAAAATTTTTGAAATATTTAAACTTATTTTTACGTTTCCTGTAATCTCGGGAAAGGACCACGTTACCCCTCCCTACCCCTATCTGCATACGCTCATGCACATTTCGCTAATTTGTTTAGTGTTAGTGCTTTAAAGAAATAAATTAACTACAAAATATCGCACCGACAACTCCAAAACCTGAAAGCACATGAATATTTTTCATATCAATAAAATTTATTTTATTTAAAAAAGTTTTGAGATAAGGGGAGGTTCTAGCAGAAATCGACGGAAAGTTTTTGTTTTTATTTTTTTGCCTTATCTTCATCCTTAGGATCCTGGAAATATATAGTCAAAAGGATATTTCCTTATCTAATTTATTTTACGAGTCATCAAAAACAAACATTACTAACGTTTTTTTCTTTGTCAAACTTTAAGTGCGTTATTCTCGAAACACCTTTTTCTCCTCGCTGTACACTAGTCTGCTTTAACAACTTGACCAATTTCGATGTATGACTGCTCAAATTAAAGGTTATTCAGTTAAGGGTTATTAGCTAAAAAAAAATTATTATCATTATTTTTCTAACTTTAAAGCAAAAGTAAAAGGAGGTACAACAGGGTTGTTTTCAAAGGGCCGGTATTTTTTTTTTAAATGTTTTATTGAAAAAAGGGCCGCCATTTTTTTAAAAAAGGTTTTATTAAAATCGGAAATCTACAAAGCCCCAAATTTCATCTAGGTTACTAACTTTTTTGATTTTTTCGTTTCAGATCACTTGGCAGAGCGTACAGCGGCAGAGTGTACAGAGCACATCGGATATCTCCGCGCAAGGCTTTGATCAGCTAGACCTTCAGCAGCCATTGTGAATTATTTGTCATCGAAAAAATTGTATAATATTTTTGAAATATACATTTATAAATTCCACAAAAGATTTTTTTCAGAAAATATTTAGGTACGCTCAAAAAAAATCCTGCAATTACGTTATGTTTTTACTAGAACCTCCCCTTAATGTATCGCAAAAAAAGTTAGTTTTGAGAGTGAGAAAGTATTATACAGTGAGAGCAACTACAAAAGAAGATATCAAGAACAGTGTTCGGACTTTACTGCAATTGCAGTAGATCTACTGCGCTTTTTAGCAAAATTGAATGTTTTACTGCGTCACTGCGGTTTTTTCAAATCTACTGCGATCTACTCTCAACAAACATTTGTAGGGTTATTTTAGTGTTTATCTTACAAAAGACAGGAAGCACAGGCAATTTCTTATGTAACGTTGCATTACGTCAAGTATAGCTAAACCTTTAATATCATTACATAAAAAACTAGAAAAATGGCAGCATAAGTGTTAAATTAATAGTCATATTAATTTTGAATCCGTAAAAAATATATTTCTGCAACATCCAAATATATAGTATATAGTTAAGTATATATTTGTATTTAGATATTTTTTTATTAGCATAAAATTTACGTACATGGTTGTTAATAAAAAAAAACTACTGCGAAAAAAATCGTTTTACTACGTTTTTTTCTTTAATTTACTGCGATTTACTTATTTTCAAGTCCGAACCCTGATCGAGAATGATAGAAACCAGATAACGCGTTCCGCAAATGATAGAGAGAGAGAGAGCATGACGTCACAAGCGATATTGGGTCTCATGCATAAAAGTGAGAAATTACTTTTTACTCGATATTTTGAGAATTTACTCGTTGTCGTAAGCATAAAAAGTTATTTACTCGTTAGAAAGATCTCGCTCATTGAGATGGATCTCAAGGCCTGAGAAACTTCTTAAAACGAAAGCTCTTTGTGAGAAATTTCTCAAAATGATATGCACAATCATGAGATGAAGCTGACATGTCTGAGAACTTTCTCGGTAAATGTTGAGTCTCCTATCAAGTGATCTCACAGTTTATTTCAAGCAACCGAAATGGCAGAATACTTTCGCGTTTATAGTCCTAAAAAAATGTATAAGATGCGTAGCCATCTTGAAGAATCTAGCAGTAAATTTATATTTCGTTTTAATAAAGAAAACATCGATTGGTTAGCAGAGCATTTCCTAGGGCCAACATTGGAAGCGCTTGGAAAGCTCTGAAAAAATGAGAGTATATTTAAGATTTTTTGGCTGATCCAAAATGGAATTGGTGAGAACATAGAAATTCATGAGTCTCAAGAACAATTCAAAACCTTTCAAGTGCTTCTTTTTTTAATTTGTGCACCGGCAGATTAGATTTCTCTAGTAAAATTTGAGTTTCTTTTAACTCATCAATTAGAAATTATGCCAGCTTATTATTTTTATTATTTGATAAACTACAGTTTTGTTCACTTCCAGATTCGCTTTCAGACATTTTTAGAAATTTTAAGAAGCAATTTTTACGATTAATTGCTTTAGCTTCCTTTTAATAAACCAAAGCTCAACTGAAGCTTTAAGATCGATCTCACTTATGTTGAGTTGTTTGTCATGAGCTTGATCTCCTTTTTATGCATACAATTTTGAGACTGAGAATGTTCTTATGACTCACTTCTTGAGATTGATCTCACACCCACGCCTAAATATTTTTTTCTTATTATTATAATATGTATATGGACCTCCTTAACCCATGGCTACAATAAAATTTTGTCAGTCTCGAATAGTTGAGGGGATAAAAATCTTGAAAGTTTAAAAAATTCATACTTTTCATATACGAAAATATTCATATTTTATACAGAAGAGTAGGTATTTTTACTTTACTTTTTCGAAAGAATTTATTTTCAATTTCGTCAATTTGCCTAAGAGATCGCACATTTGTATACGTTTTTGTCAAGCAAAAGTACTGTGTGACGTCACGCAATCAGTTGAGAAGGAGAGCATTAGATAACAGGACTGCGGAACGCGTAATCTTGTTTCTATCATTCTTGAGAAGATTTATGTTAGAAACGATGAGTATTACAGCTACCCTCTACAGAGAATAGAATTAATTTTAAAGCAGACACCGAAAATTGCGCTCAAATATATAGACATCTCGTTAACAAACGGTCATAGGGCAATATATTTATTTTCTAGTTTTTAGTTTATAAACAGACGATGTTGGAAACACATATGTAGTTCTTAAATTTTGTTTGTCAAAAACTTTTTAATGTGAATCTTTTTTGTCATTATTTATTTATTATTTTTTTATGTACTTATACACTAATATGTACCTATACACTTATATATTTGTGTGTGGTTTTTCATTGTATTTATTTTTAGCGAAGCTTATCGAAATATCAGATGAATAAAAATTAAACTTTTCAAACAGACCTCGACCTCAACATTAACTTTCATAAAAAATAGAAATAAAAAGATCGAAGAAGGATCATTCAGTATACAAAGTTAGTACTGATATCAAGTCAATGATGCAAACGATGTGCTTAATCCAAAAATTAAATATGAACGATTTAATGTTATTGGGTTTAAGCCGGAGATAGTTCCAGAGGACCAAACCCATCCCAACTGGTGCCACAAACCCGCCTATATTTATGGAAATTCGAATGTGTTGTTAGATGGATTGCCACAGGCACAAATTCTCACCAATACTAATGAAATAAATGGCTTACTACAGAACATTGAAGAGTCAGTTTCAAAAATGGAATTGGCTCGTAGTGTAGATAGGAGTGTCAAAAAATTAATTATGGCTTCGATGCGTATACGATGCGCAGCAAATTAAGTTGCCAAAAATAAAATTGTCGGAGCGTCCTGGGTATAATTTGCCTAGAGAATACAGAATTCATCACGGACGTACAAATTGTCTTTTGATAAATAAATTAATTTCCGAATGTGAAAAGCTAGTTGGTCCTAATGTTTCATCTCAAAGGAGATTGATGGACAATGTTAATTTCAAAGTGACCCTCTTGAGAGAGAATGATATTTTACAGTTTGATGTAAGTGCTGAGAAAATGATAACAAGCACATGTCCAATTGAACCGATTAAGGGAAAATATGATGGCGAGCTACCAAATTTGCATCCTATAAATTGCACCATCACAATACCAAAGAAACATATATATATACAACAAACAATGCATACACTTTCAAAGACACAAGTGCATTCTCACATCCACATTCTATTTTTCTTAGTTTTGACAAAGAAATTGTTGGCAATTTGCATGAAACAAGCGTTGCAACAACTCAATTCCAGAGTAGGACTTTACTTTAGGCTTTTGCGGCCGCAGCGTCAAGAGCAAAGCAGTTATACGGAGAATCTACTACAGAACATCTTCCCAAACCCATTGTTGTACAAAGCATTCAAACAGATGGGAAAACTTTCCACTTCGGAGTTCTGCAGCTGAACACTCTATATCTACACAGTAGTGAAGGTCCCAAAAACTATTGGTTTCATCAATCAAACTTAGATCTCTTCTCAGAACGTGGTTACAAGGTCGGTCGCCCCACCTTAAAAGGATACAATCAAGAATGCATTCTACAACAACTCTTAAAGTGTTTTTTTTTTATTTAGTACAAATAAACTTATTTCTACAAGAAAAAAAAAAAAATAAAAATACTTAATTAATAAATAGTAAAGGATACATTTTTTGCAGAGATCTTCATCGATTTGATTCCCAGGTCCAATTTTAAAGGTCCATATTTTCCGTGATATTTTTTAAAGACTTTTCTCAAAGTTGAATTTGATTATTGTTTTGTTATTAGAATAATGAAACAAATCCAAATATAAAGTTTTATCACATCAATAACTGCGAGTCACAGAAGATTCCAACTGAATTTAAAAGTCCTTTAAGCGCAATCTTAGCGGATATAAAATCATTTAGTTTTTATTTAAATGAATGTCTATTTCTTACGCTGTCTCTATTAAATTGTATTTATTTATGCTGCTGAAAATACAAAGTCTTCCGTGAATTAAATTTTATGTGCTAAAATTACGCTTTATCACTTTTTGTTGTAGGTGGTAAAACGAAGCGTATAAAAATATTTTGAATCCTCAAATATTAGCACGTTGCTAACCTTTATTGCAACCGCTCAATAAACTTTATCCAATTA
This sequence comes from Pherbina coryleti, assembly GCA_943735915.1. Taxonomy (NCBI): domain Eukaryota; kingdom Metazoa; phylum Arthropoda; class Insecta; order Diptera; family Sciomyzidae; genus Pherbina; species Pherbina coryleti. The sequence goes on from OX030951.1 coordinate 60,805,930, forward strand.
ACATTATTCCAGCACAAGTAATAAAAAGTTCACAAACTTCGCTTAAACCAAAGCTGCAATCATCCAACACCAACAACTACAACGCCACCAAGCAACACCAACGCCAACGCCAACAACAACAACAACGCCACAACCACAAACTGTTGAAATATCGATTGAGCACGCATTTCGTTCATTATGCGTTCAACCTAAAGTTAATATCGTTCACTTTGATTTCATTAAATAAGGATATCAGAGCAAAATCCAAATAAAAAAATAGAGAGGAAAAAATATAAAACAACGAAACAGAAAGCAATCTACATAATACACTGACAACAACAGCAACAACAACAACAACAACAACACCTAAGTAAACAAAATTAGGTATCAATAAATAAGAAATAAAAAAAAATAAAAAAAAAAGAATATTACAGCTTAAACCAAGAGAATAAGCCCACTGTATGTTAGCGTACAGAAGCGGCAATTTTTGCCGGAAGTACAGTCATGAAAGGTGAGCAAGAGAAAAAACGTAGTTGGCATAACTTTTTCCATTAATGTGTTGCTTATTACAGTTGGAATAACTTAGGCAGCTTATTTCAAAAATTAAGTAGCTCGTTATGAGCAAATGGACTCAACTTTTCAGCTTCGATTTTCCGGATTTTGTAAATCATTTTTTCGATTTTAGCTTGTGTTTTTTTGTACGGAAAGTCATGCACATTTGTACAATAATTCTTTTGTTCGTTGAAAATTTCCATTTTCATTGCTTCTTATTTCCGTTTCCGCCTTAAATGTTTACGCCATGCAATTAAACCCATTGAAGTGGAAAATCCTCAAATTACTAGCAAAATCATGCGTTATCAAAAACAACAACAAAAACAATCCAAACATTAAAACAACAAAAGCTAATAAAACAAGCAACCCAGCAACAACATGAATCCAGAAAACCACAACAAAAACATCTTGATAAACACATCATGCGGTAGCTGTTGATTGATATTTTAGAGCATGAAATCAAAACAGCATGAAACGTGCTTCATTTAGTGTCCGTCAGAACTGTTTGCAGAGCCGTTATTGTTCAATGGGTGGCACGTAGGAAGCGTGGTTTATTATTGTTTAATATTTTTTGTTTCGCAATTAAAACTATTGTGCATTAGTTGGATAACTTTGTTATATAGTATGGCATCGAAAAGGGTTTTTTTGTGATTTAACAAAAACAAATATTCTCAAAGAGGACATTTTATTTTTATTTAAATCATTAATTACACAGTCCCACACCATATTTGTAACTGAGTCAAAATATCCTATTTCGGAAAGAGGAAGTTATTTAAGTTATTTTTTATGTCCAGTCTAAGTATTTATACTTCTGTGAAGATAGCCCAAAATTTTCAGCCCAAATTTTTTTCTTGATTCGCCATTAAATTTCTGAAGGCTGAATTCGCCGCAATGAAAAAAAAACAGGTGTATGAAAAATTTTTCGGAAATGTACAAATTGCACCTTAATACTTTCTTTCTAAAAAAGTTGCATTATCCTTTTGATCGTGAAAATTGTCCTTCCTATGGCTAAGTGGAATTTTTTTCATACAGTAAAAAAAAAATTTAACTATTCTTTTGATCGTAAAAATCGTACTTCCTACGGATTAGATGCATTAAATGAGGTACTAGCAATTTTGAAGGTGTAATCTGTGCATTTTCAAGCAAATCACTTTTCAATTTTGTCTTTCACAGCTTTCTCCTCACACAACATTTTTATGACCTGACCTTTTTCACTTCTAGTCATTTTACGATATGAAGGACTATTGGTAGTAATTTTGGGAATAAGGGACAAAATCATCCATATACCATCAGCTATCACCAATTTTTCTACTTCATGTCCAAGCTCTTGTTTTAATCCATGAACAAATTTTTGACTGAATCAAGAATTCCGGATTCTTTTCCTAATTTGGAAAAGTGTGTTTCAGATGTGTCTTAAATTTTATCATAATCCATATCCTAATTCTTGTTAAAAAACTGTTGAATTCATATCTTTTGTTTTCAGCTGGTCGGAACTTCGCTGTTGTTGTTGTTGTTGTTGTTGTTGTTGTTGTTGTTGTTGTTGTTGTTGTTGTTGTTGTTGTTGTTGTTGTTGTTGTTGTTGTTGGTGTTGTTGTAAACACCCTTAAGCACAATTTAAGTTTTGACACTTTAGTGTTTTCAGAGACTTATAGCATAATTTTAAGACAAATTTTTTATGGAACATTTTAACCCGTTATAATCTTGTTTTATGGGTTTTTTTTGCCTTTTATCAAAAGCCTTTGCCTTTTATGAAAGGGTCAAATAAGACCCCTAAATTTAGAAGTTAGGGGGTTAAAATGTTCCACAATAATATTCCTCGTAGTATTTTACATAAAGCCTTAGAACACATCTTATACCCAAAATGTAAGGATAAAATGATTTCTTATGCCAATTCACTATAACAATGTTCAAAAAGGGAATGTTCAAACTTAAGCCCTCCCTAAAATAAGACTCATATCGCTCATTTACTAAAAGAGTGTCATAACTCAAAAAACGCAATTTTGTAGAAAACGCATTTAAAGTTTTCAATTGACTCTCAAATTTCAGGAAAAAGAAGAAAAAATATAATATTAAAATTAATAAGTGAACAAATATATTTTTAACATTTTCATAACAGAAAATCAACAAAAAAACATAACTAGTTTCTTTTTTTTTAGCGAAAACTTTTCCTTCTTTGAATTATGACGTTATTGTTGCAAAAATATAGAATTTCGAGAGTCATAAGTTATATTGTGTCGTTATTTCTGATATAAAAAAACGAGCATTTATTTATTTAGGCATCTTATTTCTGCAGTCTTTCGAACTTAAAATATAATTCTTTTAAAAAAGAACAGTCTTATAAATTAAGCAAATAAATGGTTTTCATACAAGTCTTTCTTATTAATTTTTCCAACTTCATCCATGTTACTGTAGGCTGTGCATTCTTCACAAAAATCTTTTTTTGGGACAAAAAATGAAATGTTGAAGTCGTTGGTAAAAGATCTGTAAAATGAAATGTAGATGCAGAATGGCTCATTTTTTTCTTTGCACATGGCTACGTAGTCCCTGTAAATGCTTACTACAGTTTTGCTTCCTTCAACAAATGTTTTCGATGTGTTTGCTCGCGTGTAATGGCTTTCCATTTTCGGTATTTTTTCAATGAATTCTCTAACTCCAGTTCTTAATTTTTAATCAAGTTGTATATGTTTGCCGTGTTTTCCTTGATGGTCAGGTTCCAATATTTGGTTTGCAAGCTTTTCGCGTTTCTCTGACACAATTCTAATTGGACGATCGTTAATATCCAGGGTGTTCTTAAAAAACATTTTACAGACGCGCACAACATTTTGACCTTGTTTAAAGAAATATGCATTATTATTTCGGCGGGGCCCTCTGATTCCCCCAATACGCACGTAACGATATGTAGGCTCGACGATTTGCATACAATTGCCGTTGCTTTTCTATGTCTCCAAGTTCCCAGTATGAATCAAATAACTGTCTTCTTTCGTCCTCACTAAAATTTTTGAAACATTGGAATCTACAAGTCTCGGCTCATGAAGTTTTAATTTGCCTTTCAGGTCTTATTTTTTTGCTAAGTGTGTTTAATACATACTGTTTTCCACTATTTCTTTTTTTCTTAATAACGTTTTGCTTCCACTTTTCTGGCTGTTATGTCCTTTTTCTGCCTTTATGTAATGGACTTGTTAAAATTGAGGAAGAAATTGCTGTTTTGGAAGTAGATGCGCCAGTTTGTGTATCAAAAAATAGATCAGTTCCTTCTTCTGAATTTAAAACATCAGTTTCATTTACAGATTGCATAATAGCATTAGCAGTGTCGCATAAAAAATTCTCAAAAAGTGGACGGAATACTGTCCTTGAAGTGACTGAATGCTTAAGTGTTTCTTCCTTGCTGTCATGGCTATCACTATCATTTTTCAGTGAACCTGGGTTGTATGTTACATCTTTGACGGAATCGTCACAGCCTTCCGAAAACGATAATGAACTGGATAAACAAGAAGATGGTGATGATGTTGATGATGAGGAGTTGCTACGGTTGCAATGTGCCATTTTAAAACCACCTAAAAAAAAATTCAAGTTTAATTCTAGTGTATTATTTCTAAACGCTAATAATTGTTATCAACAAGTGTGTCTCATTTTGAGTTAATGCCAGTTGCTGGGAGTTAACATCGATAAAAATATCTTCAATAACGACACATTGCCTTATAATATAAACGTAGTCCTTTTAAACTCTCAGTCATTTAATTAAAAGAACGTGATAAGAAGAAATATTTCAGTCGACGATAATATTTTTTTCATCGAAAACGTCACATATTGTACTATAACAAGTTTGAATCAAGTAAAATATTTCAACAACATTGTCACAATGCGAAATAATCCACTTTACATGAAATTTATCTACACTAAAAATACCATTCCATTACCTTTTCACGAATAACGTCACAACACAAAATATGCCACTTTTTGATAAAACTAAACGATCTTATCACGATGCCGACTGCGTTACAACTGAGATATGTCGCTCTTGTGGTTAAAAAAAGTTGGTACATATGAAATGAAATAACTTCACATTATCTTCTCACGCAGAGAGTATATTAGTTATGAAATTTCTGAAATTTGATAACTTTTGACTTTGAAATAGTCTGAAATTTTTACACAATATAAAGCATGATATTACGAATAATTCTGCATCATTAAGTCGAAAATTACGTTTTTTGAGTTATGACAGTCTTTTAGTAAATGAGCGATATGTAAATTTTAAAAATGCCGATGAACATATTCCTCTTTTTGTTCCCTCTACCAGAATCCATTGTCGGAATCTTGTTATTTTGGAAAAAAATTGATTTTGTTGTTCAGTGCAATTTGAGTAGCCAGTTTAGGGCGAACTTTCGAGAAAATTAATCAGTATTCGACGTTGAGATTTCGTTGCAACCAATGTACGCACTATGCACACTCAAATCTAAGCGATCGCAAGTAAAAATTGGTCTTTAATTTGCTATCCTGTTCGTAACAAGAATGAAATAAAACAACGAAATCTTGAATAAATCGAAAAAGTTGAATAGACTCAGAGAGATATTTCCTAAAAAAGGTCAACATTTCGTTAAAAAATTACATTAACCCTAGTCCTACGTTGAGAAAAAATTCAGAATTCTACGTTGAGGTGTAGATTTCTACATTCATATACTTTGTGTGGATTTTATTAAAAACATATACTTTTAAATGAAAACTTGGCAGAGACAGCAGGCCAACCAATGATTGTATTTTGCCTTCTGGTTTTTTCATCAACGCAAAAGAAGCATCTGCCTCTTTTCTTTACTTGGTCTGGAAGGCTTGTATTACGCCGTTTTTGAGATGGTTCAGCTTCAGCATTATATGAAGAGTTATTTTTCTCAAAAACAAACAATATAATAGAAACAAAATATATGAGTATCTTGCTTCCACGTGTATGGTGTATAAATCTACACCTCAACATGAGAAATTGAAGTTTTTAAATATATAGAAAACTATTAAAATTGAGATTTCGGCACATGTTTTCGGTTCACACTCAGCATAAAATAAAAGTCATGTATGCTTGGGTCCTTAAACTAAATGGTTTTGGAAATATTTATATATTAAAAACAAAAATGTTGTTTTCTATAAATATATTTGATTATACTTTGATTTTTAATATTAAAAACAAAGGACTACGGTTAAAACAAATATCTGAACTTCTTTATTTGCTACGGAGTAATGTAATGTATCATAAGAAATATCAAATTTTTGGAAAATTTTACCTATTGTGTGAATATCTTGAACCAATAGTCGTAAAGGGTCAAAGTACCACTATTTAAAAGGTTATTTTTAACCTTTCATTGGATGGCAAACATAACGTCGTTGCAAAAAGAGAAGGCCAGATATTAGATATTTTGAAATTTTTTTTATGAAATTTAGAACTATTCACAGTGGGGTAATAGAGCTACATTTGGAGATCAATTGACTGGAGCCACTTATCGAGACAAAAATGGTACTTTAGGAGTTTTTGGGGTCACTGATCACAAATCTGTCAAAAGTCAAAAGTAAAAAATTTTAAATTCAAAATGGCGGCCATGAACAATCTAACTTCTACTAAAAACGTTTAAATAAAATAAATAAATAAATAACTGGCCATTTCAGCCCTTGAAAGGACTTTGACCTAGCTTCTTATGATCAATTGTGTTGTGCGTGTTATTAAGTTTGTACACAATTGACCGAGAACCGGACCTACAAATTTGGCTTAACGCCGACTCCGAACGGCTATGAACGAAATGTTCTTGTTCTCAAGAAGCTTTACATGGCATTTTGATTACTCTCTGAGGTTTCTGCAGAGAGGTGGCGGCCCTACAGAAAAATTATTTAATTCAAATAATTTTCTGTCGCTGCTGGGGTTCGAACCTGGGTCTCCAAGTTCGTTGACATAGCGGCCACGCACTTTAACCAACTACGCCACGGACGCCACAAAAAACGTTTAATAGAGGTAACATTTTGTACACAGGGGTTTGTGTGGTCACTGATCACAAATCTTAGGTCAAAAATTTGAAATTCAAAATGGTGGCTTCAAAATGGCGACCATGAACAAGCTAACTTCTACAAAAAACGTTTAATGGAGGCAAAATTTTGTATACAGGGGTTTGTAGGGTCGCTGATTACGAATCCGAAGTCAAAAATTTTAAATTAAAAATGGCGGCTTCAAAATGTAACCATTAGCTATGTACCCTCTACCAAATTACATAGTATATAGAACATCACTTTCGTTATTACTACAAATTGCACAAAACTTTGAACGACACTTTATACAAAAACAAAAGATTGCAATAACAATAGTTAATAAACATAAACAATGATGTTAATTTCACATGTACCCTGCAAACTGCAGGGAAACAATTTATGGCTTACTAATATCAAAATGATAATGAAATAGCCGGTGTTTGAAAGAAACATCAACTATCTACCTTAATTGTGGAAAGGTGCACTGAATATGCCACTTTCCATAATGAAGGGTAAAAAATAGCGGATAACAAAAAAAAAAGTGAAGAAAAGAACTGGCAAACAACAAAAACAAACAAAAAACAGCAAAATCTGTTTAGTATTTAGATTTATTTTGTACTTTATTTTCATATGTTAAAATTTTTCAAAATAAAATCGTAAATTATGTCACGAATTAATAAAAGTTAAAGTAAAAAAATTTAAATACCGCGAAAGTGCGCAGCATTGACGCAACTTTTTTTTTTTATAGAATATAGTTTGAATGTTCATAGCTTACGATAATCAAAACAGTTTTCCTTAATTAAATACCTGAACAAGAAGGTTCCATCGTACTTTTTGTAGTTTTTTAAAAATAGTACACAAAAAAAAAACTTGAAAAATTTCGAATAAACAAGTTTGTCTCTGTGCATACTCAAATATAAAAGAACCACCCCCTAAGGAGTGGTCGGAGGGAACAGGTGTTAAAGGCAAAAATGTTCCTTTTGCAGAAGTAATGAGGGTCGGAGATACATATTAACCCTTTCCGACACAAACACAATAAAATTTGTATGGGAGCCCCCTAAGGAGTGGAAGGAATAGATGTCAAAGGCAAAAATGCTCTTTTTGCAAAAATAATGGAGGTCAGTGATACATATTAACCCTTTCCGGCGCAAAAACCATAAAATTTGTATGGGAGCCCCCCTAAGGAGTGGTTGGAGGGAAAAGGTGTCAAAGCAAAAATGTTTCTTTTACAAAAGTAATGGGGGTCGGTCATACACATTAACCCTCTCCGGCACTCTCTTAAAGGTCATATGCTCAGGTGTATGGAATAAATAAACGAAAACCATAAAATTTGTATGGGAGCCCCCCTAAGGAGTGGTCGTAGAGGATAGGTGTCAAAAGCAGAAATGCTCCTTTTGCAAAAATAATGGGGGTCGGTGATATGTATTAACCCTTTCCGACACAAACACAATCAAATTTGTATGGGAGCCTCCCTAAGGAGTGGTCGGAGGGAATAGGTGTCAAAGCAAAAATGTTTCTTTTATAAAAGTAATGGGGGTCGGCTATACATATTAACCCTCTCCGGCACTCTCTTAAAGGTCATATGCTCAGGTGTATGGAATAAATATACAAAAACCATAAAATTTGTATAAGAGCCCCCCTAAGGAGTGGTCGGAGAGAATAGGTGTCAAACGCAAAAATGTTCCTTTTGCAAAAATAATGGAGGTCGGTCATACATATTAACCCTCTCCGGCACTCTTTTAAAGGTCATATGCTCAGGTGTATGGAATAAATATTTTGCTAAATATTTTTTTAAAAAACGTCTTGTGTTACGACATAGTCGAAACTACTGTATCTTTTTTGATTAATTTGCACTTTTGGCATAAATTACCACATTATGCGATTTTGGGAATATCTTCTTAACCAATAGTCATATAGAGGTCAAGGTACCACCATTGCAAAGGTTATTTTTTAAACTTACAAAGGTCAACTAGCAAAATAGATTGAAAACAACGAGCTCTCATGATGTATATTAAAATTCGACATCTTACTTTTCGTTCGCGTACTGTCAAAGAGAGCAAATATTCGCATACATTTTTATCGTTGACGAATATTGGGACATATAGGTCCCAGAATTTCGGATTTCTTATACCTTTGTAAGCAAAAACAATTGTTTTTTCTGCTTGAGTAATTTCAGCTTAACTTTTCTTGATTAACTTGTGAACACTGAACACAAATCCGGTGTCGTATTCGCTAATTCTCCAGCGGCTTAGGAGCTGTTGTGAAGTGGTTAAGAAGATATTCAGCAAAGCCAATGCGAAAGTCTTTCGCAGTTAAAGAGAATTTTTTGTAATATTCTGAAAATTGCAAAATTCTTCAGTTTCAACTGACTTTTTAAAGATATGTTTTTTTTTTGTCTCGTGTGAATTTTATAAATAAAATTGAATTTATTAATATTAATAAAATCAATATAATAACTTAAAAATAATTAAATAAGCCAAGGAAAAATAATTTATCATATTCATCTAAATCTTTAGGGCCGTAAACTAGTGTAATTATTGTACCTTTCACCCACCCGAAAGTCTGGTGGACAAAAATATTGGTTTTTTTTGATACACATAACTTTAGCACTACTTAAACTCTTCTATTAACTGTATTCTTGTTGACTACATTTAAAATAATGACCGCAATAAAACCATTTTTCCCCCTTTAAGGGTTCAGTCAGCTCATTTGTGCCAACCGGAAATTAGCCAACATTTCTTGAACTAAGCTAAGGTTATCATTAATCTGTGACACTGTTAAGCCACACGTAAGCGAGCGCATAAGATGACCAACAGACAGCTAGATGGGCAGACAGACAGACAGACAGGTAGCAGGATAGTCACGCAAAGACAAATAGCAACAACGCAGCACTAGAAAGGATATTCATTTCAACAGCTTTTATAAGGTTGTGGAAAATAAGAATGAGAAAAAATAATGAAAGAAAAACTCTTGTGCTTTTAACAAGAAAACAACAAGTGCCATGAGGATAAAAGAAACTGTTGATCTTTCAACAAAGGTCATTAAGCAGATACAAAAAAATTAGATAAGAACAGGAGTGGAAAAAATTACAAAAAAGGACAACGCATGCAACATGCGACTGAGTTCAAATATCGTACGAAGCAAGCCAAACCGTTCTGGCTGAAAACAAACAACGTAAGGATAGGATAATTAAGGATATTCCAATGGTATTGCGCATGCCTTGGAATTTCATTCAGAACTAGCAATTGTTGTCGCTGGCTCTGTTGACAAAATGTATGGGCAGCAAGGATGTGCGGCACGGTAAGTACTGGCAAGAGTTCGTTCGTCATGTGCGGCATATTGCAGGACGAAGCTTGGAGTTTTGTGAATATTATGCTATGTCAAAAAAGAAACTCAGTCAGTTGTACATTGAACGTGCCGGTGAAAGCAACGCAATCAAGGAAACAGGATTAAACACAATGAAACGCAAGCGTGAATAAAATAATCATTTTAAGTAACTGTATTTAATAGGAATAAAATTCCTTCACACAAAAAAAAAAAAAAAACAAAATGTGCTTCAAAATTGAGGCCAGCCCGAAAGCACTTTAATTTAACGCGCTAGATTTTTTGTGAAAATAATTTTGTGCAGTGCAACGAAAAAACAAAAATACCCCCCAACTGTGGGCAAAAAGCAAAAATTATTAAATAAATACATCAATTAAAGTTAATTTAATGCACGATTTATAAAAGTGTGAAATATAAGCTTATCGCATTTATTCTTATTAGAGGCGCCTTGAGAACAGCGCCCACTTTGACTGCATGTGAAACATTTTTTTTTTTGTTTGTTTGTTTTGTTTTTGTGTCATTTAAAAAGGACATTCGTGCGCGTTGTTCGCTGAGTATTAATGTGTGTCTGGAGAATACGAGCTAGTGAGCGTTGAACAAAATAAAAAGTTGTTGCTTTTTCAACAAGCACTCCTTCCACACAAACCCACTCAGCTATAAGCAAGTGGCCCACACATATGTGGCGCATACATATATAAACACAAGTGAATTTATGTGTGCTAGCCGGTTTGGTAAAATACGCGCAAATCCTTTTTTGTGCCTAGCAGTTTGTGTATAAATATTAATAATAAGTAAAGCATTCGCACGAATTTGCGCGCACACACCCAAACATACATACAAAAAAAAAAAAAAAAAAAACAAAAAGCCTGCAAAAATATAGTTACCAACACACTTACATTCGTACACACTGAATTCGTTGGATTCAGGCTTTTGGCCATTTATTTGCGTTACTTGGTGCGTCTTTCCTGTGTTGGTGGCCCGCGTCCTTGCAAGCATTAAAGCAAGCACAGACTCATTCACCCCGGCAGCCCCCATCAGTTCATTTTAATTCTGTTCGCACTCGTGTTGTTCCTTGTGAAATGGACAATGTGTGACTCCGACAACAACAACAATAACAACAACAACAACTACAATAACAACAACTATAGCAGCACCAACATAAACAGAACATGGCTCCTTAAGCTGTTGTTGGCTGGCTTGTTAATCCAACATGTCGCTGCCGCCTCCTTAGCAACAATTGTTGAACGTAACTTTGATGATGACAACAATGATGATGTTGCTGCTGCTGCTGCTTCTCTTGCAGATGTTGGTGTGCCGTTAGTCGTCCAGTCAAAGCAGCATCAACAACCACATCGCACTGTTGCAGCAGCAGCTACCGCAGCAAATGTTATTGACTCGAGTGTGCCTGCGGGAGTTAGTGTTGGTAGCGATGGTGTTGTTGATGGTGGTGGTGGTAATTCCGACAATATTGTCGTCGACACTCTAGCTGAAGTTGATGAATACATCAACAATGATGACAATGTTGATAAAGCTGATGAAGATGATGATGATGATGACATGGATGTGGATTTGGAATTTGCCGGATATCTGAATGGTAAGTTTTACAGTATGCTGGACGCTGCCGTATGTTGCCTGCAGTAGTTCAGTTAATTCAATTAGGAATATCTCAGTGCTCTTAATAACGCTTCTGTATCTTTCAGTACGCAAAATGTAATCAAACTTACTCGCAATCTTATAGTTAAAGCTAAATCTTTTAAATCTTTTGAATGATTTCAATAACACCGAAAAGCTTCGCTAACTATAATGAATATTATGTTGCGTTAAGAAAAAACAATCTTTAATGACAGACATTTTCTTTTAAGGATTCCATTCTCCTCAGTTCGGCTTAAAAACCAAATTTTTTTTTATTTTTTTCAAAGATTCGAATGTGTAGAATATCATATCAAACTCCGAGATAGATTTCTCCATCAGAAAAAAAATTACACTTACAAGGAAAGGTCCCCAAGTGTCAGACGCCGATTTAAATGATTTTCGGATATGTGTTAGAGGATGAAATTCTAAGGTTGACGTATTTTTTTATATGTGCTCAATCGAATATTAAGGGTTTCAAAATGGCGTTTCAAAATCAGCAAAAATTTGATTTTTTTACTATAACTCTGCTATTTACCATAGAAATACATACAAATGTGGTATCAAACAAAAGGTATCAAAAAGACGCAAATAACGGTATCCAATTTGTTGATGTAATAGTTGTTGCAATTTTGTTGTTGCAATTTTCAACAGTTTTTAGTCGATATCATGGGTAGCCCATAGACGAAATTATTCCATATTAATTTATATTTGAGCGCAAACAATTTTGAAAGTTACCTTCTTTATTTTTTTAAATTTTTAAGGTTTTGTAATAAATTTTTTTTTCTTAAAATATACTAATAACTTAGCACTTTGTTTGTTTTTACAGATAAGGTACAAAATATGGGTAGCAAAATTTTTTTTTTTTAGCGGTCTTTTCGGATATATAGAAAAATTGAGCTATATATAGATATATAGACCATAAAAGCTAATGGTTTACATATAAAATGTGTGCTTTTACTAGTTTTCCCCATGCCACTGTTAAACCCAATTTTTATAAATGCAAAATACTATATACTAGTATCACCTTTGGTCGAGATTCGACCATTTAAATATTGATTTTTTTTTTGTATTTTTATTGAAAACAGTTTTTTTCTTTCTTCACTCATATGCAAACGTGACCGTACTCATACCGCACCAAACGCAGCACCAGCAGAAAATCACAAAACAGTAACTCAATTCTGATTTTCCATGTTCTGTGATTTTTACTTTCAAAGCTATTCGATATCAAAAATGTGGCTTATATATGCGGAGCCACACCCCTTTGTCCAATGCCCGTCACAGTATCCTACTTCCCTTATTCTACTTTCTAGTAGAAATGCTTCCAAAGCTATTTGATATAACAACCTTGAGTTGTATGAGTGTTTCCACGCCCCTTTCTCAAGGAAGGAAGTTCTTACCAAGTTTCATTGATTTGTGACTTATAGTTCAGAAGTTAAACCGAAAATTTGGACTGATGAAAAGTGCCTCGCCTCTATTTCAACACCCATCAAATGTAACCAGTGGAATAGAACGTCTGATTTGAGGTCGAATTGCCCACCATAGATATTCGGTGCACTCTTTTACCTACTCTTATTGATTTAAAAAAAAATTATTAAAATAGATTGTGTATATAACTTTGGAGTGGTTTGAAATATTTGAAAAATTTTTTCACAGAAATAATTTTTTAAGCTGTAGAACTTTGTAAAAAATACAAAAACAACATTTTGAAAAATGTAATTTTCATCAAAAAAATCATAGGGGGTAGCTCATGATTTTCGATGATAGAAACACTTAATTAAATTATGTGTCAATATGAACTAATTTTCGCAAATAAATGATATGTTATATGAAAGAGTGTGAGAGAAGGAAATAGAAAAAAAAAATTACAAAAAAAGAATGTCTGGTCTAATTTTTGAGCAAAAATTGCATATTTTACAGTTTTTTTGAAAACAACATAAGAAATTGAATTGGTAAGATAACGGTAAATCTTTTCTTATTTCTCCAAAGTTATTTAATGAAACTTTCAGACAAAGAAAATTTAATGAAAATCGATTGAAAAATGGCTGAGATATTTGCTTGCAAAATCAAAATTTGTAATATCAATTGTTTTTCTTTTCATTCTGAGGCAATGACATTGCTTTAAGAAATGCATTGCATGGAAAAAATCTATAGGTTTCGAAATATCGCAATACTTTTGGTGTCATAATAACGGGAAATTTTTTTAACATACTATTCATGGAAAATATGAGCAAAAAAGTTTTCGTATACCGTTATTTTTCCCAACCAACAAATTTTCATACAAAAAACGTTGTACTGAGAACTATTATAGTTTTCGAGATATCACAATAATTTTGATGTCAAAATAACGGAAATTTTTCAAAATTTACTATTTGTAAGCAATTCTACCATCACAATATATATTGACACTTGTTACATGAAAAAGTGCCTATTGTAGGGTAACCGTAAGCGATGGTGAAAAATATCAAAGTAGTTTTTGCACATCTTATGAATTTCTAAATTTCTCTCTTATATCATGTTTTTCCATCTCTTACAGCTTTTATTTAATAAATGCTCTTTTTCCACTCATATTTTAGGTCAAAGGTCACCAATCTAATATTCAATCATATTGTGCAGCCAGACCTTTCATCCGATACCTCATTCTTCATTCTACCTCTTCCCAGTTAATATCAACGTTAATATTTCGGGTCAAAGGTCATAAATTTAAAATCTAACATAATTCGGCACATCTATGGTGCAATACCTTTCGAATGATATACGTTTCATTGTTCTTATTCTAAAATAAATATTGAAAAAGTGTACGACAACATTCGATGTTTACGTATTAATATATAAGATTAACACTTTTCACAATGAGGAAACACTTTTGCATAAATTTTCTTACCGTTTTTAAAAAAAAATTTTTTGAGTTTTTTCCCAAAAATCTTTCTTAAATTCAAATACTCAACTTTATGAGCGAATAACTCGTCTAATATCGAATGGAATTTTATTATTTAAATTTTTAATGAAAATTTACTGTACTGCATTTCGTTTATGTACTGTTTTTATATGATTTTTTTAAAATATATTCTATTTTATTAATTTTTTTAAAAAACTAACGCTATATGTAATAATGTTAATTTTTTTTAATTCAAGAGTAAAAAATGTAACGCTATTTGTTTTGATATAATAAAAAGTGTGCCTTTTTCTAGACATTAAGCATAACAATTAAAAATTCTTTAATATTCGCTTCACAAAAGCGTACCCCCCTTGCTTATTTTTTGTACGTTTAAAAACAAAAAAAAAAAAAATTGCCTATCTTTTCTTTTATTATGTTTTTGAGATATTTAATTGGTAAAAAATTAAAAATACTATGGTATATAAGATTCGCAATAATGAAAAGTATTTAAAAAATCATTAATACAATGTGATAATGTGCACCATGAACTATTAATATAATTTAATATGGAAACCCTACTAATTTTCAAAAACCCTTCTATGATAATTTATCTATATATCCGAAAATATCGTTAAAAAACAATAATTTTGATACCCATATTGTGTACCTTATCTGTAAAAACAAACAAAGTGCTAAGTTATTAGTACATTTTAAAAAAAAAAATTCATTACAAAGCCTTAAAAATTTAAAAAAATAAAAAAAAAGGTAACTTTCAAAATTGTTTGTGCTCAAACATAAATTAATATGGAATAATTTCGTCTACGTGCTACCCATGATATTGACTAAAAACTGTTGAAAATTGCAACAACAAAATTGCAACAACTATAAGATCAACAAATTGGATACCGTTATTTGCGTCTTTTTAATACCTTTCGTTTGATATCAAATTTGTATGTGTTTCTATGGTAAATAGCAGAGTTATGGTAAAAAAAACCACATTTTTGCTGATTTTGAAACGCCATTTTGAAACCCAAAACATTCGATTGAGCACATATAAAAAAAAGATACAGTAGTTTCGACTATGTCGTAACACAAGAAGTAGAATTATTCAATTCGCTTTTGATGACATCTATTTTAAAAATATTTATTCCGTACACCTGAGGATATGACCTTTAAGAGAGTGCCGGAGAGGGTTAATATGTATGACCAACCCCCATTACTTTTGCAAAAGGAACATTTTTGCCTTTGACACCTATTCCCTCCGACCAGTCCTTAGGGGCGCTCCCATACAAATTTTATGCTTTTGTCGATAAAACCGGAAACTGTCCATAAATAGGTAGAAAACTTAAACAAGCAAACAAAATTTGTTCAATGCTATCAAGTTCAACAACCCATGTGTCAAAATTTCACTGTCGATAATATGCCCGGATATTTAATTGGCTGCGTTTGACATTTCAATAACAGATTCTGTTAAAAAAGCATGCCCCTCAAAATTACTCAGTATTACTGGGTTACGCGAGTCTGTTAAAAACAACATGCCCCCAAAAGTATGCTTTTTTTTAATTATAAGATTTATGTCTTCACGCTAGATGTCGCTGTCTTCGCCGTCGAAAAAACCGGAAGCCGTCGATAAATAGGTAGCAAGTTTAAGCAAACAAAAACATCAAATGTTGGCTTTATATTTCATGTAATTGTGTAAAATTGATATAAGTTAGACAGTTCTAACATGAATTTTTGTCGCATTGAGGATCAAGCAGACCAACAAGTGCTAAGATCAACATTGTACGATTAGTACTTTAGGCCCACCAAAGGCTCAAAAAGTAATGTAAATACCGACACCTGATCACTATCAACCACCCTACTTACCTCCGAGAACGACGTATTCTACGTCAAAATACGTCAACCTTAGAATTTCATCCTCTAACACATATCCGAAAATCATTCAAATCAACGTCTGACACTTGGGGACCTTTCCTTGTTAGTATAGTGCGGGTGTGTTGTAGCTTCCTATACTAACTATACTTTTATCTTTAACCCTTCGTTACATGACTTTTTCTCCCTGTCTATAAAAATGTTTAGTGTCGTTATTTGTGATTGGAGTGAAAGTATAAACGAAATTTGGATGATCTGTAATGTATAGGAGCGAAGTTACGCAACATTACATATATGCAATTTCATGCAGGCAGGTAATAAAAATTAGTATATGATGGTTTAAATATTAATTTTTATTAATTTTATTTTACATATTTGAAATGAAATTATAAGCTTTTAATAACTTAAACTAAAATATATTTCATAGTTTTTTATTTAGTCAATTTAAATTGACAATTTGAAACAATGGAAAGTAAAAAAACACTGATTTGCAAGGATTTTATTTCTTAATTTGAAGCTCATTGTATAATTATTTATTAAATAAGTGAATAAAACATTATTCATTACAAAATCGTTAAAAACAATTTCTATTTTGATTAAAACATACTCTAGTCTAACATGAGTGCATCCATTGCACCCTGGTAATTTGCATGTTAAACGCTTGTTGTCCCATTGTGCACAGCGATCAAAATGTTCCAACCGAACTTATGTTTGAGATAGTGGGAAACTTCTCGAATATTTAGTCATTTTTTTCAAGGTTTTTTGATAATTCGGAGGATCTGCCACGTTTTATGGATAGTTTTCCTACTTTGTAAAGACTTTCTGCCACTGACAAACGAAAATTGACAAATATTATATTTTCATGATTACCGCCTTGTTGTTCCGTACGCTTATACAATAGCAATCATTAACTAATGTGGTATCTATCAAATGATAAAAAATGTTCATATACCCTTGTTTTTAGCGTATTTTTATCTTGTTGCGTCTAATAAATGAGTGGAACAAAATGACTTCACCCATAAATTTGTTGTATTGCGAAACAATATTCAGACATTCAATGGATATGTTTTTACACAACTTCTTATCAAATCGTTCAGCTATGGTCTCAGGACTTTTACCGCAATGGTTAAACATCAACAACATTATTATCCCTCCACAAAGGTACGTTAACATCATCATGGGAAGCTACAAATTCCATAGACTCTCCTCGAGATTTCTTTATTAATATTGGAATACTAATTCATATTTATTTATTTATTTCTTTGCTAAGCATTTTAGGCTTTATAGCATTTTAAAATTACAATTCATAATCCAATTATACTAATACTAATAATAATACTAATATAAAGAGTTCAAGTTCGTTTTAAATGAAGATACAAAACCAAAGTAAAATAAGTTCAGTTGTAATGTAATGTAAATTAAAGTATGAACGTTTCAAAATGTACAGACTTATAGATAATATGAGTAAAGGTATTATAAAGCAAAAAAATAAATTAATAATAAATCATCCAGAGGGTCCAAGGCGGTGGTATCGAGAATGAAAATATGTATAAAATAAATATATCGTTCGGTCCTTGAAGCCAATGAAGTCTTGGCTTAGAAAGTTTGTAATCCGACGAATTGAGTCGTATTTACCACACCAATTTCCTTGTAGGAAAAGAAAATGGTTGCAAACGTAGGCACTAAGACAAACTGGGTCTCATTGGCCACTCATATTAATATACATATAACACCTCTATAAATTTGGTACAAAGTATCTGAGTGTGAGATCTAGAACAGTGGTAGGTATCAAGGCAAACAAGGCCCGGTACGCCATACTGATAGTATATATACAATATTATTAATTCTGTGATTCTTAAGCTGATGAAGTCTTGATTCATCTTTTATTTATCACACCAAGTTCCTAGCAAGCTAAGACAAAGATAACGAACGCAGGCATATAGACAAACTTGGTCTAATAAGCCACTTATATTAATATATATACATGCAGATCATTCTCACATTCTATATAGGAATAAGTCCGGCAAGTTCAGGTTCATTCAGATGTAAATGTGTTGATTGATTACCATCCTAAAGTAAATATTCCGTATCCTTGTAAGAGTATGTTGAGAATCAGTGGCTGTGCTGCAGATAATCTATTATTTTAAGTTTAATTGAGTATATGGTTTCATTAAAAGATATAACATCTGAAACGGAATTGAAGTCTCCGCAAGCGCTGCTAAGTGGTTCATTTTGCAAGTAATTCGTTCTACAAAAGTTCATAAAAAGTAGCTCAAAAGATCTTTTTGGTCGAAGAGGAAGATTAAAGTAAATTTTACTCAATAAGTATGGACTGTCAACAAATCCATGTATAAGTTGATAAATCCAGCAAACATTAAGCATGATTCTACGATTTCGTAGAGAAGGTAGGAGAAGTACTTCCCGTAAAAGGGTTATATAACAAAATGTACACAGGCTCAAAGATTCTTTTCTTCGTGATGACGAAGACAGGGGTTATTCTCTTGGTCCAATTAATTTCAAAGATATAGTTATATCAAAAAATACCAGCCAAAACAAAAAATTTGAAACCCCATTTGTGTGGCTGTTGTTCTCCACAAACTGTTAGTCATATAAGAAACAATATCTTCCAATGAAGCCTCACAAATGAGTGTTCAAATTTTTTATTCTGACGCATAGGCTATTTTCATATGGAATCGACTTGAATTGTTTCTGCAAATGGTCTAATCAACTAATAGTTGATCGGATATAAAATACTCGAAATATTTCAAGGGTCCATCCAAACTAAACATATGATCTGGTAATTCGTCTGTACCTTTAAAATCAGTATTCACATGTGGAATAAAATGTTGTTCTTTGCAAACAGGGTGAGTGTATATCAGAGTGGAAAGAATTTTTAAACTCATGGGCTTCATATATTTTTGAAAACTACAAGAAAAAAAATAAATTTCTGCAGCTTTAGTTTTTTTCTGTGACATAACTTTTGACTGCGCCCGAGGGTTTATATATTTCATGCCAGAATTATTTTTTTTTTTTTTTCTGAAATCCAAAGCTTAGTTTGAAAATTAGTTCCTAATATTTTGATGCAAACCTCTTCATTAACACATAAATGATAACTTGTCAAGAGTTCCCTATGATACCATGTATGCGCTAGGAGATATGCAAGATCAAAGATCACCGAAATCGGTCATTCGCTTATATCGCCGCTCCTCTTAGTAGGACAGAAAATATGCTCAGAACAAAATTGTAGATCAGATAATTCCTTACAAAAATACCCTTAACAGTTTTAACATAAAACAAACAGTTTCCACGCTATGCGACTAGATATGTTTGAATAAAGCAAAGTAGAAATTTCATATTAACTTTGAGCATAGCGGAGATATAAACAAATGATCGATTTCGGTGATCTTTGAACCTAGATATCTTCTAACACATACATAACAAGTTGTTATTAATAAGTAAATAAAAAGGCTCTCATTAAAAAAATGAGCTCTTATTTTTTTTTTTATTTCAGAAAAAAAGTCTGACAATGAAATATATAAACCCTTGGGCGCAGTCAAAAGTTATGTCGCAGAAAAAAACTAAAGATGCAGACATTTATTTTTTAAGCGTAGTTTTCAAAAATATATGAAGCCCATGAAGATCTTTGGCATCCATACATTTCGTTCCACTCTAGTGTATATCTTTTTTAATTTCAAATAATGTCCTATTCAACTTCGGAATGATTTTCCTCTGAATCTTCTCTTCTATTTATCATGACGACTACGTTATTAACTTCATGATCATTATCATCATTTTCACTTAATTCATCCTCGCTACTTTCCCATACATCAAAAATTTTACGAATTTTATCGTCAGTGATTTTATCTTTGAATATAGCTAAATGCATAGAATTGCACATCTGCAATATAACCTCATATCTGCCTCATATTTGTATCTTCAAAATGTCTCAAATGCATGATATTGCATATTTGCAATTAAACTATTTATTTTATGAAAGTAAAGTTATATTCCACAAAAAAACTAGTACGCTTGAAGAAAATTAACTTATATTCTAGAATATTACTTGCATTTAAACGTTATTATGATATATTTTGTATAATTATTAAAAATATTCACTTATTTTATCCAGGCATAAGAAAGAATTTGTTCGAATCAATATTTTGGAAAAACTAAATCACCAATTGACAAAAGGAGAAAACAACTTATTAATAAATGTCTAAATTTATTTTTAAACAAAATCCCGTTGCGAATATTTACAGGGTGTGTATGCTACATCTCTTAGAAGTCAACATTGCATATGTGCAATCCCATGCAACGAAGGGTTAAACGCGTTTTTTCAGTAACGTTGTTTTTCGAGATGGCGGGATGGATTCCTGCCGCACCGATGAATATATCTTCATTTCAATTGGCTCCAATTGTTCGTCAGACATGTCCGCACGGAGTAATAGGCTAATTTTTATATTTTATTTCGTTCATTAGCAATAAAATAGCGCTCTGCAATAAAGAGGGAAGTAGAAAAAAAGGACCAAAAACTAATTTCATTTTTCAAAAGCCCGTCACATTGTTTATTTTCAAAGTTTTAAAAATCCGTCCTATTACTTCGAGTGCAATATATCACAGTTCAAAAAATATTTCATTTTTTATTTCAGATGAGTTGTGCAGACAGAAACTCTTCCGCCATTAAGGCATGTTCTTTTAACCCTGCTGTTAGATAAAACAAAAAGTACAAATCCTACATTAAGAGACCATTTGGTCCATACTGCATTTTTCATTCAAAATAGCAATTTAACCAAATATTTCATATCTATTTTCATTCAATGTTTTGTGAATATAATAATTTACAAATTTTTGTAGAAGGTGGAATGTAAATTTAGTTGTAGTATTCCCCTTATCTCATTTTGCTATGAAGATGCATGCAAGTATGCACTGCTTTGTTCAGTTTGTGTTTTGTGAGGTAAACATCGGACGTGTTTTTTGCATACCGTGGGACAAATGGCAAAACTACGTTATTTGAACAACGATGATATACGTGATGATGATATTTGCGGATATTTCGGATACGGACATTGACTGTAATTCGGAAAATAACCAATTTAACCAAATCAAATTCAACTACTACTAAATTTTAGTCAAATTTCTTAAAGTGTAATTTGCAGTCAAATTAAAATTTTTCCCATTTCAAATTCAACCCTTAACAATATTTTTTTTTTAATGGGTTAAAAAATACCAAAAAGTAATACCGTTTTTAGTAAAAATCTAGAGAGAGATGCGTCAGAGGTATTGCAAATTAGTTGCATGTGTAGGTAGATGAAAGTTTTAATTTTTGAAATCATAATATAAGAGTAAGCTGGGCAAAAATCGGCAATTCAAGAAGTCGAAATAATATAGTGCAGAGGATTTTGGTAGAGAGTGGAAAATCGTAAATTCTAAAATTTTAGAATAAGAAATAAAGAGGATCACAATAAACCTTAAGACTTCCGTGAAAGAAACATAGTCAATGGTGAACAACCCTTTCTAGCCTAACCTAATCTAAGACCGGAAAATTCTCTTGATTACTACAGCCCTAGTGCTTTATATCTTGTATATATGAAGGTGGAACCATTAGCTGGGACAAAAAACGCTACATCCGAAATATTTATACCGAAAACTTTCATGGAAATGAAATAAAAAAATTTAAAATTGCATATCTTGAAAACCAAGTAAAAGACCTGCTTTGGATTTTAGGTGAAAACTTGTGATGTAAAAAATAAATATAGAGTATTTAAAAACTGAAAACATTTTCTACTTTATGATTAGGGTATAATATATGTGTAAATTATTCGAAAAAAAAAATTTTTTTTGTTTAATGTGTTCTTTATAGATTTAAATATATGCATACACATTTTTATATCGATATTTAAAAAAAAAACAGAAATTATAACGGTTTTCGTTAACCTATGTCTAAGCTCCATACAACAAATAAAATAACTTTAAACGCGATTTCCTCGAAACTAGTTTATTTAAAACGGTTCGATAGCTAACTCGAAATCTATTGGTTCAATTTCAATGATTTTTTTTTGCATTTTGTTCGATATTTTATCCTTTAAGCATCCCTTTTAAATTCAAGTATCTATTTTTTTTTTCTTTTTTTTTATATAAGAAAAAAAGCGCGTGAAAATGTATCTATTTTTCGAACTTTTTACTTCAACTTCCGCCATAGTTAAAAAAACAACTCCGGGGTTCTTGCGTAAGGGGGATGCTTAATATGAGGTCTATGCTTTAGAATTTCATTTGATTTTTTTGTTTCCGATACATGGGAAAAGCCATATCCATCCAACCGTTTTAGAAGTTTTTTTTTTCAATGCCATTTTCAGTGCCCTCTATACAAAAGCCAGAACTGTATTTAAAAAAAAAAATATTTTTATAAAGTATTTTTTATGTACAATAACCTGTATAAATTTAAAAAAAAATAATAAGTTCTTATATCTAAAAAAAATTTTTTAAAACAGCTCCTGTTTGTGGCTGCTACACGTATATTATACCTTAAATCAGGAAATAATATTAAAAACCTAAAATAAATCTTGCTCCTTTCTAAGGTTGAATTTGAAATTTAAAAGTTAGAATTTTAAATGTAACTAGTAAACCCGTATGGCGTTAAAACGCCAAAATGCGAAAAAGATATCTAGTGTGTGTTCCTTTTTTATTAAAAGTTTTACACTTTTTGACATATGTAGGGCAGAGGGCTGGGTTGAGAACCAGGCTGGGTTGTAAACCATTCTTTCCCTAATTGACATATCGCTAATCTTTCAACTGCTAAATTTGTCATTTGATATGACTCAAATTTTGCAGTTGCACCGAAGTGTACAGATGTATTGCTTGTGCCAGCGATAGACATCGTATTTGAAAATCGACTGCAGGCTCGACTTAATGTCAAATATAGTTGGCCGTGTGTGAATACTAAGGAGTTGCATTATCTTGCAACTGTTCTCCACGACTTTCCCGGAATATTCATAGCAAGGAACGAAGACACCGGAAATTGAAAAAATTACTTTTTAAATGAAAAAGCTACTTTTTAAATGAAAAAACTACTTTTTAAATGAAAAAAGAGTTTTCTGTGTCGTGGACACACCCATAGGTTTTGACGTGACAGTGTTTTTTTATTCTTGTCCCCATTCTTTCCTTTGTTTCCAAATTTATCCTCATCCTTCCGTTATTCTTTTATTTGTCCTTATAATTTTTCTACTTCATGTCCAAATGTCTTGCCTTAATCCATGTTCAAATTCTTCACTTAATCCTTGTCCGAATCCCTTTCCTAGTTTGGAAAGGTGTGTTTTAGGTGTGTCTAAATCTTTGTCCTAATCGATATCCAATAAAATATATTTGTACATTTTTCGCTATGCTCTACTGCTTTAATTATACAATAGAATGATTTTGGAAAATATCAGAAAAAAAATATCACATAGTTTTAGGCACAAGACAGAAAACTCACTTTCTTTGCAGAAGAGTGTTTTGCTTATACAGAATATTTAAAAAAAAAGTAAGACGTGCAATAAAAAAAGTAAAAGTAAGATGTGCAATAAATCTACAGGGCAAGACCTTTCTATTGATATCCCATTTATGAAAATCGCAGTTGCGGTATTGATTTGATGGTCATCAGAAAAAAAGCGTTTGCGTAATAATAATATAGATTTTTTTTTTTAAAGAAAAAGTTTAATTTTATTTTACTTTGAAAAAGTTGAATTTGATTTGGTAAAATTTCAATTGAAATGAAAAATTAAAATGAAAAAAGTTGTATTTGAATTTAAAAAAACCTACCTTTCGTAAAGAGTTGTCATGCCATGCTCATGCCTTGCAAGGTATTTTCAACCTGATGAGGAGTCAGCAGTAAATCAGAAGTGACAGAGATTATGTGCCTTAAAGTATTTCGTAACAAAATCAGCTGAACTTAATCAAACTAAGTAAGTAAGAACTTAATACATGAAGTTCCTAAGCGAACTGAGACCTCATTTTGGTGTTCAGCCACATTAGCCATGCTTATTTCCTATCATTTTCACCCATATATTTTCATTTCATTTAAATTTTCCGTATGTTACGTTTGTGTTTCTATATCATTCAGGTAATCAAAACAAGTTGAACAGATGCTTTCTTAACATTTCCGATGCTTATTTAAATCGACAAAATAACATTTGTATTTAACTTGAATAACTTGATTGCTCTGAGGCGATAGAAAGTATTCTGCAACTAATTGCTTTGGGCCCAAAGTGCGTCGGTATGCAATATTGAGTTAGGTTATTTGTTTGAAAGTGATTTTGTGTATGTGTGTGTATGTGTGTATGTGTGTGTGGTACGAATCTTAGTTCATATGCGTAAAGTTTGCTTGTTAATAACAACATTTACAAAATTTTTGGAGGAACCAGTTAATAACTAGAAATCAATAACTTGAGATTATTTGCAAATCATTTATGTAATAAAATTGCCAAATTTATCTTGAGTCGAAGTTTATAAGATTACTTATGTTTGTGTGTTGAACTAATTTCTATGAGTTCAAGTTATATTTGATTTTAGCTTGGCGTTGATTGATTTTGCTCTAGTCTTGTGCTTAGTCTGTGAGACCTGTTGTGCTTGTGTGTGTGTGTGTTTATTTATGTTTTGATTTCTTGCTTAATTTGTTTCTTGAGGTTATCGTCCTGAAATCTGAAGATTTGATTAAACAATTATTTGCCAATATATACAGACTGAGTCTGAGTGTTGTTGTTCTAATATTATTTGCGAGAGTCGGTTGATTTACAATAATATTGCAACTTTGTATAGAGTTTAATTAAATTGAACTAATTGAACTAAAGCATATTTCGTATGGTAAAAATCAGTGTGCTCTAACTACTTAGCATCTATAGAAGAAACAACAAAAACTCACAGGATTCAGTTATCCGCTTCAGGTGAAATATGCCACATAATGTTTAATATGATTTTGTTTGATTTTATTAAATAGTTGCTTATTTTAAAACATCATTTTTTTGTAGTTTTCCAAACAGTTTTCCAAAACAAAGCATAAATTGTCAATCCAATAGTATTCAAAATCTTGATTTTTTTCTACTTTATTTAATGTACTCATTGTAGCTATCTTTCTAAGTAATGACACCAACGCATCATTGCTTGCGCACGTCACTTAAACTTATGACAGATAACTTTTTACGTAAAGCTTTCCATCAACACGTCATTCTCTGCGATTGAATACAAATCAAATAGTTTGTCATTTCGTGCGAACGGCAGGCACGTAGCCAAGGGGCGGTTTTCGGGATTAAGCCCCAGTCACACTTCCATAGGGTCGAAAATATACAAAAAATTTATAAAATTCAGATCATTTAAAGAAACGATTGATACATACCATTAAAAAAATTAATTAACAGTTAACCTTTTTCAATATTAAAATGAAAAAATTACATTAGATATGAAAAGCTGTGAGCATTACTATGACTTTAACTGGATGCTCAAAACTCAGCACACATCATCTCTTCGATGATACGCAGGCTGTTACTTATATTTCGGGATCTGGCAATGCTAATGTCATTCTATTTTATGCGAAGAAATTCACCAATTGCCTCAGTAACTTACATATATAACTTGATACTAATAAATGGTTTATGTTTTGACATGACGAAGTTACGTTTTACGGCTCAGGTTTCCAAAAAAGTTGAAAAATGCATTTATTCAAAATTCATCGGAGTTGTTACTCGCTGAGTATAAGACCTATGACTAAAAAAATGGTATGACCGTAAAGGTAAATTCTTTGACTTCATTATAAAAACAAAACATTATAAAAGCAACGCAACTGAAAATTTGTTACATAGAATTATTACCCGCTGAGTATTAGTGCTAGGATTAAAAATATGATACACCAATAAAGGACTAGTCTAAGTCCTCACAACAAAATTAAACAAAAAATTTCTGACGTCATAAGGACAAACAGAGAACCGCTTAAAGATCGAAAATGCAACATTCATGCAGCAGCGTTGCATTGAATTTTTACTCGGTGAGTATATAAGCTACGATAAAAGTTTAAAAAGGAAAATGAAGGATTTATAATTGGCCTTACCACAAAAATAAAAAAAAAAATTCGGACGTCACCAGGTCGTGAATATAGCAGCATATGTAACAGAAATGTAATATCGTTGCATGGAATTATTACTGACTCAGGAGATGTGCTGCGGTAAACATTGTTTTACAACGGCAAAGATGTGTTATTACGCCTCACAACTAAATTACAAAAACAATTCTTATCGTCATGATTTCAGGTTTGCAACCTCATAATGCAGTAAAAATGCTACAACCATGAAAATACGTTGCATGGAATTTTGACTCTGTGACTACTGGCGCAACGGCAAATTTTATGGAACGAAAATAAAGGTGAGGTCTTTGGGCACATGGTAAAACTAACAAAAAAATTGACGGCGTCATTAAGCCCCTCAGGGAACCATCTTATGTGACGCATATGCATCACTTTTGCTGGGTTATTTGCATGCAGCTAAGGCAAAGTTAACGCACTAAGGAAAAGCACAACCAATGGAGAAGCAAATAAAAGAAGCAAAAGCAACACCTACACCAACACCAACACCAACACCAACACCAACACCAACACCAACACCAACACCAACACCAACACCAACACCAACACCAACACCAACACCAACACCAACACCAACACCAACACCAACACCAACACCAACACCAACACCAACACCAAAACCAACACCAACACCAACACCAACACCAAAACCAACACCAACACCAACACCAACACTAACACCAACACCAACACCAACACCAGCATCACTTTTGCTGGGTTATTTGCATGCAGCTAAGGCAAAGTTAACGCACTAAGGAAAAGCACAACCAATGGAGAAGCAAATAAAAGAAGCAAAAGCAACACCTACACCAACACCAACACCAACACCAACACCAACACCAACACCAACACCAACATCAACACCAACATAAACACCAACACCAACATCAATATCACCATCAACAACAACAACATGAAACACCGTCACGTCTAAACCTACGGGTGTGTCCACGACATACCCAACACTTTTTTATTTAATAAGGGGGCATAACGTTTCCCGAGGCAAAAAAAATATGTACATATTTTTGTTATTATTAATCTTAATATTTTTGAATACGGCCTTTCATTATTTATATTGAAATCAAATTTTTGAACTTTAGGCCAAGCATGTTGACAACAAGACAACATGAAGAACAAAGAAGGCAACAACCAACAACAACAGCAACAACGGCTCTGTATAGAGCAAATCACACAGCTTGGCTATACAGACTGTTTCGTTGGCCGCTACACCAACTCATCAGTAGCCTTTGTATGACTTTACACTGTGATCCACTCAAGCTACTTTGGTTCTACTTATACTGCCAATATTCCGAGAAAGTTACCCGGAATTTATTTTTGGCAGAGAACGCTGGAATTTTGTATCTGAGTTCTTATCTACTCTGATGCACCCTGTACTAAGGTATCATGCACCTAGATCGTATCATACTTTTAGGCATAGCCTTAATTCATGTGCATCTTCGAAATTCGATCACAGTGGTTTACCGCTATCAGAGCATATTGACGTTGTTGTTATTTTTGCTGTTTAGCTCCTCCCTTTTTCCACACTTCCATATTATGGTTCAGTTAGTTTTAACTGATTTAGGTTTTAGGTTTTAACCTAACATGGCGTGGAGACCATTTTGTTATGAAAGACTTTGTTGTGTATGTGATTAACACACAACTAATCATATTTAGGCTAACTTAATCCGGGTAACTTTCTCGGCATGTTGGCAGTACAAGTAGAACCTAAGTAGCTTAAGTGGATCACAGTGTAAAGTCATACAAAGGCTACTGATGAGTTGGTGTAGCGGCCAACGAAACAGTCTGTATAGTCAAGCTGTGTGATTTGCTCTATACAGAGCCGTTGTTGTTGTTGTTGTTGGTTGTTGCCTTCTTTGTTCTTCATGTTGTCTTGTTGTCAACATGCTTGGCCTAAGGCTCAAAAATTTGTTTTCAATATTTTTGTTATTTTTTTTTTCTCTGTTCTGAATGAATATAATAGCTCAATTTTCTAGGAAACTAGGAATTCTTATAAAAAAAAAATAATTATTTATCCCATAGGTCGGAGGAACTTCAAAAAGATAGGCGTCGTGAGGTGTGTAAAATCCCACGTGCTGTCTGAAATCAAAACATCAAAGTAATTTATTGAATATATGTTAGTTTTTTGTACAGATGAACGAAATGATATTGAAAAATATGCAATTTGCGATTTTTTGGCGCAGTTTTGAACTTAGACGCATTATTGTTTGTAAAAACTAAAAAAAAAAATTTGAAAAAACGATCGTTCATCCCCAAGTATTATAAAAAATAAATAAATAACTGGCTATTTCAGACCTTGAAAGGACTTTGAACTAGTTTCTTATGTCAATTGAACAATAAAGAGCTATGACTAAAAAGATGGTATGACCGTAAAGGTATTCTTCTATCCATACCATATCATCGAGATATCTCAATTATTTAAGAAGTTTTGAAGATTTAGTTTTGGGACATTTTTTTTCAATGTAAAAAATAATGAAGACTTTGAAAATAATAATGTACTACTCAGGAACCCTAAATCAATCACAATATATTTTTGAAAAAATTTAATAATTTTTGACTTGACGAAGTTACGTAAAAAAGTTGAAATATGTATTTTTTTTTTTTTTTCAAAATTCATCGGCGTTGCATTGAATTGTTACTCGCTGAGTATAAGAGCTATTATACGCATATATTATATATTACTAGCGATACCCTGCGCGCGTTGCTGCACCCGGCAAGTATATTGGAAATAATAAGTAATCTGACACCACGCTCATGTTCCACTGCCCGTTACAGTTTCCCAGTAGCAGAACATCACTCCCAGGTGACAATTCTATTATGAGTTTCAATGTCCTGTGAATTTAGCTTCCATAGCTATTCTACATAGAGAATCGGGCCACACCCCCTTTTCCAATGCACATACCAGTTATCCAGTAGAAAGACTTTGGCAATTAGTAACTCCATACTGAGTTTTATTGTCGTGCGAAGTTTAGTTCCAAAACTATTCGATATCGAAAATTTGACTTGTGTGGTCGAACCCATAACCCCTTTTCCTATGCCCGTCCCAGTTCTCTTGTTTATTTATAAAAAAACTTATTGAATCACACAATGTCAATTCAATAAAGTAAAAAGTCAGCCGTTGGTTCCTTTTGTTCATTTATAAACTACAGGAAAACCACCGTCAAAACATGTGTAGAAACGTTGCATGCACCGAAACAAATAAACATACGTACATACATACATACATACATACATCAAGTCGGATTGATTCTCATTCTCATCAAAAAAATCCTCAACATGCTAAAGGTGGTCAGTGAATCCCCTTTTAACAAAACTGTGGTAGATTAATTCACCACATCAAAACTAATTTGAACATATTCAGCCTTATTCCAGGATCCGTCGTAGCTGTGATTTTCTTTCGGATTCGTAAAGTTGTATTCTACGATCCGAATCGTTACGTCGTATTCGAAATTCGTAACATTGTTATTCCACGTTCCGAACGCATCAACATTTGACAGTTTTTTTTGCGGATTTCTTACGACAGGTTTCTATTGGCGGAATTAATTTTGAACAAGAATTTTAAAGTATAATTGTTGCAGAGTTCGTGTGTGAATTGTGTGTTTTCTTTGGAAATAAGCTGCATTTAGGAAAAAATTAAAGTATTTTCATTTAAATCACCAAAAAAAATTTATTGTCTATTTTTATAGGTCAAAAACAACAAACAGAAACCAATACGTGCGTTTGGTCAGCTTAATGACTAAAAGGCCAGATTTGGCGCAGGGATTTAGCAAGGACTTTCCAACTCCATGTTGGTAGCCACCTTCTGCTAAAACTCTCAATAATGCCATTAACTGCGATATAGGTGTTAATGCTGAACAGTTACGACTGGCAGGGAGCTCATCTTCAAAAATGTTTAAAACAAGCCTGAATGCGGGTTTATTTAACTCTAACCCTCCGGCAAACATTTTACCTCATAGACTCCGGGAGGGGGTCACCGGTGACCCGTGTGTATTTTGTATGGCGGCATGAGGTGTGCTACACTATAGGCAGGTGTGCGCGTGGTACTGGCAGAATTTATGTGTGCATGAGATTGGAAATAGTTCACACTGATGTTTAAATGGATTTGAGGGCATCGTTTTTATTCTCTCTCTCCATTCTCTTCAATAAAATGCCGAAACGTGGTAGACGTGAAATGGATGTGGAACATTCTGGTGAATGTTCAGATTCTGCTGCGGCTGGAGGTGAATCTTCAGGTGCTGCTGCTGCGGGACAATCCACTAGTTCGGGAGAAGGACAAAAGTAAATTTTTATTCCATTTTTTGGTCTATTGTCATTGTAATTGTCCATTATTTTGTTGTGTCCATTGTGTTTTCTTATAGCAAAAATAAATCTTTAGATAGGCTTCCATGGAGAAGAGGTGTGCTAAATGTAAACGCGTAAGTTTTTATGTGCATGATTCGATTTTGATATTGTTTTGAACGAGTGTTTATATATAGATTAACTGCAGCAAACATGGATTTCTTGTTTGAAACTGATGATGAGGATGAGCCTGTTGAATTCCAAAATGACAGTGAAGATGAATGGTTACCTGATAATGATGAGGCTTCTGACATTGAAGATGAAATCGTGGTTGAATCACCTGACATCGAGGATGAAGACGAAGACGAAGATGAAAGTCGTGGTGATATACCTATTATTGGCGAAAAATACATTGCACCAGACTTAACGGAATGGTTTACAAACCAGCTGCCACAGAGAAATGTACCATCACACAATGTTCTACGTAAAAGAGGTGATTCATTCATTCGTGCATATTGTGTGAGTAGTTTCTAAGTAATGGTTTGAATTTAGGTGGACCTCATCGAAAGTTTCAAAAAGAAATGACTGCCAAGGAAATATTTGATGAGTTTTTTACGACACACTTGAAAGATGAAATACTCAGACACAGCAATAAAAAGGGCTTAGATTTAGCTGCGGATTTCAATAGAATGCATCATGCTGAAATTGTTGCCAAAACTATCAAAAAACGTGATTTTCGTGTCATCAGTATTGATGAGCTGGATGCTTTTCTTGGAATTCTTTTGGTAATGGGCGTGAATGGCCAAAATGACGATCTAATTCCATGGCTTTGGAGTGACTGCAGTCATCCAATCTATAAAGCAGCGATGAGTCGTGATCGATTTCAACAGATTCTGCGTGTCATCCGTTTCGACAATGCATATACCAGAGCGACTAGAAAAGAAAGTGATAAAGCTGCCCCAATAAGTGACGTTTGGGAAATGCTAATGAAAAATTTGAAAGAAAACTATTATCCAGACGCGAACGTCACTATTGATGAGCAGTTGTTCCCGTTCAGAGGTCGGGCAGGTTTTATTCAGTACATCCCATCAAAACCAGCCAAATATGGGATCAAGATTTTCTGGGTATGCAACACAGCTGATGGATATCCACTTTTTGGAACGATTTATTTGGGTCGTCAACCTGGTACTGAGAGACAAACTAACGTTGGGCAAAACATAGTTCTGAAGTTAGTAAATGCATACAAATAGTCAGGGTTGAACGTAACAACGGGTAATTTCTTTACGTCGTTACCGTTGGCCAACCAGTTAAAAACCCGAGGCATGAGTATCGTTGGAACCCTTCGTTCGAATAAGCCGTATATTCCCAGAGAATTAAAGCCTAACCGTACCGATAATATTGGAACACATCGATATGCATTTAGCAAAGACTTTACTCTTTTGTCCGTTGTCACAAAGAAAAATAAATCAGTTTATTTGCTTTCGACCATGCACTACACTCGTGTGACTAATGAAAATGGAAAAGAAGAGATGAACCACTATTACAACAAGACAAAAGGTGGTGTTGACGTTATGGATCAGATGCTCTCCAAGTACACAACGAAACGCAAAACAAATCGTTGGCCGTTGGCTTTATTTTTCAATATGTTAGATGTAGCTGCATTAGCAGCATTTTGTGTTTTCAGTAAACTGAATCCGGAGAAGTCTAAAAGGCGATCTTCTAGACGCTATTTCGTGACTCAGCTTGGAAAAGATTTGGCAACAGCTAACATGGAAAAGAGAGCAAATGATCAAATGGTTATAAGAAAAACTAATTATAGAGCTGCTCTTGAGCTTATGCTCGGAATAACTATACAATTTGTTCCTACAGTTCCAGTTCCAGTTGCCGAAAACGTTCCTGTAGTTGGACCAGCAGCACCAGAGCCTGAGATGAAAACAAAAGATGGTCGTAAAGTTGCGAAGGGTCGTTGCTATATTTGCATTTTCAATGATCCGAAATCGGACCGGAAAGGTCGTACAAAATGCTCAAATTGCAAACGCACAATGTGTGCCACCCATACCAAGAGCTTGCCACCGCTCTGTACTGGCCCAAATTGTTGAATTCGTATTTGCATTCTATTAGCGGGCCACCAGCCAATTTTTAATTTTGGTCCAAATTCTTGAATTTCCATAAAAAAATTTCAACTAATTTTGTATTTATATCCACAATGAATATCTCTTTTTTTTATTACAACCTGTAATTTTCTATATTTAATAATAAAATATAAAAAAAAAATACAAAATAGAAATAAAAACTGTGTTCTTATTTATTATTTCCATATAAAATGTATGGTGACCATTACGGGTCACCGGTGACCCGCTCCCGGAGGGTGAGGGGTATTGGACTTTGGCGCACTCTAGCCCGGAGTCCAAAAACGCAAGTAGCCTAAATCCAGCGAAAAACGCTTTAAAATATGCTCTTGATAGCTATCCTAAAATTTGATCACTGAAAAAAAATTTTCTTCGGAGATATTTGACTTCAAAGGTAAAATGGGTCACCGGTGACCCCCTCCCGGAGGGTTAGAGTTAAGCGGAAATTTTTTTTAAACCTACGGATTTAAGAAGAGTAAAATAAAAATGGACATTAATTTTTTTTTTGTTTTTTGTTCAAAACCGAAACCCATTTCACTCAATAAATTTTGTGAAAATTAACCAAAACATGACGCAATCAATTGATCTAAGCCGCAAATGTTTTACAACGTTTCTTATTTAGACGTCAGAAAAAGTTAATTACACCAAGTCAACACAATCACAAACTTGTGTCGAAAAATGTCGAAAGTGTATTAAGTGCGTTTTGAAAATAATTTTTTTTCACTTCTGTAATCACTTCTTTTACAGTTCTTCTTCTTTTGAAGTAATTCTTTTAAAACACAATTTATGTGACACTTTTTAAACACTTAATTTATCACTTCTTTTAAAGTTTCTTGTCTTCTGTCAAAAACAGCAGTGTTCGAATTTTCGAAATTAAATTTCAATGAGGCAACGCTCCGCATCGTTTTGTTCGGATCCTAGAATAGCAAATTTTTCGTATTCGTAGCGTAGTCTTACGTTCGTAGATTTATTACGACGGATCCTGGAATAGGGCTGATTAAAATGTACTTCGGCCCAATTAGCTTTAAGCGCAGCAAAGTATGTATGTATATGTATTTGTTTGTTTGTTTTGTTGTTTTGTGCTTGCTGAGAACAAAAAGAGTATAGTAGAGAGCAACACGCAGTTTATTGAGGCTCTCGCAACACAAACGCATGAAAAGCTAACGATCAAGCAATGCATGGCATTGTGGATGATTTTTTAAAAAACTTAACATTTTAATTGAAGATACTTATTATTGAAATTTCGTAAATAAAATAACAAATGAACCTTTTGTAGCACAAATGTGATATTTTAAAACTTATTTAAAAAAAATAGGACCAGTAATTTTGGATTTTTGCGGACACAAAAAATTTTCACTTTCATTTTATATAATAGTATAGATTATACCTATAACCGTATAGGTTAATTCTTTGACTTCATTACAAAAATAAAACAAAAATTCAAAACGTCATCGGAACGTGGTTGAAGCCGCTTAACTAACGCAACTGAAAATTTAGTACATGGAATTATTACTCGCTGCGCATTAGCGCTAGGATTAAAATTATGGTACACCAATAAAGGCCTGTTCTAAGTCCTCACAACAAAACTAGACAAAAAATTTCTAACGTCATTAGGATACTAGTCATTAGGACTTTTGTTTTAAAAAAAAAAGAGTAATTAGGAGAGCTTTGTATGCTTAATTTATAAACCTATTAGAAAGTCTCACTTTAACCATGAATTCCATAGCCTCCTGAAGGTCTATTAAAATTAAATTTTACACACAAAGATGTGTATTATTTTTCTATCATTTTAAAATCATTGAGATTACGTAGTTCTTTCAGAAATTATGATTTTTGCAACAAGAAATGCCAGATCGAGCCACTATGTGTACTTCGAGCCTGGTTTCATGATATAACTTGAGTGTTAATAACTTAAATATTATTTTTATTTAAATATACAGCTTACGTCACGATATAGTCGTAACTGCTGTTTATTTTTGTTAAAAAAATATAGATAAAATAATATTATTACCTACAAATAATTTTGTTTCCATTAAATTCGATTCAAGTAAGCCGATAAAGTTTCCAGCATAGTATTAGTGAAATGCTCTTTGATATTTTTTTTTTTTTTTAATTAGTTAAAATGAAATCAAGCAAATAATTTAAAACGGAACAGATTAGGGTTGAGTCACAAAAAGAGCTTAAAGCGAATTAAAACACAAAAAGCAGGTGAAACGCAAAAACATTCCAAGTATTTAAAAACGATATGAAAAAATACCATGATAAACTGTGAATCAATCAGATTAGCTGCTGTGAACAAAATATTTGTCTGGCTTTTATGCTGTTCATAATACCAACTGACATTTTTATTAATTACTAGAATATTAATACATAATCTCTACAAAAACAAAAAAAACATGCAGGCGACTTTTGTTTTTATTGAAATATTTTTAATAACAACGTAACAAATATTGTGTTGTTTCACATAACGTGACAAACAAACATTATGTAATTTACTATTATTTATTCTTTACTATATATATTAAATGACATTTGACATTTGACATTTAATGGCACGCTATACAGTTAGTGCTGCCAAATTGGTTGTCTGACTTCTGTGACTGTTTTTGACCTTAGCATGTTTGTTGGCATTGTTATTGGCAACACGATATGTCATTTGTTTACTTATATAATTTGTTTATTTTTCTCTCAATACGGGAGTATGTTATGTGAGTACATATGTGAGAGTGTTTATGTATGCGAGTGTGAGTGAAGTGTGTGTGTGTGTGTGTATAGTGACTACGGTGCCTGGCACCATGATTTTATGCTATTTATTTAACTAAAGAACCTCCGGATGTTATTTCCAATAAACGGATAATCGAAAAAACAAATACAATAAAAAGTGTTCACATAAACATGTGTTGCATTTACACTGTGCGTGCAGTGTATATGAGTGGGTGAGTGAGTGTGCGTCTGCACGTCTGTGTTAATGTTAAAATATTTATCATTTATTTGTTTGATTTGAAGTATTGGGTTCGATTCGATTTATTTACATTTTTATTGAAATGATTTATAAAAATATTGTAAGCTATCTGCTGTTCTCAAATAAAACTGTTTTCAATAAAATGTCAGCAACAATTCAGCAGCAAAATAAAAATATCATAAAAAATTACGTACATTCAAAAGAAACCAAGCCCCAAGTGTTCTGGAGTACCCAATAAAGACTCGCTACTGCTTCATCGACTGCTTTGAGTTTATTGCTCTTGCTAGCGTATAAATTAATTCTGCTGGATTTATAATAATAAAAAACAGTATTTGAAAGAAAAGAAGGTTGTAACAATAATAATAATAATATTGAATGCTTTGTTGACTACAAGTAATACTCGTTTTATCGCTGTGTTGGGGGTGTGAAATTTTATTCGTGCTCTTTATGTTATGCAATACCATACAAGATACCATACAAGCCTGCTACTCAATTATTTTCTTGGTTATAACCAAGAAACCAATGCAACAATAGATGCATACAATTTTGGCAGGTTTTGTTGTTTTAGTATTGTGAACAGTGCTTATTTAAAACACTGAACAAAACGTGTTTTATTTCATATTTTAAAAGCAGCTTTAAAAAAAACCTTTCTTCATCCTTTGACAACAAATGATGATGTAAAATTTTTCAAGCAATTAATCTCTCGTGTGCCAATAAATTTCAATTCAACTGCCCAGTGACCCAACTATATGTTGTTCTAAGCGTCATGACATCTCAATAACCGAGTGCTATTCCAATAAAAAATTTGTTATTTTTATACCCCCTCGTTTAAAAGCCTATAAGGAAGCGTGGTAGGTATAGAAAAGTATACATATTCTTGATCAACATCATCACCCGAATTGATTTAGCCATGTCCGTCTGTCTGTCCGTGTGTCCGTCTGTCTGTGATCACGATTACAACCGTAATTGTAAAGCTTTCATCACGAAATTAAATTTTTAAGCTTTTATTTAAGAAATAAAGGTACAAAATTCCAAAAATGAGCCATACCGGATGAAAAACATGCCTATCTCCCATACAAAGTGACTTTATCAAAACGGTTAAATCTCTTAGAATTCCACAAAAATGAATATATGCGCTTGAAATTTGAAATATGAAATATCTTTATAAATAACATGTACTCTGTGTATGAAATTCAATCAAATTGAGTGAAAACCACGCCTACCTCCCATACAAAGTCACTTTATCAAAAAACAAAAGCGAGTATTTTATGTTAAAACAATAACGAAAACGTTTTTACAGAAAACATTTTATTGATTGCTTAAGGGGACACATAGGTTCCAAATGTTTAAAAAATTTTTTTTCGGTAATTTTTTTCTCATGGAAGGAAAAGAGATATCGTTTTCAAATTTTCTACATATATTTATTAACATTTGAAAAATACAAAAAAATTTTTTTCAGAATTTTTGAAGTGATCTTTGACGTTATTTGATTTTTTTTAAAAAAATGCCAAAAAATTGACGGTGTGCAGGATATCACCTGTCTGGAACATCTGAGGAAAAATTAAAAAAAAACAAATTACTTATTGTTTAAGTGGCTATCGCCTGAACTAGACAATTTTTTTCCGCCTAAAAAAAACTAAATTTTTTAACCTATATTCCTCTTAAGAATTTGAATATACTTTGGTTCGGCCGTGGGAGCATTTTAACTTCGGCCCAGTCGAAGATCAGTTCCTACTAGTTTTCATATAAATTTGCGCATTTTCATCAAAACGTGCTTGAGGAATAGACCACAAATCCTTATTTTGAGGTGCGCAAGCAAAACCTTCGAAAATGTGTTCAGAAATATTTGTTTTAGAACATACTGAAAAATAAAAAAAAAATAAAAATATCCATTTTCTTTAATTGTATTTCAGAGAATAACACTCTCGAACCGTTTTTTTTTTTTCCTGATCAAAGTTCCTTAGTGATAAAAACTTACGAATGGATGAAAAAAAAATTGGATATTTTTTTTGTGTTTTTTTAACCCATACCGGCCCACCTCCTTGACCTTTTGTTAAAGCCAAAAATCGACTTTTTGCATCTTTTGCCTCATAGCATCCAAAGTTTTGAAGTGACGTCATTGCAATGTATTAAAAAATTGTTCTACACTCCACTATACTCCACTTTTCCAATGTTTTCTGGGTTCCTCAACTAATGGAATTAAAATTACTGCATAGCCTACTTAATTACTACAATAACGATACATAACATACACTCTTTTTCAAAAATTTTTTAAACCCTGTCGCTTTGAATCCGAGTTGATGCGTTTGGCTGTTTCGTTATTTTTGGATTTCAGTCGCATCGCTTTCGAATTGAGGCGTGTGGCTATCGTTTCGTTTGATTTCTTGGCTGTGTTGTAGCAAAACCGCTCAATTTCTGGTTTTTTTTCCCACAAAAGTGGAAGTTTAGTGAGTAAAAAAAAAGGGAAATGCTTCGTCGAAAGGGATTAAACCGTGATCCTCGCGAACTATCGACAAGAAGTTTATCAACAGATGAAGATGTGATTTTAGAGCTTCATTACGCGAAGCAACATAAAAGGTTAGACTGAAAAGAAGCCAAAACTAGTGCATAGTTAGAAGTTATAGACTTATGGAACAAAGCAACCAACAAATAGTTTGTGCTCAAAGGGACTTTAAAAGTCTAAGCTCCGGTACATTATAGAAATCAAGTGTCACCCTGTTAGCGTTAGTGATGCAATACATATTTACAGGGTCATCAAATTTTCGCGGTTTCTGGTAACCCTTGTGCCAGCGGAAACAATGTGCGTGTTTAACAAATACATTCATCGCAATGACTATTTCACACATCCTGGAATTATTCTTTTGGCGATGAGCAACGACGATCGAGAACCGATTCATTCGTTGGCATATCGCCGAAATTTAGATACGCACAATGCATTATCCGAAGCTGCAGTTTCCGTCATCCGTGAGTTGAAAGTTTCAATGCTGAACTACTCGTGCACGGACTACGTTGACATGAAACGCTGGCAAAAAGTTTCGACCGGCTAAAAAGCACCACCAAGTCTTTTAAATACAAATGACAAGATTGTACCACTAACGAAATATAAAATCATTGATCCTCAGTTCGAAGGAAGATCTTAAATGTTGCAGGAGAAGAAAAGAACTTCGATATCGAGCTTCGAAACTTATCGTGTCATTCGCAGGCCATAGACAGATGCATCAAAGCAGTGACAGAAGCCTCAAAACAGGTTTCGAGCCAGTCCCAATTTGTGTGATACATTATCGTTAAACTTCGCCATCGATGCATGATACCATATTTTAATACCAAAAAGCAATTTGCTGAGGACAGAAACTATGTTGCTTACCAACCAAAACTTTGAATTCAAAGTTCACTAAAAGATAACTCCGTAAAAGTTCCCTTTTTTTGACGTAGAATACGTCATTCTCGGAGGTTAGTAGGGCGGTTGATAGTGATCAGGCGGCGCACAGTGCATTTTTTAGAGCAGTTATGTGTCCAAAAATCTATAACCAGTCAATATTTTTGAATGCAGTAAATATTTTATTGTAATATTTAATTCTTAAACTAACTATAATTACAATAAAAAGAATCATAAGTTTTACGATGATTTTACAGGGTGACTATAAACACATGCAAGTAAGGGTAAAATTTTCGCTGACTTCTCTGATCAGAAAAATGGATAAAAATCGTTATTTTTCAACATTTAATTAAATGTTTTAAATTTTTTAGGTCTATTCACTCTAATAATTAAACTTATTTAAACATGAACAAAGCTGTTTTTGAAATATTTGCTGTAGAACATATCGTATTTTTTAACATTTTAATTTTTTAAATAAAGTTGATTTAAGTATTTTTTTGTATAAAAATTATGATTATTTTACCTTTCCTTTTTTAAAAGGAATTAAAACGGAATTCACTCCTTTGTTCGTTAAAACCAGGTTAGCAGTTATTAGCACCCAATTTTTTTTTTTTTTACTAAATGCTTACTTTATAGTAAGAAACCGTCGATAAGCGTCGATAACTAAGTTCTGGTCCACAAAACTTTAGAATCTGGGAAAAAACATGGTCTTGATAAAATTATTAAAAAAAAACACAATAATAAAAAAGGTATTTATCGTTAAAAAAATGTATTTTAGATACATTACAATATTGTATATAAAAAGATTTAAGTGATTACAAGCAATTATGTCGAAGCAGTTTCTACCGGAATCTGGCTGTTTTTGAGAGGAAAAATTTTGCCGACATTCACCGCTCGTCCACAAAAATTAAGAAGACTTATCTTAAAATTTTTTTCTAAATTATGTTATTGAAATATTTTAAACTTAAATTTAAAAAAAAAACGAACTAAAATTACAACATGAAAAAATTATTTAATTCCACTTTAAAACCACTGTGGGCCCTACTGTATATAGAAATTTATTTTTTTATTTCTATTTTTTATTTTTTTTTTTTACTTTGTTGTGTATCATATGAATTTTTTTGTCCATATTTTTAACTATAAAACATTCGTAAATGAATTGTAATGAAATTTATGCGATTTCGGTAAATATTCAGTACAAAACTATACAAACTGAAATTTCGTTAAATATTCAAATAAAGAGCATAACTTCCACAAATGGAAAGATATTGCAAAATGCTTTTAGATTCACATAATTAGGACTTTTTACTATTAATTTGCATGCTCACTTTTAAAAATGTACGACTTTTTACTATACCGAATTTTGTCTTTATCGTTATACTGTGTGGACTGTAAAATAGCTAAACATTTTTGATCAATGTTAACGCAATAGAACACAAACCATATTTTTTTTTTGACAGTATCAAAAAAAAATTTTATTTTAGCTGTTTATTAGTTTTTATTTCTAAAAGAGTTTTAATTGGCAACTTTATTCTATTTTATTCTGTTCTTTTATACAATATTCCATTGTAAATAATTTTATCCAATTAATAACAGCTTAAAACTCGTATATTATTAATTTGTTAATTCAGCTTATTTACTCGAATCGATAAAATTCAAAAACTTACATTAGTAACAGAGCAAGTAATGATGTATAAATGGGTCGTAGTTTCATCGTCAGCAAATGCGCCACATTTGTAAAAAATACCTCTTTCCTTTTTTTAAACGCATCAGTAAACATGCCATCACGTGCCTCAGGCTTATTGTTATAATTAAATGCTTTTCTCCTTATGTTGACTCAACATTTTTTTTAACAACTTAATTTAAGCTTATTATCACCATGAAAATTTATCAGCCTGATAATTAATTGATTACTTTTTCACTTTAAGAACTAATTAAATAATATATTTTTGTCTCGCACAACACATAGGTACTTACGAACCAATAAGCAGCAACTTGTTTGGACAGTACTTTTTTTATTAAATAAATCGACTCTCAGCAGTCGCTACAAATACATACGTACATAATATTAACTTAAATAAACATACGCCCTTGATCACCCACTAGCCCACACTGGTGCTTCATTGTTTCCATTATGTTCCAAAATTAGGTCATCAAAATATTTCCATACAAGATGAAGGGGTTGGTTAAGTTAAAGTCCTTGATGTGTAAAGATTATTAATATGCCTTTCAGTCATGCTTCAAATTGGTTGTGTGTAAAATTTTTAAAAAATTTGTCTGTCCCAAGTTTAATAAAAAATATCTATACCTGTAAGTATGACCCCAATCAACAGAATTATTAAAGGACAAAATTATTTACTATTGAGCAGAGAGGTAGAGGTAGAGGTGGAAGTGGAGGTGGAAGTGGTGGTGGAGATAGAGGTAGAGGTAGAGGTAGAGATAGAATAAGAAGTAGAGGTAGAAGTAGTGGTAGAAGTAGAGGTAGAGGTAGAGGTAGAGGTAGAGGTAGAGGTAGAGGTAGAGGTAGAGGTAGAGGTAGAGGTAGAGGTAGAGGTAGAGGTAGAGGTAGAGGTAGAGGTAGAGGTAGAGGTAGAGGTAGAGGTAGAGGTAGAGGTAGAGGTAGAGGTAGAGGTAGAGGTAGAGGTAGAGGTAGAGGTAGAGGTAGAGGTAGAGGTAGAGGTAGAGGTAGAGGTAGAGGTAGAGGTAGAGGTAGAGGTAGAGGTAGAGGTAGAGGTAGAGGTAGAGGTAGAGGTAGAGGTAGAGGTAGAGGTAGAGGTAGAGGTAGAGGTAGAGGTAGAGGTAGAGGTAGAGGTAGAGGTAGAGGTAGAGGTAGAGGTAGAGGTAGAGGTAGAGGTAGAGGTAGAGGTAGAGGTAGAGGTAGAGGTAGAGGTAGAGGTAGAGGTAGAGGTAGAGGTAGAGGTAGAGGTAGAGGTAGAGGTAGAGGTAGAGGTAGAGGTAGAGGTAGAGGTAGAGGTAGAGGTAGAGGTAGAGGTAAAGGTAGAGGTAGAGATAGAGGAAGAGGTAGAGGTAGAGGTAGAGGTAGAGGTATAGGTAGAGGTAGAGGTAGAGATAGAGGTAGAGGGAGAGATAGAGGTAGAGGTAGAGGTACTTAATTCTCTTAAAATAAATGGGCTTTTTAAGCCCACCGATATTAAAAATTCATCAATATTACGACTCGAAGGTTGTTATTGGTGTTAGAGAAGTTTTTGGAGAGGATCGCTGAGTAATTTGAACTGCCTAAGGTTAAAGCACAGCACATCCTGAAGACTCAAATTCACATTTCTGCACAGCTTTTTTCACGCTTAGAACATCATCCTCCCTATGTTTCACTTGGCTGCTCTTTCTTTCCCACTTTTTCATCACCCCATTTTGAAACAAGACAAACTTAATTGAATAGGTTCTTTCGCATAGAACTTTCCGATGATGAATTCTTATCATTAAGTGAAGTGCGTCAGTCACGCTCAATTGTAGCACTGCTTTGGTTATGCTAATTCTTATGACAGAATCCTGCTATAACCAACCATTGGATATCATGTTCCTGTAATCTATGTTGTAAATAGACATCAGTCATCAGCATCCCTTACAAAAGGACTTCCAAACTTTGCCACACGCAACCTTTTCCTAAGACCAACTGTGCTTTGTCAAAATTTGCAGTTAAAAAAAAAAAATCATATTCGACGTTATGGTTGGCATCTCTTTCCCTCGGTTGTAATATGAAAAACAAAATTTCGTTTTTTTCTTCTTCTTTTCCTATTCATCAGAATACGTTTTCCCCGATGCGGTTTTGCCATTTGTGTTGTTTAGTTGAAATGGCGGAAATAACGCAGCCATATTGAAACCACCAACCAACAAGCACTGCAATTCATAGGAGCTTCGTGCAATGCAAGCCAAACTATTTATTTTTTGAGTCGCGCTGCTCGTTGCCGTTGCATTACTTAGAACCCATGCGGCTAAATGCGGCATGGTATGCGACGGTTTTTAGTTGTTGCACTCTGAGAGTTGAGAGGGGCGTAGGGGGTACAAAAAGAAAAATAGGGTTGCCCATAAGAATCGAGTGCCAGAGCAACGACTAGCATCAACTAGCAGCAGCAGTACCTAGCTTCTGCGGATGAATGACACCTTTTCAGAGCTTTAGTGAAAAGCAAAATAAATGCTCCAAGGAATTGA
The DNA here is from genome assembly GCA_943735915.1 of Pherbina coryleti. Classification (NCBI taxonomy): domain Eukaryota; kingdom Metazoa; phylum Arthropoda; class Insecta; order Diptera; family Sciomyzidae; genus Pherbina; species Pherbina coryleti. The sequence continues at coordinate 60,849,193 of OX030951.1, forward strand.
GAAATTGCTTTGAGTGTTGCATGCGCGTATGTTTGAATGTGTGTGCGATCCATGTATACTAGATATATACTATATGTTATATCATATTCACATGATACATACGAGTTTTAAGCGTTGCTTAAACTCACACAGCTGCGTTTAATTGGTACGAAGAATAGTTTTATTCAACCCAACGCTTATAACGATAAAATGTCAGAAGCATGCATAGAAAAGTTTTCTTTGTCATTTTATTGCTAAGTTTTCCAAAATTCCAATTTAGCTGAACAAACAATTTCCATAAACCGCCATTCATTTTTCTTCTTTTGCTATTGTTGTTGGTGTTGAATATTGGATGGATGCGCTAAATAAACTTCAACATCAACATCATTTTGCAGCACACAGTACACAGTGAGAAGTAGAACAATAAAACAAATTCCACTAGCACGTTATATATTGCCACCATTTGTTTTTTTTTTTAAATGTTGTTGATAGATTGGAGTTGTTTTTTTCTAAGTTGTGTTGGTGAAGAATTAATGCTAGAAACAATATTTAACTTTAAGTTCGCGAAAATAAAAAATTTCCTGTTGTTTCTTATCTTCATTACCTGTTATCGGTTGCCTGTTACCTGTTATAAATAAACTTGTTTTATTTCACTTATCAGTGGTTAAATGCTAGTTGAACCAATTTACAGCTATAAAGTGTCAGAAGAAGCAAAAGAGAACATCAGCTGAATCTATATGAGATTTTAATTTGATAAGGTTTTCTTTACGTAAATTGCCGGATGACAACTTTGTTTGAGAAGACTTTTGTTTGAGTTGATGTGTAAGAGCTTGCATTGTCGTGGCAATGGTTGAATTAATAAGGTTGTCTCGGGGCTGATCGTACTCTCTTCTCAGTACCCATAGTTGTCAAATTGGTAAAACAAGAACAACAACTTCATCGGCTTTACATGTTATCAATTTTCGCTTTCATATTTTATATGAGCTGTCAACTTCAATTTGACATTTATGGTTACTCGCTCTCACCCTTACGACAACCTTAATAATTCAACCATGGTCGTGGTGGAGAATGATTTGTCTTCTTCAATCAGTGTTCCTGATTTTTCCAAACAATTCTGGCTCACAAATGGTGATGTACCTTTCTGTAATGACCGTTCTACGTAGCTCTAAGGAAACGGTGGCGACATGTCCAGTTATTCCGAAAACACAGGCGGCCATTTGCAAATTTTGTTGTATTTGGCTCGTCTTGAAGACCCAACAGTTGATTGTTGTTTAGTTTTGAGTTCATATGCATAAATCCAGGATTCGTCACCTAGTTATTACGATGTCATAAACATGTCTTGAAGCATAGCGATTGTATTTTTTTGTCATCTATTTCGACCAATCGACGCAAGCCTTTTTTTGAGCGATTGTCAAATTATGCGGAATCCGACGTGAACAAATCTTTATGTGAAATTGGATGTATGATGGTTCCACTTATCTCGAAACATGATCAAATTAGGTCACATGACGATCTTCCAATATTAGTTCATCCACAGCATCGATATTTTGTGGCACAACAACCGATTTTGGACGACGTTCACGCAATCGTTCGAGTGCGACCACGGTTGAATTCGGAAAACCACCGAAACAAGGTGGCTCAAGATAGTGCTTCATCACCAAAAGTCAAAGTGAGTTTATCGGCACACTACTGTTGATTTAATTCACCTCGAAAGTCATTGAAAATCATCCCACGAAAATGTTGACGGTTTAATACCATTTTTTTACCAAGATGAGTGTCCCAAGTACCAGTAAACAACACAAATAACCCTCGTATCACACATCCTTCTGAGTTACTTACTTACTTACTTATCTGGCGCTTACAACCGTTGGTCGGTTTTGGCCTCGTATAAGAAATTGCGCCAGCCATTTCTGTTCTGCGCTTGCTGGCGCCAGTTGGAAACACCAAGTGTGGTCAGGTTATCCCACAATTTATCTTTCCAACGAAGATGTGGGTGTTCTCTTCTGCGTTGACCACCACCGGGCACCAAATCAAATTTTTTTTTTTAGCTCAAGCGTCGTTTTCCATTCGCTCAACATGACCTAGCCAGCGGAGCCGGTCGATTTTAATGCGTTTAACTATTTCGATGTCAGCGTAAAGCTCATAAAGCTCATGGTTCCATCGAATCCGGTACTCCGGAATCCATTGACGCAGATTGTACCGAAGATCTTACGAAGGATCTTTCTCTCGAAGGCTCCCAAATTCTTTTCATCAGAACTGCTCAACGTCCAGGTTTATGCTGCATATAATAGGACGGGCACGATTAGTGACTTATAGAGCGTAAGTTTTGTTCGCCGAGAGAGAGCTCTACTTCTCAATTGCCTACCACTACCAAAAGTAACACTTGTTGGCAAGGGTTATCCTTCGTTTAATCTCAATACTGACATCGTTGAAAGAGTTTATGCTGGATCCCAGGTAGACGAAGTCCTTAACAACCTCGAAGGAGATGTTGTCAACAGTGACGTGGTTTCCAAGACGCTGGGACTGTTTATTTGTTCACACTAGGTATATCGTCTTATCTGCGTTCACTACAAGACCCATTCGACTCGACTCTTTCGCTATCCTGGAGAATGCTGCACTGTCTTCGCGCGTATTATGTCGTATTCGCGGCAATAATATCGATATCGTCATGATACGTCAGCATAATACTGTGTAGAATATCGTGCCACTACGTCTCAAATCAACAGCTCGGATGATCTTCTCCATTACCAGGTTGAAAAAGTCTCACGATAAGGAATCACCTTGTTTGAAACCTCGTTTGATATCGAATGGAGGAGTAAGATCATTCCCGATTTTAACTGTGCTGCTGGTGTTGCTCAGTGTCGTTCTGCAAAGACGGATGAGCTTTGCAGGAATACCAAATTCAAACATGATGGAGTATAGATGATTCCTTATTTGACTGTCGAAGGCGGCGTTATAATCGACAAAAAGATGATGTGTGTCGATTTGTTTTTCTAGGGTCTTCTCCAAGATTTTTCGGAGCGTAAATATTTTGTCTATGGTGGATTTTCCAGGTCTGAAGCCACACTCATAAGGCCCAATCAGCTGGTTTACGATGGGCTTCAGTCCTTCACATAATATGCTCGACAGGTCCTTATATGCGATATTAAGAAGGCTTATTCCACGTAGTTGGCGCAAATTGTGGAATCGCCTTTCTTGTGGATTGGACAGAGCACACTGAGGTTCCAATCATTTGGAATGCATTCCGATTTTATTCCGCATAGAAGCTGATGCATGCATTTAAATAGAGCTTCGCCTCCATTCTTGAAGAGCTCAGCAAGTAAGCCATCGGCACCTGCGCCTTTGTTATTTTTAAGCCGAGCTATAGCTTTCAAGACTTCACTATGGTCGGGCAGCGGAACTTCAACGCTGTTGTCCACAATTGGGGTTTCCGGGATATCATCTCTATTGGCGGAATTGTTGTCGTCGTTGGCATTCAGAAGCCTAGAAAGGTGTTCCCTCCACATCATTAGTGTACTCTGGATATCTGTCACTAGATTCCCGTTTTCATCCTTACAGGAAGAGGCCCCGGTCTTGAAACAATCCACCAGGCGTCTTATTTTTTCGAAAAATTTTCGGACCTCATTCCTGTCAGCATGCATTTTAATTTTCTCTTACTTTGCTTTTTCGCATCCCTTTTTTTTTTTGCGTGAAAATGCATCTCTTTTCCCTCCTCTTCTCTTTGTATCGACCCTTAGCAGCAAGCGTTACAACCGACTGCAGGGTGGCTTTGTAGGCGACATCTTTTTCTGCAGTGGAGTCGCGACACTCCTGGTCGAGCCACTGGTTTCAGCGAGGGAGGTGATAGCCAATCACCTATTCGGCAGCCGTACGCATAGAGTGGAAAATGTGATTCCACAGCGCGCAAATATCGTCGATCGGAGGAGTGTTTTCTTAAAGCAGGAGTGAGAGTCGAGTAGCGAAATCTTCAGCTGTTCGTTTTGATTGCAGCTCTTCGACGTTTAGCTTTCTCTGTACTGCATTGTGCTCATTCTTGGTTGCGCACAGACGTATGTGGATCTTGGCTGCGACAAGATAATGATCCAAGTCTATATTGGCACCACGGATCGTGCGAACATCTAAAACACTGGAAGTATACATATTCGACGGACCCATCTGGCAACGCCATAACTTTTGACAGAGATGTCAGATCGCTTAATGACATACCGCGTTTGAAGCGTCAGTCCAAGCAAATTTTTACCATGGAAAAATACACGCCACGCGAGCGCTCTGAAATAGTTGAAATTTACATTCAACAGAAGAAGTCAATTGTGAAAACTCAACGTGCTTTTAAAAACTTAAAAAATGTGAGAAGTGCGCCTTCTAAGAACACCATTAAGCGTTTATACGAAAAATTTTCGACTGGTGAGGCTCTTTCTAATCCGAAGAGGCCAAATAAAAGTCGACCAAGGCGATCGGCCGAGAATATCGCTGCCGTACGAGCCAGTGTTGAGAGGTCCCCAAGAACATCCCAAAAACGCCGTTCTCAGCAGTTGGGCATGGCTCGGTCCACTTTACAACGGATTATTCGCGTTGATTTGCATTTGTTCCCGTACAAAATTCAATTGACGCAGAGATTGTTGCCTGCGGACAAGCCTCGTCGATTGGAATGGGCCCAAAGAGTCATCGAAATGGCCGAAGATGACGAGCAATTTTGGAACAAAATTATCATGTCCGATGAAGCCCATTTCACATTGAATGGGACCGTAAATAAGCAAAATTGCCGTATTTACGCCACTGAAAATCCTCAGGAGATTCAAGAAGTGCATCTTCATGACGAAAAAGTCACAGTTTGGTGCGGCGTTAGTGCGAAAACGGTCATTGGGCCGTTTTTCTTCCAAAATGAAAATGGCCATGCTGTTACCATCAACCAGGAGCGTTATCGCGACATGATGACCAATTTTGTGATGCCAATTATTCGTCGAAAGCGTATGAGGCAGTTCTGGTTTCAACAAGACGGCGCTCCACCGCACACAAGTCGCATAACAATCGATTTTCTGAAGAATTTGTTTCCGGGCCGTTTGATGTCGAAAAGTGGTGATTTGGACTGGCCACCGCGTTCGCCCGATTTGACGCCGCCTGACTTCTTCTTGTGGGGATATTTGAAGTCAAAGGTTTACGTTAACAAGCCAAGGACCGTAGAAGAGCTCAAGGACAACATTCGTGAAGAAATAGCCGCTATTCCGGCCGAAATGTTGGCGAAAACGATGGAAAATGCTGCAAAAAGGGCACAATACGCCATCAACGCCAGAGGCGGCCATTTGAGAGATATCATATTCAAAAATTGATGTAAACAAATCTACTTGGAACAAATTAAATGATTAAGATTGCCAACCGCCAAATTTTTATTTTTTTCTTTGATTTTTTTAACAAAAACATGGGTCCGTCGAATATGGGCAACCCTGTACGTTCCTTCTGAGTACATTCACCATTAAAAATGTTAAACTTTACATTGAAATGTCAAGTTGGAAATTTTAACATTAGTGTTGCCATATCTCAAGGCTTAAAAGTGAGTGTAAAATTTATTTTTAATATTTTCATTATGAAACTTCGTTCATTTCTTTTGCTTTTCCCTTTCAAAAAAGGTTGGAATATAGATCAACACTCTCGTGCTGTTTCGCTCTACAGAGACGTGATGCAAGAAAAAAAAGCACTTACCACTTCTATTCAACTCACTTAATTAATTTCATTGTTAGTTATCAACAAAGAACGTTCCATAGAAAATCACATGACCTGCGGTGTCATGATGTGTACCGACGAGACTTGATTATTAACCGAGAAAAAGAAGTTGTTACAGTGGCAGAAAAAACTTTGTTCACCTTGCATGGACTTTGAATGGTGGAAAATTTGCATTTTTCGAAAAGTAAAACGCACACTCCGTTGTTCAAAAAACAAAATAGTAGAAAGCAACAAAAAAATTTCAACATGGCGAATTGAGACTTTTATAAGTTCTTTTGAAAACTGCAGCACAAACACTTTTTTATGGTTATGCGTGCCATAACGTATGCGATTTCGAAATAAAAAAACACAAAACAAAAAAAAAACGCAAAAATAACAATTATCGAGGGAAAACGTTGCTCTGAAGTAGTTAAACCAAAAAACCCGAAAGTGCAAAAATCAGCCAAAAACAGCAGAGACGAAAGGGTAAAAAAGCTTTTTCACGGCTTAGCTGTTTGCTTCCTTTCTTTTTTCGATTTTTGTTTTTTTTGTTTTTTGTTTTCAATTTTTTTTTCTTTGCCTTATCGTTCTCTGCAGCTAATTCTGCGTATACGGAGCGCTTTTTTTTTTTTTTTAATATCACTTTTGCTTAGAAATTCTAGCAACTGTCTGTCCAAAGCCGAAGCACAGTGATAAAATTGCGCCATACAACGCTTGTTGCCTTACAATTGACAGTGGCGCGCCAACCAGCTGAGTAACATACACAATACAAGCGGAAGTAAATTTCAGGGCTTGTTCAATTTTTCCTTCGTATTTACAGTTTTATGAGATTTTATGGCTGATGGCTTTTTAAAGCTACAGCAACTTTGTATGGCGCTGTTATGGCTAAAGGAACCATTCTTCCGTGCTTCTTGTTTTTTTTTTGTTTTTTGCTGATGGTCGTTGGAAAATGATTTCGCTGTTAGATAAAAAAAAAAAAATAAAAAATATGCAGCCAGTAAATGCGTTGATATGAGGTAGTAGACACAGATTATCAGATGTATTAGTGATTGGGTGGGGAGGCAAAGCATTTGTTAATATATACAAAAAAGCATGCCTTTGGAAAAATATTATAAAATATTGATTTCCGGTTGCTTGAAAGTCAAGTGAACATCATTGACTGTATAAGGCTTAGATTTCCGCATGCTGTGCCTGCAAAGAATGTTCAATAAGTTCAATCATTTGAAAATATGTAGAACAATATTGCTTTTTTTCTATAATTTTGAATATAGAATTTTTATAAGCAACTTAAAAGCACGACTAAAGCGGAAATAAATACTTGAAGTAGATAGGCCGCCATCAAAGGCTATTAGATATGAATTGACTGCGTAACGAAGACTTCCAGAAATGGCGTTGTAAACGTTGTCATTTTTTATTTAAAGGAAACTCAATTTTTACAAGCTCTTTAAGAAAAATCACCGAAATATACGGGGTGCGCCATATTTTATGTCAATAATGATTGGCTATCTTACTCCCGATCTCTTACTTATTACAATAAGGAGATCAAGAAAGCTAAAAAGGACTCGTTCAGGAACTTCTGTGGCTCCATCAAAGATGTTCCAACGAGCTGTCGCCTTCAGAAGATCTTATCAACTGTCAGACCACAATCCCTAGGTAGTCTATTACATGGGAACGGTGTTCAGACAAAAACAAAGAAAGAGACCCTAGAACTCCTTCTCAACACTCACTTCCCGGGCTCCGTCATTCAAAACGGTCCCCACCTAAGCCAATCTTACAACTACGAACAGACCAATCTGCCAAGTAGAGAAGATTGTAGAATCAGCAAACAGATTTGCAATACTTCAGCAGTTAATTGGGCCATAAACTCCTTCAAACCCTTCAAATCTGCTGGTGGAGATGGTATTTTTCCAGCTCTTCTACAACAAGGTTCAGAACATCTGATACCACTACTATCAAAACAATTCAGCTGCAGCCTAGCCTATGGCCATATACCTGGAGCATGGAGAACAGTGATAGTAAAATACCTTCCTAAGGTTGGCAAAGGCTCAGAGAGTAATCCAAAATCTTTCAGACCCATCAGCCTTATGTGCTTCATACTGAAAAGCCTGGAGAAAATAATCGACAAATACATCAGGGAGAATGCCTTGTCAATATACCCCCTAAGTAAGGCACAACATGCCTATCAAACGGGTAAATCAACAGAGTCAGCACTTAATGACCTTATAACCACAATTGAAAAATCTATCGACTGCAAGGAAATATGTATTGTCGCTTTCCTTGACGTCGAAGGAGCCTTCAATAATACGTCATACGAGTCCACTAGAAGGGCACTTAATAACCTTGACATGCCAACAATCATAGGCAGGTGGATTATGACGACACTCAATAGCAGAGTTATCCAGACCTCCCTGGATAACATTTTCCTCAAAGCAACTACAACCAGGGGATGCCCGCAAGGAGGCGTCCTATCACCTCTGCTTTAGTCACTAGTTGTAGATAGCCTCCTAGTTGAACTCAAAGAAACTGGGATAGAGGCGGTTGGGTATGCTGATGACGTAGCAGTCATCATACGGGGGAGCTTTGAAAATACAGTGTCTGATGTTCTACAAGCAGCACTGAACACAGTACAGAGATGGTGCAATAACGAAGGCCTCTCCGTAAACCCAAAAAAGACAGTCATTGTTCCTTTTACACAACGACGCAAGCTCAATCTTACTTGCCCGGTACTTTTTGGGGAAAAAGTAAATTTTTCCAACTCAGCAAAATACCTGAAAGTGATCCTGGACAGCAAACTGTCCTGGAACCTCCACATAGACCGCATCATCAGCAGATCAACAGCCTCATTGTGGACCTGCAGAAGAATTTGCGGCAAAAACTGGGGGTTAAGCCCTAAGATGATGTACAATCTCTACACTTTGATCGTCAGATCAGCACTAACATACGCGTCGGTAGTATGGTGGTCGAAAACGCTAGAAGGATCAACCATCAAGCGGTTAGGACGAGTTCAAAGATGTGCAGGGATATGTATGACAGGCTGCATAAGATCTACGCCAACAGCAGCCCTCAATGTCATCTTAGGGCTCACCCCAATCCACATACACATCCAGATGGAGGCGAAGCTCAGCCTTCACAGACTTTTCCATCTGGGTTACACTGTCCCAAACCATCCCTTAAAGGGACACCTAACCTTAATCACAACCCTAAAGCGAGAAAAGGAGTTCTGCATGCCATTAGATGACATGCTTCCCAAAAACCGCTTTAACAAAAACTTCATCGTAGTTATCTCCCCCAGATCCAACTGGGAACACGAGAAACTAAGCCCGTCCGAAAACGACCTTGTGTGGTACACAGATGGCTCCAAAATGGAGAAAGGCACGGGAGCAGGGGTCTTTGGAGAACACTCCAATGAGAGCCACTTCTTCAGTGCAGGTCTATTTACCACAATCTTTCAAGCGGAAATCCTTGCCATTAACAGATGCGTCGGACTGAACTGTATGAACAATGTAAGGGGCAAATCAATTTTCGTCTTCTCTGATAGTCAAGCTGCCCTTAAAGCTCTGACATCACCCATCATAAAATCCAAGCTAGTGCTGGAGACTGTAGACGTGCTCAACGACCTGGCTGCGCAAAACAATAAAGTTACTCTACAGTGGATTCCTGCCCACTGTGGTTTTGACGGGAATGAAAGAGAAGACTCCCTGGCCAAACAGGGAGCATCATCACCACTCATAGGACCGGAACCATTCTGTGGGGTTGGTAAGAATCTGTTCAAGCAACACGTCAAAAAACCTCATTCCGCGAATCTCAAGACATCTGAAAGAACTGCTTAGGACAGATATGCACTTTCTCCCAAGAAATCGAAATTTCTTATCAACTTAGGGAAGAAAGACCTAAAGATGATGACCGGAATTATAACTGGACACTGCAAACTAAAGAAACACCTACAAAAAATGAATCTCGCTACTGATTCATTATGTAGATTATGCCTTGAGGATGAAGAAACCTCCAGACATATTCTCACTGAATGTCCAGCTCTTCTCCATATAAGAAAGAGAATCCTAAATAGCGAAATAGTCTCTCAAGGACACCTTGCGATCCTCAACCTCGAAAATATATTATGTTTTCTGAAAAAAACTAAAGCAAACGAACTGCTTTAAGAAAAGAAAAGGTATGGCACAATAGGCATCACAAGATGCCGCACTGCCAGAGCTGAATTAGCTCGCCCCAAGCATATCTATCTATCTATATTTTATGTCGGTATATAAATATTAAATATCTTTAACATTTATCAATTGATTGACTTGAGTAGACACACGTGAATCGTCAATTCAGAACAATTTTAACCATAAATCGCTTCACACCGAAACAATGCGATGAAATAGTAACGCTCTACATTGAAAATAGTTGTTCAGTTGTGTTAACTCAACGTGCATATTAGAGTGACCGCAACTTATATGGGGCAAAAAAAAAGTCGGAATCTTGTTCGTCTTAGCCCCACAAAACGAATCCCCTTTCCAGATATTGGGATAGCCGAAATTTGAGCCCGATTAAACGACGGTAACACGTGCCGCTCGTCGCTCAAAATTTGAAAAAAACGAATTAACGAACGGTTAAGACGAACAAGATTCCGACATTGATTTTTTGCGGTCACTCTAGTGCATATCGTCGAAAAAATCGTGACAAACAAGCACCGTCTGCCAGTACTATTCGTCGTTTGGTGTCGAATTTTGCTGAGCACGCAACAGTGAGAGATTGTGCACACGCATCTCCATCAACGCTCAAAATGTTTCAATAAAGTGGTTGAAGCGGTAAAAGAGAGTGTTGCCTGGAACCCACATGGGTCGTATCGTCATCGCGTTCAGCATTTTGGAGTCAGTGGAACCAGTTTGCGGCGCTTTTTGAGAGATGATTTGCTTTTGTTTTCAAATAAACTGCAATTAGCTCAATGAATTAGGGATGGGTCGTTCCGAACCTCTTTAATTCGCGAACATTGTTCATAGTCGGACATAGTTCCAATCGTTTCTTCCATTCATTTTTAGCATGTTCAAACAGTTCCGGTTTGCAAGATTTTTTTTTTTACTAAGCAATGTGAACCGACATCTCTTTCACACATATTATGGCTTACACGAATTTTGTGATCGACTACAAGTACAAATATGTGACCCGGTCTACGAAAAGGGACCTTCGGTGTGAAAATATCATTTTTCACTTTTTTGGCGATTTGGATAGACTAATGTGTGCTCTTTCTAATGGCGCAAAGCAGAAGTTTCCAACTCGTAAAGAAGTTTGTCAGGAATTTTCCAAAAATGACGCATAAAAATGATTCAGTAAACGTAATCACCTCTTCACTGTTGGTCGTTAACTAAAAAAAAGAACTCGTATTAATTGACTAAGAAATACAACTCTGTAAGAATAGAGGATAAGCTGAAATAAATGAAAAGACGCCATTCAGTGTGCGACAATTAAACGTTTACAAACAGCTGTTTTCTCGAAAACTTGTTTTTACACCGAAGGTCCCTTTTCGTAGACCGGGTCACATATGATGTTTGCAAAAGAACAAAACAGCTGATGTGTGAAATCGTAAGATGACATTTCGTCGTTCTTGTTGCACACAATGCTCTGTTTATTTCGTTTTGAACATGTTTTCATTCAATCGAATGGAAATGGAGAACTAGATAGTTCCGCGGACATGTTACAATCTACTGCATATGAGTTGCTCGAGTTTCATTAAATCAAATGGAACTGCAGAACTATATATGTAGTTCCGGGACATGTCTTGCAACTCAAGAGTAATCAATTTGTCATTTTTAAGCACATACATATTTTAAGTTACATACGAACGGACGGACAGACAAACGGACATGGCTAAACCGACTTGGGTGGTGATGCTAATCCAGAATATATATACTTTTCTATACCTACGCCTCTTTATGGGAGTTACAAGCAGAGTGACAAAAGTAATATGGAGTGAGAGTGAGCCAATGTATGGAGTGGTCGGAGGATATAGGTCCCAAAGGGAAAAATGTTCCTTTTACAAAAGTAAAAAGGGTCGCTCATACATATTAACCTTCTCCGGTCCTTCCTTAAAGCCCCCCTGTTCAGGTGTAGGGAATAAATATTTAAAAATCATAAAATTTGTATCGGAGCCCCCCTAAAAAGTGATCAGAGGGAATAGGTCCCCAAGGGAAAAATGTTACTTTTGCAAAAGTAATAGGGGTCGGTCATACATATTAACCCTCTCCGGCCTTTTCTTAAAGCCCTTCTGTTCAGGTGGAGAAAATACATTTACAAAAACCATTACATTTGGTTACAACCAAGCTGCTCTGAAGCTGTAAGACAAACATTCAGCGAGTTCGAGGCAACATTGTTGCTTACAACGTCCGAACATGTTCCCGCAAACTAGTTCCCCTGTACAAAAGAAACGTTCCATGTTCGTTCCGGCCCCGGAACTGTTAAGCACAAGCCTACAATGAATATTGCCGACAGACCATCCAAGTAGCTTGGGATACAGTGAAATAGTCTGATGTCAAAACATGGCTACATTGACTGGCCACCCAAATCTCCAGATTTGTTCTCTCTGGACTTCTTTTTGTGGAATTATTTTAAAAGCAAAATGTACGCCAGAAAACCTCAGACCATTAACGAGCTCAAGGCAAATATTCGTGCTGAAATTATAGCTATACCACCCGAGATGCTCGAAAAAGTTATGGAAAACGCAGCAAAATCACTTGATTTTGATCCTATTGAAAAACTAGTCCAACTAAAGGCCCAAGTTAAAAAAAATACTTCATACATATATGGGGCTTTATTCATGAAGTGATCCACCAAAAATTTAAAAGTACCCCGATTTTAATGAAATTTTTACCGTGTCTAAAAATAAATAAATAATTTTACCGTGTATAGTTCTTGTTATTATACACTCAAGGTGTTCTTTTTTTTAGGCCTACATTAATGATTATCTAATCCATTTTTTACAAGGTGTTTCATTTTTAAGTTTAGTGTGGGAATGAAGTAGTAAACATGTCTCCAACTGACATTAACGAACTGACTGATTTGACCAAAGTAAACGTCAAATGAAAGATAATTAATGTATTTTTTAACTCTTTTTTAAGAATCTAAAAAAAAAAGTTTGCCACCACGGCTCTGGAGTGGTAGTCGATATACTCGACTACCAAGGCCACCAAATCGCTACTTACTGTTGTTCGTCTTAAGAGGGCTCTGCATCTCAATTGCCTACTCAGCCCAAAGAAACATTTGTTGGTAAGAGTTATCCTTCGTATTATCTCAATACTGACATTGTTGGATGAGTTTAAGCTGGAATTCAATAGACGAGTCTTTAACAACTTCTTAGGAGGTGTTGTCAACAGTGAAGTAGTTTCCAAAAAGCTGGAACTGTTTGCTGACACTAGGTATTTCGTGTTATATGCGTTCACTGCAAGACCTTCTGCAAACGCCAGCAAAATAATTCTCTTGTTAAATATCGTACTACAATATTGTTTCGATCAACAGCTCAGATTATCTTCTCCTTCATAGGGTTGAAAAAGTTTCACGTGTTGGAGTATAGGTGATTCCTTATAGGACTGTCGCAGGTTGATTTGTAATCGACAAAAAGATGATGTGTGTCAATTTTTTTCTCTAGGGTTTGGTCGATTGGCAAATCTAGTGCCAGATCTGAAGCCACATTGATAAGGTAAAATCAGCTGGCTGACGATGGGCTTCAGCTTTGTAAGGAAACATAAATTTAGGAAATTAATGCCTTACAGTTCCCAATAAATCACCGCTGCACAAAGGGCCCCGAAAACCACGAACCCGTCCTGCAACCCTAAACCGCACCTGGACAAGAACCCGCGAACCGCCCCTGTCCATAAAACACGCAGCTGGGTGACCCGCAAACAAACAATAAGAACACATACAGCGAGCCAGTAGCCTGATCAAAACAGCACAACAACAACAAACGAAGAAATGTTTGTGACCCGCAAACCAACAACAACAACACATACAGCAAGCCAGTGGCCTGATCAATTGGCACAACAACAAAACAATATAACGAAGTCACAAGCAAAAACACACAAACAACATGCATTCTATGCACCCACACGTGGCAATAACAAAACACATAGGGATCATTAAACAGCGACTATGACAACAATAACATGCAAGGCAAAAGGTTGCCGCTATCTCTAGGCGAGAAAAATTCAAGGTCGAGATCAAATGGAAAATGGCGACACAAACAAGGTCCCGTTACCCTTTTTGGGGATAAAAGGAGCCAGCGAACCAACAGTGGGTCTCTTTTAAAGTCAACACTCGAACAACGCACATCGGTGAGTCAAGTGAACAAGTAACAGAGTGAACAAGTGACCCAGTGAACAATTGACAAAGTGAACAAGTGTACAAGTGACTAAGCACGAGTGACAGTGTTTCTTGTCGGCCCGAGTGGTTTCATATCTGACGGCCGGTCATAAAACATACCAGTGGCATCACGAAAGTTGTTTTTTCTGTCGACCCGAGTGGTTTCATACCGGACGGTCTGCTCTAAAAGCATCCAAGTCGATCGCCCACTAGGTTCAGACCATATCTTGTACAAGGACAACGACCAAGCTTACACCTGGCCCGAGTGGTTCTATACCGGACGGCCCCTCGCAAATACTCAGAGGACAGACAAACGAACGGAATTCACGGATCCTATTTCAAAGGACTTCGAGGGAGATCAGGAGCAACGGCGATTATTTAGCAAACGAATAAAAAATGTGTGAAATGATTTTTTTCTTTTGTGAAAACAAACATTGAAATAAAGACTTAAATAGTGAAGTTAAATGAACCCTTGCGTTTATAATTTAAAAAGACTACGGAAATAAATTTTTTGTACGAACCCCGGCTACAAAGTTCGTTACAGCTTGTCACATAATACGCCCAACAGGACCTTATACAAGGTGGGGCAAAAGAAATCACCCAATGTTCTTTTGCTGTAATTTTTTTTTAATGAAAAATTTGGTTTTGCTTGTGAAATTTGTTTATTTAATCCAATAGAATTTATTCCAACAAGTTGAGAAAATAATATCTGCCACCATAGTTGATGTGGCGTCCGTGGTGTAGTTGGTTAAAGTGCGTGGCCGCTATGTCAACGAACTTTGGAGACCCAGGTTCGAACCCCAGCAGCGACAGAAAATTATTTGAATTAAAATAATTTTTCTGTACGGCCGCCACCTCTCTGCAGACAATGGCAAGCCTCAGAGAGTAATAAAAATCCCATGTAAAGCTTCTTGAGAATAAGAACATTCCGTTCATCTCCGTTCGGAGTCGGCGGTAAGCCTGTAGGTCCATTTCTCAATCAATTGTGTACCAACTTAATAACACGCACAACACAATTGATCATAAGAAGCTAGGTCAAAGTCCTTTTAAGGGCTGAAATGGCAAGTTATTTATTTTTTTATTTTTTTTTACCAGAGTTGAGTTCCATCACTCTTGCCAGAACTTCGATCGACAAGTTCTCGCATTCTTAACGAATATTCTCCTTAAGAACTTGAAGAGTCTGAGGCTTGTACACCCGCAACTACAAAAAACCCCATAAAAAGATGTATGGAGTGGTTAAATCGGGTGTTCTGGCCGGCCAGTGCAAATCACCAAAACAAGAAATCAAGCGACCCGGAAATGCTTCCTTCAGAATTTCGGTTGTAGCTCCAGCAGTGTGCGCCGTTGCACCATCCTATTGGAACCACATGTTTTCAAGTCCCAATTCATCCAAAATTCGGTAATCATGGCTCTGTAGCGTTCCCCGTTCAAGGTCGTCGTTTGGCCCGTGGCGTTCTCAAAAAAAAAAAAAAAAATGGCCCGATGGCTCCTCTAGCGTAAACAGTGTGCTGTTGTAGCCATGCAGTAACCATGCAGTAACTTTAAGAGAGTGTAATGGTTCATCGTGGGTGATACACGGATTTTCGGTGTCCAAGAAACGATTATTTTGTTTATTCACGTTTAAGATAGAAATGAGCATCATCGCTCATGATAACTTTCGATGAAATATCGTCCATTGTCCGCACTTTGTAAGGGAACATCTTCAAATCTTTCACCAAAATTCTGCATAGAAACCGCCGGCTAATGCCCAATTGCGTGACACGTCTTCTGGTCGATGTTTCAGGCTCTTCTCCGACATCTTTGGTAACAGCAGCAATATTCTCAGCAGAACGGCTTCTCCGGGGCCGGCCAGCCTTGGGACGAGTGGCCAAACGCCGCAGTGTTTGCCCAGTTGGTGTTGGACGGCCAAGAAATCTAAGAAATCTATAAAAAAAATGGAAACAATTATTCCGCGTTCTTGCGGAGTAAACCAATTCATGGCTTCTCGATTTGTATTCTGCGTTTGCTTACTTCACAAATGTCAAAACCGAATTGACATTAGGTGTTATTTGCAGAAGTTGTAGGGTGTTCCAAGAGTGTGATTACTTTTGCCCCATCTTGTGTGGCACGGTAGTTGACGCGAATAGTGGCATAATTTTTCTTGTGGATTAGACAGAGCACACTGAGATTTACATTTCAATAGAGCTTGGCTTCTTATTGTTCTGCCCTCCTTGTTGTTTTTTTTTTTTTTTTTGACCACGATAACTCGAAAATTATTCGAAGTTATAAGCCAAAATTATTGATATAATTCATTCAAGTAAAAACAAAGGACACAGACGTTTCGATAATGTCGTAACACAAGAATAGAAGGATTTGGTTAAGAATAAGGACAAGGATTCAGACAAGGTTCCATATAAAGGTTTAAAAAATGTTTGGAGCAAGAATTTGGGCAAAGCTTAGGATTGGGACAAGGACTATGAAATGAATTCTAATAAGAACTAGGACAAGAATTTTGATATGGATATAAAAATGAATTAAGGCAAGGATCAGGAGAAGGAGTTAGACTTGTATTTATAAGTTGAAACATACGGATAAAGATAAGGATGGGGTCAAATTTAAAGACAAGGGAAAACATATGGATAAGAATAAAGACCTGGACAAGGATACATTGTCATGTTAAAAACTACGGTTGTGTCCATTACACAGCCAACTTCAACCAACTTTTTAAGTGACATTAGATCGCTGTAATGCAGCTTTAAAACGCGAAAAGTTTCTTTACGAAACTCGCATCAGAGAACAGGTTCTTCTCTGCCCCAAAGGGAGCAAAAACATCAGACGTCCTCGTCGATTCCTGCTCTTTTAAAGGGTGACCAAATTTTCACTGACTCGGCTGATAAAGCGAACCAATTGGCTGGAATGTTCACACAAAATTCCACAATTCCGGCTAGCAATCAGCCATCACCTTCTATAAAGAATAGATCGTCTTCGATGCAGGAGATATATTTTCGAACGAGAACAGTTAAAAGAGTCCTTGCAAGCCTCAACATAAACAAATCTTCTGGCCCCGATGTTGTACCACCAATTGTGCTTAAAATATGTGCTTATACACTGGCTCGACCTTTGCGTAACCTTTTCAACATCTCATACATGACAAGAGTATTTCTATCTTGTTGGAAGTTTGCGAATGTTCAGCCGGTACCTAAGAAGGGCGATGCCATGAACCCTGAAAACTACCGACCCATAGCGATAGGCTCTACGCTTTCCAAAGTCATGGAGAGTGTAATAAACTTCCACCTTATGAACTATCTGGAGCGCAACGAATTGCTAAGCGACCGTCAATATGGCTTCCGAAGGGCTCGCTCTACTGGTGACCTAATGGCGTTCCTCACGGAGAAATGGAACCAATATGTTCACTTCTTTGGTGAAAGCAGGGTTGTTGCTCTGGATATTTCTAAGGCGTTTGACCGAGTGTGGCATAAAGCGCTCGTGTCAAAACTAATTGCATATGGTGTTGGTGGTACCTTTGCTCGATGGATTAAATTTTTTCTTAAGGACAGGTTGATTCGTGTCATGGTCGACGGCATTTCGTCCAGTGAACATGCCATCGTAGCTGGAGTGCCGCAGGGTTCAGTCCTATCGCCAACTTTGTTTCTGGTTTTTATCAACGACCCTCTATCGTTGACTCATAACCCAATTCACTCGTTTGCGGATGACAGCAGCATTTGTCATTCATATTCTTTCAAAAAATGCCCGAGCTCTTGGAGATTGAGAGAAAGAGGCAAGATATGAATGACACACTGCTTAATGACTTCGAAAAAATCTCCGAGTGGGGGCTTGCTAATACAGTCAAGTTTAATGCTAGCAAGACTCAGAGCTGTCTGTTAACCCACAAACGAATGAATTGCCCCTTAGCACCCCTTAATATGAACTGTGTGGAACTCGAAAAGTCAGATGCTCTTGACGTTCTGGGCATATCAATCAGTGCCTAGGTTTTTTAAAACGGTGTAAAAAATACTTCACTCCAACTGATCTACGCGTGATCTATACCTCATATATTAGGCCGAAAATCGAGTACAATTCAAACATTTGGGCAGGAGCTTCAATATCTTATTTGGAGCTTCTGGACCGAATTCAGCGACGTGCGATATATCTGATAGGGGATGAAAACATTTCATCTTCTCTCAACTCTCTTGGGCATCGACGCAATGTTGGTTGCCTAAGTCTTTTGTATAGGTACTACGATGGGAAGTGTTCAAGGGAGATACATGACCTGACGCCATCATCTCCTGTGTTTCCCAGGCCCACTCGGGCAGCGCACCAAGCCCATCCTTATACCATTGCCTTGATGCCCAGTAGAACCTCGCATTACCGGAATAATTCGTTCTTCGGTCGTACAATAAAATTGTGGAACAATCTCCCTGCGAGCGTGTTCCCCGGCAGTTTTTAACTATGTAAATTTAAAACTAATCTTCACCGACACAACTCCATCTTTCCACTCTCCAACTAACTATCACCCTTTTTCCGAATCAACACAATGCTTTCGCATTTATAAGGGGCATCCCCTGATCGTTGGTTTGGTCAAAAAAAAAAAAACTACTTCTCTGTCTGGGATCCACTTCATTATTTTGTATTGCTGCTCAATTACGTTTCTTTCAATATTGTGCGACAACGTTATGCTTATTTATTTTACCTCAAAGGCTTCAAAATCAATTTAAAATATTCATTATTGTTTATTTCTCAGTTGGCCATTTTTGCCGCACCGACGCACAAATTGTTTTCATTAAAAGTTTTTTGCTCTCGCTGTGTCTACCCGAATAATTTCGGTAAACTTTTCAGGCGGCATCAAAACCTTAAGCTCAGCATTTTCTTTTTTTTTTAAATATTTGAATAATTTTCCAACGTGTCCTTTAGTATTTTGATTTGTATTGGGATTTTATCGGAGGGTTTTCTTAGTTATTTTTTCATTATTGATGATGCACGTGCTTGAATAGGCATTTATTGTCTTGTCGGTTTTATTTTATGAGGGTAGGTTTTTTATGATATGCTATTTTGTTAGATGTTGTTGCTGTTGTGAATGGCAGTCATATCGTCCTCTTTGTAAAACAAGATTCATTCTAATGCGATAAAAAGGCACAAGTTAACGAGTTCTACTAAGCAAAGAGCCATGAAAATTCTAATTGAAGTCGTGGGAACTTCAATAGAAACAAAACAATTTATATACAAGTGCTTTGGAAAACAATAAATTTACAACAAAGGTTCATTGAAGGACATGGCGTTGGTGTCAAGCACAGGTTAAATAGCTGGAAATGACTAGGTTGGAACAAATGGAATTTGTTTGACTTGCAAGGTCGTTGCTAACATTTAATTCAGCAGCACATTGAAAGCAGGGGCTAAGCAAATATATATTAAAAAAGCCATCGCCATTACCATCGTGTGCCAAATAAACATCGCGTATTCGCTGACCTTGAGGCTTTCAACGAATACCCGAGAATTGCAGGTGTTATTAACCTTAAAGAAACACCCACCTGGCACGTTATCGCGGCTAATATCGTGATAGTCAGCAACACGTTAGAATATTTATCAGTCGTAGGTGTTTTTTTTTTTGTGGTTTTATTCCTCCTTTGAAATTTTAAGCGCTTCAAAATACAACAGCCCACATATACTGATTACATACACATTGTGTTATTAAAGTTGTGTGCGAGTATGTGGGTGGGTGCGTGTATGAATGATTGTACAAATGTCACATCCAAATGCGGTAGTGTGCGTGTAAGGCTCACCTTGTTGTTGTCCTTTGTATATGCATATAAATTGCGTAACCTTCAAAAAATGTCGTTCATCATCCTACTTATATGGCGCTCATTAATTATATTTTGTGAATTTTTTTTATCCTCCCTTCCCATGTATATGCACAAGTTGAGAGAGAGAGAAATAGAGAAACTCAAGTAATAAAATTTGCATATAAATCAACACATAAGTAAGCCAGTTAAGCAATAAAAGCAGTAGCGGAAATTTAAATAAAGATTGGCATGAAGGGTTAATAAAAAAAAAGTTGACATAAGGCACATAAACATACAAAGACATACATTTTAACTGACAGTAAAACAAAAACAAAAAACAAAGATTAAAAAAGCGAAGATAAACATGACATTCACACACACCTTGAAAAATGTTTGGGTTGTAAAAAAGAAAAAGTTTGAAGGTCTTTAATTTGTATTCCTTTCACATTTTTTTTTTCTTTTTTTTTTTTTGGTTCTTTGCCTGGGCAAATACGGCAAGCTAGCGAGTTTAAGGCGTGTTTTAATTGTGTTTACTTTGTGTGCCAACGTGAGTTCTAGCAGGATAAGCTTAACAATTCATAATTAGAAAACTTAACGTAAAAGCAACTGAATACTTTTTAAGCTCTTTTAGCAAATGAGCTCGAATTTTTTTATAAAGCCAGATAAGAACTGTATTTAAAAAAAAACAAAAAAACTTCAAAGTCCATTGTGTTAAGTACCTATTTCTTTAAGAGCAGTTAAAAAATATTTTTAATATATTTCTTAAAAACTTTTGTTCAGCTATCTGAAAACTGAGTCTCATAATTTTTAGGAATGAAAAGGAATGCAGACGAATCTTTTTTTAAATTCTTAAAAACTTATTTCCAATTTTCACTGAAGCATAAATGTCATGAGTCTAATTTTAAAACCTTTACCTTTACCTTTACCTTTACCTTTACCTTTACCTTTTTCTTTACCTTTACCTTTACCTTTACCTTTACCTTTACCTTTACCTTTACCTTTACCTTTACCTTTACCTTTACCTTTACCTTTACCTTTACCTTTACCTTTACCTTTACCTTTACCTTTACCTTTACCTTTACCTTTACCTTTACCTTTACCTTTACCTTTACCTTTACCTTTACCTTTACCTTTACCTTTACCTTTACCTTTACCTTTACCTTTACCTTTACCTTTACCTTTACCTTTACCTTTACCTTTACCTTTACCTTTACCTTTACCTTTACCTTTACCTTTACCTTTACCTTTACCTTTACCTTTACCTTTACCTTTACCTTTACCTTTACCTTTACCTTTACCTTTACCTTTACCTTTACCTTTACCTTTACCTTTACCTTTACCTTTACCTTTACCTTTACCTTTACCTTTACCTTTACCTTTACCTTTACCTTTACCTTTGCCTTTACCTTTACCTTTACCTTTACCTTTACCTTTACCTTTACCTTTACCTTTACCTTTACCTTTACCTTTACCTTTACCTTTACCTTTACCTTTACCTTTACCTTTACCTTTACCTTTACCTTTACCTTTACCTTTACCTTTACCTTTACCTTTACCTTTACCTTTACCTTTACCTTTACCTTTACCTTTACCTTTACCTTTACCTTTACCTTTACCTTTACCTTTACCTTTACCTTTACCTTTACCTTTACCTTTACCTTTACCTTTACCTTTACCTTTACCTTTACCTTTACCTTTACCTTTACCTTTACCTTTACCTTTACCTTTACCTTTACCTTTACCTTTACCTTTACCTTTACCTTTACCTTTACCTTTACCTTTACCTTTACCTTTACCTTTACCTTTACCTTTACCTTTACCTTTACCTTTACCTTTACCTTTACCTTTACCTTTACCTTTACCTTTACCTTTACCTTTACCTTTACCTTTACCTTTGCCTTTACCTTTACTTTTAGCTTTCCTTGTTGCTTTCCTTGTAGCTTTCCTTGTAGCTTTTACTTGCTCTTAATTCAGTTACTCTTAAGATTTTCATGGATTTAACTCACAATTTGTTTTTAAAAGCCGACTCCATTTCTTAGCAGTGACATTGTTATGAAAATATTTTAACGAACTTTTCTAAATGCTCCACAAAACAAGCACAAAAAATTATTTTCAATTTGAACCATCTTGAAATTAATAATTTTTGTTGAAACTTATTGTGTCCACAAACTTATCAAAAATAACTTTTAACCGCATCACAAACATCCAAAAAATGAAATAAAAAACTTAACTATGCAAAAAACCTAAAGTTTTTCCCTAAGCAAGAAAAACCAAAAAAAAAAAAAAAAATGGAAAAATGCTTATGAACCCGTCAACTTTTTTGCTGTTGCTTTCTTGTTTATGCTCTATATTAACGTTGTGCTTAAGATTAAAGAATTTGTATAAATGTTTTTTTGGGTAAAAGCCAACAGAAAAGGAATTGGTCGAGGAGAGTAGAGAACAAGGAAGAAGAAAGAATTTTTTAATCAAAATAAGATAAAGATGAAATATGATAACATATAAATACATATGCATACATACGCTCATAAATATTTAATATATTTATAATATATAGATAGTATGTAAATATATAAAGACATAGGAAAAGAAAATCATTAAGAAGAAAGAACTTTAAAAAGTTTTACAAAAACTTAGCAAGGTCTTGTGCTAGACTTGAATATAACATGAGCTGGCAGTCAAGATAAAGTTTGAACTTATTTAAGGAAACTTCGAAAAACTATGTTAAGATGGGATAAAGTTTATTAGAGGATATAAGAAAAAAATATTAAACTTGCATTTATATTTGTTAAAAAAAAAAAAAAAACCGAAGCAGAGAGGAAAGAATGTTCAAAAAGGTTATGCTTTAAGGTTATAGAAAAGTATTGGATTTTATAAAATTTTGTCATTATTATTAAACTCTACGTTGTTCTGTAATAACTCCATGACAACGAAAGGCATAGCTGTATGCCCGAAAGCCAAATCAGCTAAAAGCATATCGTCGGCTTTCAAGGAAAACTGACCAACTATGAAAATTCGGTTTTTAATGCAGTACTTGTATAATGTAGAAAGACATTCAAGCATTTCTGGCAATACTAAATATCTAATATTAAAGCTAAAAATTACTCGTTGGTCCTTTTACACACCAAATTCAAAAGGAAAACAAGGAAATTCCTGACAATAAAGACTTGTTTTGCTTTATCTCACGAATTATGTCTTTTCAGTTGGTCACTTTTCTTTGTGAGCTCAAGATATGTATAGAAGTTTGTGTTAAAACAAAACAACAATTGGATAGATGATTGATTTGTTTGCGATACAAGGAGTGCGCTATTTAAAAATCTATGTAAGCAAGTAATAATATTTGTGGAGGTATCAAAATCAACCAAGATAGATCGATTTGGGGAGAGATAAGGTGTTCAAAAATCGTTTTCGTGAATTTATTTAACCTCTCAAAATGTTAACTTGAGGCGTCTTTGCCAATTGGATGACTTGTCTCAATATACTTAATGTAGAATTTTACAAATATTTATTATCTAAAGGTGAACCATAAAAGTTAACCGCTTTAGTAGTTCAGCACTATTACGTTTATATTTCATTTTGACGTGCCAACGTTATATATTTTCGTGTAGGTTTCGAAAAAAGTTGAAAAATTCCTTTTTTAAAATGCATCGGCGTTGTATGATAAAAATAATTATGATCAAAATAATGGTACGACTAGGGTATGCAAAACCGGTTCGAATTATTCGGCGTTTCGGTTTTTTTTTTACTATTCGAACCGGTTTTTTTAAAAATCACAATTTTCGAATAATTCGAAAACCGGTTTGTTTTGGCTCAAATTATTCGACTGCTCGAATAGTTAAGAAATATAAAAATCTTCAATTTAAAATTGAAAATTTCTTCAAACCATTTTTTTTATTTCATTTGAGCGACCCTTTTTTTTCTACTTACGTTTTTACATTTCACTAACGTTTCTTACATTTCTTATCTCTGGCTTCTATTTAATTTTGTTTTATTTGAGCTCGTTTAAACATATGCTTTGGTCATTTCTTTTTGCTTTCTTTTGTTAAAACAACATTTTCAATCGGCTGGCGTATTTAAGTTAAACATGATTTTTAGTTTATAATGCATTCTTTTCTAAAAAATATATTAAATTATCAACAGCTTGACATTAACTCCGAAGTCTAGAAATATTTAAAGAAAGGGGAAATTCAACAAGGATTCTTGCACAAAATGCCCAACAAAAATCTGAAAGCATTAAGAACAAATATAGAGACAATCATTAAAAGACATAAAACATGTATTAAAAAGACTGAAAGAAAAACTCGAAACATAATTCTACCCAGTGAATCAAAACTACCATTTTCGAATTCATTTATGAACCATTTCGGGTAGAAACGTTCAATTCCGGCCCTCATAAATGAACCTTTTTTGTATCATTTTTCGGACTAAAATGCCTTGTAAAAGTGAACCCTTTTTTGTTCGGAAATGAGTTAAAAAAAACCATAAATTTTAATTTTTTTGTTTGGAAATTACTTAAAAAAAGAACCATAGAAACGCTATTTTTCGGCACTCTTAAATGAACCCCTTTTGAATCAATCGCCGTACTGAACTGCTTTTAGAAAACAAACCTTTTTTTGTTCAGAAATGAGTTAAAAAATTAACATTTCGGAAATATAAATTTTATTATTGGTTAATATTATTTGTAATTACATATCGATGATTTGTATAAAAAGAAATTATTATGATAGAACTCATTTAAAAAAAAAAAATAAAAAAAAATCATTTAAGAAAGCAAAAATAGAAACATTTATATTTCATTTGTGAACTCATTTATGAACAAAAATGGTTCATTTTCGAGGCATTTTTACCTACTAAAATAACAACAAGTTTTTTATGAATTTCGAAAAAGTTCAGTTTTATTTATGGGAAAAATTTTCACGAATTTAATTTTCTATAGCAAGTACTTTTAAGCAACAAAATAAAAAATCAAAAATTAAAAAAAAATTCTGCCCAAACACTTTCGCAAAACTCTCACCTTATGCAAAACCTTCGCTTATGGTTTAGTGGGTAGTACTGCATAAGTACCTTTCTTTACTTTATTAAAAAAAAGTTGCTATTTTTGTTAAATAAAAACTACATAGATATATGTAAGTAAAAAAATTTAAAAAATTTATTTAATTTGAAAAAACCAGTTTTCTCGGTTTTTTTCTGGTCGAATAATTCGAAAACCGGTTTTGTAAAAATTGTGCTATTCGAAACCGGTTTTTTTAAAATGTCGAATAGTTGCATACCCTAGGTACGACAGTAAAGGTTAACACTTTGAGTTTATGACAAAAATAAAAACAAAATTAAAGATGTCATCGGGACGTGGAGGGAGTTGCTTAACCCTTCCTGTATACACTATATTTTTGCGTAGGTTATGTGTCCGCTATGACGATTTTGTCAAAGTTATTTTCTTCTCCCCTTTAGAAACATATCTTAACCCTGGCTTATACAAGGTTTTCTAATAGGGACTTGGCAACTTTGAATTTGAATTAAATTTCTGAACTCACCCTTTCACAAATGATCGAACTGTCACTGTCAATTTATTCAGTAATATCAAAATTTTCATCATGGTAAAGTACACGAACGAACAACATCTGCAAATTATAAAAATTTACTACCGAAATTCGGAGTCGGTGATCGTAACTTTAAGAGCTGCAATTTTCGGTCGCAATTCTCACCCTAGTAGACAGACAATAACAAGTTTAGTGGAAAAATTTGAGTCTACATATTCGTTGTGTGATGTTGCCGTACCAATGAGACAACGGGTTGGTCGAAGTGCCAAAAATATCGCTGCCGTTCAGGCATCCGTAGCAAACGATACAAAACAGTCAATTCCACGGCGTTCTCAGGAATTGGGCATACAACACGCCCATAGTTGACTCAAAAATTCAAGTCGATGGACCATTTGAAGCAACGTACATTCTCCGAGTGGACTCTGGAAAAGATGCGACAAGATGATGAATTTCATCGCAAAATCATATTCAGTGACGAAGCTCATTTTTGGCTCAATGGGTTCGTCAATAAGCAAAATATGTGTTATTGGTCGGCTGAAAATCAACATGTGCTCCATGAATCACCACTTTCTTCATAAAAAATAACTGTTTGGTGCAGTTTGCATGCCGGCGGCTTCATTGGACCATATTTTTTCGTCGACGATAACGATCGTAACGTTTCTGTGAATGGCCATCGTTATTGCTTCATGATTACCGATTATTTTTTGCCCGAATTGAAAGATATGGACTTGGACGACATGTGGTTCCAACAGGACGGTGCCACAAGTCACACAGCATACGTTACAATCGATTTATTGAAGATTAGGTTTGATGAGCATGTTATCTCAAGAAATGGGCCAGTCGATTGGCCGCCTCGTTCGTGCGATTTAATGCCTCTAGACTATTTTCTTTGGGGCTACGTCGAGTCATTGGTCTATACCAACAAGCCGACGACATTGTAAGAGCTCAGAGCCAAAATTGGGTACAGCGAATCGACCGCTGCATACGGCCCGCGGTGGCCATATGAACGCAGTTGAGTTCCATGCATAAATGTATTGATTGTACTTCAAGCCGAAATAAAGTTTTTGAAATATCTCACATTGTTTGCGTTTTATTTAAAAAAAAAAAGTTGTGAAGTTCTTAATGGAAAACCCTTTATTATTTTACTTGATATATAGGTCTTTCAAAAAATTTGGCTCTGTTCCAAAAACTATAATTATTTCGCCACGTGAAAAATTACCTTTATTTTGGGTAAAATAAAAATGTTTATAGGTTCAAGTCTTTATAGAAAAAACATTGCCTTAATAGTTTCTAATGGCCCCAAAGGGTTTTAGGGATCATGTGCTAGCTATTTTGGAACAATGGCGTCAGTGGCTTAGTTGGTAAAAGTGCGTGGCCGCTATGTCAAAGAACCTGGAGACCCAGGTTCGAACCCCAGCAGCGACAGAAAATTATTTGAATTAAAATAATTTTTCTGTACGGCCGCCACCTCTCTGCAGACAATGGCAAACCTCAGAGAGTTATCAAAATGCCATGTAAAGCTTCTTGAGAACGAGAACATTCCGTTCATAGCCGTTCGGAGTCGGCGTTAAGCATGTAGGTCCGGTTCTCGGTCAATTGTGTACAAACTTAATAACACGCACAACACAATTGATCATAAGAAGCTAGGTCAAAGTCCTTTCAAGGGCCAGTTATTTATTTATTTGTCTTATTTTATTTTGGAACAATAAAATTTTTAACGGTCAAAAACGATTTCTTTCTTGGAAAAGAAAAGTTTTAAAAATTCAAAAAATTTATTGCATTAAAATGATTTTATTTTAAATATTAGAAATGAGTTTAATTAGTTTATTTAATTTTCAACGAAAAGTTACGTTTTGTGTCCACTATGACGATTTCGTAGTATGGCCAACTTTGGCAGTACACTGCGAATGAACGGCTTGTTAAAAACTGATGGGGCTTGGCAGCTGTTCATTACAAGGCCTAAATCTTTTTTAAGGCGAGGTTGCCAAGTCAAGCTCAAAGTGCATGTCTGAGACACAGCAACACCGCAAAAAGTTGCAAGACGATATCTTATTCGACACAGTAAGAGTTAAGCAACGTAACTGAAAATTTGTTACATGGTATTATAATGCACTATATAACGACGTCGATCACGGAAAGAGCGTCTCCAAGAATGAAAATGCATCTATCATGCAACGGCGTTTGCATGATACGGTAAATTTTATGAAACGCAAATTTGTGAGGTGTGGAATTACTTTCGCTCCTTTACTCTCATTTGCGGATAACGTTGGCGTGAGCACAATAACTGGTAGTGTGCGTGAATAAAAAACTACCCAATAAACATTCTGGCAATGGGTGATTTGTAAACGAATCGCTTATGAATCGCTCTTTTAATTGTTTTCGAATAGTTTCATTCCGACTGCATCAGAGGTTGGCTTGATGCTTAAAGAAAGTACCGATTGAAATCACGACTTTGTTTAATTCCATTAAGAATGTTTTTATTCGATTTGCTATCGAATCGCCTTTCAACATTTTTGTGACTCGTTAGCAGTTCGATTCTCTCATTTTAGCAATACATTTACGAATCATTAATTTTATTTTTACCGATTCGTTACCGTGAGACTTAAGTCTTTTATATTCAACTATTCGGGAACGAAATTTTATGAGCCCAATTCTTTCAAATTTTTAATTTAACTTTCTTATTGAATAAACATTATCTATATAAAATTATCTTTCTTATTTTTTATTTAATTTAAAATTTGTAATTCTTATCTTATATTTCAATACGCAAACACAAAATTTAACCTCCCCTTTTACTTTTTTTGAAGACAACACTTTCGAATGAAACCTATATCATTTGAAAGTTCTGGTTCATACCAAGTTCGCAATATAGTTTTTATTTAAAATTTCTGTCATTAAGATAAGATTCGGTTGGTGATTCGTTATCGAATTGCTTTTTTTGGATTTGGAGATTCGTTTACGAATTGCTTTTTATAGTTTTGGCGACTTTGTAAACGAAGGGGAATTTCTTCCGCTAGCGATATTATAAGTGAATCGCTTCTTATAATTGCTAATGAATGAAATTTACGAGAATGCAATTTGTAAACGAGAACATCAGTAAATCATTTTGTTTGTTGGGTAGTCGAAAGTAAAAAATGAGTAATTGTCTTTTACACATTAATTATGTAAATAAAAAGAACTCGCAAGAGGAGTGAAAGTATGCAAGTACTTAAAGTACTTGAGTATTTTAGGAAATAAATTTTCATTGCATGTGTGGCTATAAAGGAGGGCCGGAGAGAGTTGATATGTATGACCGACCCCCATTACTTTTACAAGTGGAACATTTTTCCCTTTGGGACCCTGTTCAAGTATAGGTCCAAAAGGGAAAAATGTTCCTATTGCATAAGTAATGGCGGTGGGTCATACATATGAACCCTCTCCGACTCTCCCTTTATATAATGCTATCTCTTTGCTGAATTATTCTACAAGTGATGTGCTTAACTTAAATTACTTGGTGTAATCAAAGAATCAAATGCATTTATGTAGCCCTTTAATGTAAATGTACCATAAAAGCAAAAACAAAAATATAAGGTAAAAATATTTATTTATTTATTATTTTTAATCATAAAATATAAAATCTTACAACTAAATAGAAGAGCAATAGCTGCCAGGGCCTTCAACTCGACTTAAATATAAAAAAGTAGATATAAGTTTTTTTAAGAATGTGCATATATTCTATATAAATTCGTTTAATTTGCAGGATTTAATGTAATTTTCAACCAAAATAATATTTATAGGAGTTTCTTTACTGAGATAATTTATTGGTAGGTTATTTCCAAAGATATTGTTTCGAATGGTTGTTAGATTATGACACTCATTAAGAATATGCCTAATAGATGCTGGGTTATTGCAAAAGGCGCAGCTTGGTGCAGTCTTACCACATAATAGGTGTTGGTGGGTTAGTTTAATGTGTCCTACGCGGAGACGAACAAAAATCTGACATTGATAACGTGAACAGGAGGGTGGATAAACTGGCTTCAGTCCATTGATGTTTATGGAGCTGTAATGGTGATTGTAAGTTGCCCATTTAGCTGCCTTCGTTAATTGAAGGTGTTGATTGATGAACCTGGCCATGTCATGCTTTTCTGCAGTGGCGAACATTTGGAGAGGAGATCTGTTTGCAAACGAAGCTGCCTCATCGTTTCCCTTAATTTCTGCGTGTCCGGGGATCCACATTATCTTTATTTTGTTTGGGTTTTGAATGCAGTTATTTCTAATAGCGGATATTATTTCGGTTTTTTTTGCGTGTTCAGTAGCAAGTTTTATGGCAAGAGCTTCGGCAGTAAAAACTGAAACGTATGGAGCAAGTAAACCGTTCGTTATTAACAATCCGTTGTGATTGACTATAGCAAATGCGGTAAAGTCTCTTGTTTTTGATCTGTCTGTGTAAAGGAATTTCCAGTTCCTTTTGGTATATTGGTCCACGCATGCTGCGAAAAGTTTTTTGAAAATTGTTACGTTGGTTTCGCGTTTAGAATATGATTGCAGGTCTGTGATGAAAGATGCGTCATTCAAAAACCATGAGGCTCCAATTTTTGCTTCGTACGATGGGGTTTTATATCGACATTAACGAGTTTGGCGAAATCAATGCAACTTTGTATCGTGGATTTTATTTTCTTAACTCGTTTCCGTTTAATTGTTTTTGCTATGTCCTTGTATAGCAGAGCGTTGTTGCTGTTTGTTAGTTTTGGGATCAGTTGGTAGGTTGTTGTTTCGATACGTTGCGGTATAGAAGGGAGGCCAGATTCCGCTAATATATTTACTATATATTATATATACTATATAATAGGTAAAAATAAAACTTAACTTAAAAATAGAACAAGTATTAGGACAAATGGCGGCCGTGGCCGAGTGCGTGAGAATGCGTGAAAGTCTAGAACCAGGTATAACATAAGGAGTAGGTAAAATCCTTAGACATAACATAGATTAGAGCATGGAATTGGACAAGGATTCAGACAAGGATTGGGAAACGGAATAGGACAAGAATTAGGACAAAGACTTAGACACACTTAAAACCATATTTAGAGCAAAATTGAAAAAAGTATAAAGGACAAGGATTGGATTAGGAAAAAGAAAAAAAATTTGGACACGCCAAGGACAACATTTAGGAAAAAGTTGGGAAAATATGTGGGACAAGGATAAGTAAAAGCAATAAAAAAATGGGTCAGGAATTTCGAATTGGGTCAAAACAACAATTAGGACAAGGACAATTATTAAGAACATATATAAAGACAAGAATAAGGATTAGGACCAGTTTGGGAACGAAAAATACGCTTTCATGTCAAAACATACGGGTGTGTCCACGATCAGCCAATTCCTTTTTTTTTTTTCATTTTTTATTTTTTGCTAATTTCTTCCCAAACTTCAAATGTGTCATGTTGAGTATTTAATTAATTATATTGAGTCCGTTTTCTTGGAATCGTCATCTTTTCGGTTAAAACTGTTTAATTTTGTCTACCATTTCGTCATCAATGATCCCAAAAGCCCCTGAGTAACAGACTCTGTGTTATTATGATTCTTAACCTCAAACCCGTTTATCGGGTCATATTGACCCCAGACACTTTTCATTTGCAAAAAAAAAACATATTAAATATCAAAAAGAAGAAAAAAAAAATTAACCATTTTATTGTTGAACTTTTATCTTTGCATCCAGAGTGAACAACTTGTACATATGTGACATATGTGCATATCAGAGACAAAAAACTTACATGTGCACTATACGTTTATCTGGGTCAAAATGACCCGACATTTTCTACCATACGATTTGTATGAAGGATCAGTTTTTGTAGTACTTTTTTCACTACTGTTTGCTGTTGTGCAATCCTTACTAAATTTTTTGTAACTGTGAGTACATTGGAAGTGAAAGACAGCATTATTCTGTCGTTGGCGTATGTACTTCTCATACTTATGTACACTTACACGTATAAAAACATACTTTTTATATGGATCTGTTGTGCATGTGCAGTGTTCTCTTTTCTGTTGTCGTTTAGTATTTGCGTTATATCATGCTTAAAATTAGTTGGAAAAGTGACACTCCAATGAAACAATTAATAAGGCCGTTAGTTATTCGGAAACTTTTCACTCGTGGTAGAGAAGAAGTTACTGACTTGAATACAATTATGTTGAAATATAATTGTCAATTTGACATTCTGACAACTAGAAATTTTGATGTTTTAAATTCGGTAGTGTACAAACGCAAGAATTTAACCCTTAAATACATAGTGTGGCATATATGGCACAACCGAAGAATTTATCCCCATATCTGCACGAGAGTAATTTTGGGAAAAATAATAAACCTTTTCGAGTCGCAAGCTCACAAGTGTTTTTTTTTCTATTTTTGCTTGTGTCAAAAATTCTCTTGCCGATTGTCAAAATTTATACTAGCCCCTGGGGCTACATGAATTTTTGACAGTCATATTCACCTCACATCTGCCAAATATTCTCATTCAGACTGTCAAAATTCGTTATCCTAGTGAAAAGTTCCGGATAGCACACGGCCGAAGAATTGCTTTGAGTTTGATTGGTATGAAGCCAAAAAGCCTTACAGAATCGCTTCGAATGCCACAAGCTTAGGTAAGAAATAAATAAATTATTTCCATTTCAAATGATTTTTTGTTTTGTTCATTCACTGTCTTTACTAGGACAAGAAACCACGATGTAGATGTGAAGCATATAAGGGTAACAGCAAAACAAAGGATAATAAAACGTCTGCTGTGTGTGGCCATTGCTTAAAACCTTTTTGACCTTTGCATTATGTTCATTCATGTTAACCGTGTTACCTTCATAAATACGAAGAACCTGATATATTGGAAGATTACAATGATAATTATGCAGCAGATTCATCAATGCCTAGCACAACAAATACAGCTCAATCGAAGTGACACTATCAATTGGTTATAAATCTTTGTTTTTTTTAATTTTGTTTTGTTTTTTTTTCTCAGCATTGCAATTTACTTAGCAAATATTTTGTGCAATCATACACGGAAAAAATATATTAGCTTAAAATTTTCTTTTGCAAAAGAAAGAAAAACACAAATATCGTCAAATTAATAACAACTGTCGTCAATTATAAAACATTTTTTTTCAGTGTATATTTAAAAAAAAATATTAAAATTAATATATCATGAAATAATAACACTTTTTAATTTTAACTCATTGAAAAATATAAAATTTCTATACACTACGGGTCAATATGACCCAGATAAACGGGATTAAGTTGTAAAACATGTAAACGGGTCAAAGGTTAAGGGCTATGCAAAGGCTGTCAACACACGAAAGCAATATTTTTTCTATTCTCATTTCTTCCACTCCATTGATTTATATTTTATTGAAATATTAAATTAAATACCTATCTTGAGTTGTAAAATCTGTTCGCTCTGTATAATGACCTTGAGTTTTGGTTGTTTTTTTTTTTTGTTTTGCTTGGAAAATTATTAAACGACTAGGCCAGCAGCCACGCTAACATAATGAATGACCTACTTTTGCAGAGTCTTACAGTTAACACAGTTTATTGCAAAAGTTTTTTCACACCAACTTGGACTGGCTTTATTAAGCTATTTGCCATATTTAAACAGCTTTTGCGCACTTAATAAATAAGCCAACCTCTTTTGTTTTTCTCCAACAGCAAGTGGTACAAACAGCAATAATAATAATTATAAATATTGTAGTGTTGCCAGCTTCACTTATTTCTCTAAAGTGTATGAAAAAAATGGTTCTTCCATGCTGTTAGGTTAGAGTTATATTCAGTGTTGATTTTTAATTCAGTTTGTTTATTCTTCGGATTTAAGCGCTCTTTTCGTAGTAACTTCTCCCATCTCCACCCATATTTTTAACCACTCGCCCATATCTTTAGCTTTTTGTTCAGCTATCCATGGCTCAGTTCTTCACCCATCCACTCATTCAGTCATCTATCCATCCATTTATCTATCCACTCAAAGATAATTAAAACAAACAAAATTCAACAATTCACAATAAGAAGAAAACTTTTACCAAACAAACAACCGTTCATACTTCATACTTATGCCAAACAACCCATCTTCAACAACCCATCCTAAGAGCAGAAAAAAAAAATTATAATAAAATGTGTGCAGAAAATGAAATGAAGACAAACAAACGAAGCAAAATACAAGTTGTTAGTTACTTTCCAAGAAGCATCGACCATGTGGCACAACGCTTGAGACAACCGTGTTGGGCGTGGAATTGTCTGCTGTCCGTTATCGTTAAAGATACCTTTTCTTCATCGTTTTTGTAACTTTTAGCTTAATGCTTGGTACAAGCGCTTGTGACTATTTTATTTATTCATTAAGCTTGATACCAAAGCAGCACTTTAAGATTGACACCTACATGTTACAACTACAATTGTAACTACTTAGGAATGTATGTATGTATGTATATGCTGAGCTGTGTTACATTCAGTCTATGTACTGACATAAAAATAAACAGTTATAAATAAAGTAAGTTAAATACATCAGTGTCGACCACAGCAACAGCATTTGTCTCATTTACTCTTTTGTGTTTACGTAAAAAGACGAAGTGTCACTTACCGCGCGAGGGTACCTACTACGTGATCGACACTGAAGTACATGTACTATTATTATTTTACACCCTCAGGTTCAAATGTCGTAAATTCACTTTTGATTACTTTTCCCTTTTCATTCAAACTTTCTCGCAACTCATGATAATAAAAATTTTACTCTTTCGACTTTAACATAAATTTTTCTAGAATAGCTAGATTATATATAAACCAGATAAAATGTACTTATAAAATTTTTTTTCTAACTTAAGGAATAAGGAATATGGATCTAACCGTTTAGGAACTTACATGCAAACTTGTACTTTTTCAATGGCCTGTTTCGGTAGCCCCAAGCTGCTTATAGAAATTGCTTGCAGTGAGTTTATTTAAAGGTCCCCTTCAAATCGAAACCACGTTTTTAATCATGAACCACCTATCAGAACATGTCTATATCCTAATGCAGTTAAAGTTTAAAGGAAATTTGACATATGATTAAAAAGCAAAGTAAGCTCTTATTACATTTTTTACGAGAAGAGCCGTCAAAACAAAATCAAAAACTTTATCTCATTCTCTTGCTTATATACCTTTTTAAACGAGACACTTTACCGCAACGTACTAGTGTAGGTTTCTTACAACAATACATTTAGCGATCTAACTATGAACAAAATTAAAATTATCAATGGCTCTCTTTTCAACAAAGTTCTATATTTCTCAGTCAAAATGATTCTTATGATTTTGTCTTAAGCTTTGCATCCGTTTAAATCGCTTGTGTTGAAATGCCAAAGAAAGTTTTATTCTTCTATTGGGTCATATAGAGCTCAAAGATCTATACACAGATGGAAAAAACCCCGGTTGTTCAAAAGCTACTTGCAAATTATTTTGTAGAATGGATAGATATTGCTTCATTTTCATATTCCCTTCTATTTTTACTAAGGGTTCAACACCTTTCATTGTTATACACCCCCAAAACACGATAGCAATCCACCGTCATGTTTCATGGTTTGTTTGACTTGGTTTGGGGTCAATATAATATGATCGTTCATCCGGCTCACAACGATTTATTTTGGTCTCATCGAACCTTAAAACCTATGAAAGTTATGACAAAAGTATTTTTATTTTTTTTAAGAGAAAACATAATTTTCACTGCCTTTTTCCATACCGCCAAAGTACTGCTCGACGAATGTCCTTCGCATTTTAAGAGTTTTGTTAAAATAAACTGTTTTTTCTTCTTTTTTCCAACTTTCAAACCTATACTGCGTAAACTTTTACTTATACTTTACACAATTGTTTCAACTCAAAGAGTTTTTCTTGCATCATTTAGACAAACAACATTGTCACCAAATTCAGAACATAGCCATATATTCAATTATCATGTTTTTTTTCTTTATCTTGGGTTAAAATTTATAATATAATGTCTCTTTTATACACTCCGTCCCAATATTATAACCGCAACTGTAATTTGCTAATATCTCTCGTTGAATGAAAGAAAAAAAGTTCTTACTACTACCGTTAGTCATGTCTATTAGAAAGTAAATAAATGCAGTGCAGAACAACAACAACAACAACTCTGAAAAGAGAAAAAGCACAATAATTTAAAAAAATGCTGTCTCATAATTATAACAGCGTTAATAAAAAATTTAGTTTTTTTGTAAAAATAGTATTTATATCAAATTTTTAGTAATGCGTTATGCTTCCTCGTTTTTCAGTAAGTTCAAAAAGCCTATTTCCCATCGAGTCGTACAAGTTTAAAATCTGTTGTTGGCTGAAAGCGTCCCAATTGCGTAAATTTGACTGCCGCAACTCATTTGCAAACCACTCGCGATTTCGTCGAGACGCATGACATGCAGCGTTATCTTGTTGAACAATAAGATTTTCACTTCTCCTTTCTTCCAAAAATGGCAAAAGCTTATCTTGCAGAATACCAATGTACTCTTCTGAGCTCATACGGGTGGAAGGGAAGTGCAGGTTAAGTTTCCCTTGTGCACTAACTGCTCCCCATACCATTAGTGACCCACCGCCAAAATTCCGTTTAGAGAAATACCTTGGTTCGAGTCGCAAATCTCTCAAATATCCCTTCAACCCATCTGGACCATCCAGGTTGAATTTCTTTTCTTCGGAAAAGATGATCTTGAAAGGACCAAATTAAAAAAAAACATTTATGAATAAAATAAGAATTTTTGAAATTAAGTACCTGGTTTCAATTACGGCCCAAATTATTTCGAGCAAATTCCATCCTTTTATTTTTGTGGATTTGAGTGAGTCGTGGTTCTGGTTTCATCTTGGAAAACTTTGCAGTGCCCGATCTCTTTAAAATTCGGCGAATGGTGTAACGCGACACCTCAAGGTTTAGCTCTGATTTAATATCGCGCAAGCTTTTAACGGCGTTTTGTGATGACCGTAGAATTCGCCATTCCTGATGAGTGTTCAAAAATCTCTTTCTGCCTCGTTTCTTATTATTATTTCCATAATTTTCTTGATTTTTTACAAAATTGCGTACCACTCGGTCACTTCGTCCTACTTTCCTTCCAATTTCCCGCAAAGTGCAATTTTCCGCGAAAAGAGCTAAAATATTTCCTTTTTCCAATTCCGAAAGTTGCTTTCTTCGTGGCATTTTGCGACAAAATAAAAAAATAATAATCCTGTTTAATCGCTTAACCGAAAAACTGTGATTACTTAAGCTGCGGTTATAATTATGAGACAGCATTTTTTTCAAATTATTGTGCTCTTTCTCATTTCAAAGTTGTTGTTGTTATTGTTATGCACTGCATTTATTTATTTTCTAATAGACATGCCTA
The DNA here is from genome assembly GCA_943735915.1 of Pherbina coryleti. Taxonomy (NCBI): domain Eukaryota; kingdom Metazoa; phylum Arthropoda; class Insecta; order Diptera; family Sciomyzidae; genus Pherbina; species Pherbina coryleti. The sequence goes on from OX030951.1 coordinate 60,885,854, forward strand.
ATGGTAGTAGTAAGAATTTTTTTTTTTCATTCAGCGAGAAATATGAGCAACTTACAGGTGCGTTTATAATATTGGGACAGAGTATATTCTTTGTACCGTCGTATGGATCATATTTTTTTTTTTTTTATTATTTCTTACGAATTCTAGAGTTTTTAATAAATACAAGATTTCATGTTGTCTGAAAGCTAACACTGAAATCGATTTTTATAATCATGGTGAAATTATTGTAAGGTGTTCTCATCTCATGACATTTTTCAGTATATTTTTTGACAAGCTGCCCTATTTTGACAATCTGGAGGGTTTCATATCAACGTTTTTGTATGAAAAAATTAAAATAAGGCAGCCTATTTTTTTTCTGATATTCCGGATAAGAACACCTTATCAAGGTGGCGCAAAAGCAATCCTCCTATCAGAAAATGCTATAAATTTTGCGATTGGCCCCTAATGTCAGTTCTGTTTTGACATTTGTGTAGTAAACACATGCGAAATACACGTTAATAAACAATGTTACGCTACACTGCTCCAGAACGCGGAATATTGCTGATTTTAAGATAAGATGATTTTTCATCAAAAATAATCATGAGTGATGAGGCCCATTTCCATCTTAGCGGGTACGTAAATAAGCAAAATTTACGCTTCTGGGGCACTGAAAATCCACGTGTAACCCACGAAGAGCCATTACACCCGCTCAAAGTCACTGTATGGTGTGCTGTTTTTGCTGGAGGAGTCATCGGACCTTTTTTCTTCGAAGACTTCGCGGGCCAAACGGTTACTGTGAATGGTGAGCGCTACAGAGCAATGATCAATGAGTTCTTTTTGCCGCAACTTGATGAATTGGGATTGGAAAACATGTGGTTCCAACAGGACGGTGCAACGGCACACACTGCACGTGCCACAATCGATATGCTGAAGGATGCATTTCCCGGGCGCCTAATCTCCCGATTTGGCGATTTACACTGGCCAGAAAGATCGCCTGATTTGACCGCTCCAGACTTCTTTTTGTGGGGCTTTTTGAAGTCGCGGGTTTATGTCAACAAGCCTCAGACTCTTGCAGCTCTTAAAGACAATATCCGTCAAGAATGTGAGGACGTATCGCCGGAAGTTTTGGCCGAAGTGATGGAAAATGCCATAAAAAGGGCTCAAATGACAATCAACTGTGGCGGCGGCCATTTACATGACATCATATTCTCGACTTGATGTAAAAAAAATTAAAAGACCAAATAAAAATAATCCACAAGAAGAATCAAAGTTTTTCATTTTTTTTTTAAATTACAGCCAAAAAACATCGGAAGGTTATTTTTGCGCCATCTTGTATTTAATCCACCATGGTCATAATTGATCAAAAATATATTGAATATCTGAGTACTTAGGATTTTTGACGTGACGAAGTTACGTTTTTCCACGCAGGTTTCTAAAAAAGTTGAAAAATGCATTTTTTCAAAATTCGTCGGCTGATACCATGATTAACGAAATGGTACGACCATAAAGCTTAATTTTTTGACTTCATTATAAAAACAAAATAAAAATTCAGTACGTCATCGGTACGTGGTGGAAGCTGCTTACGGAACGCAACTGAAAATTTGTTACATTGAATTCTTACGCGCTGAGTATTAGTGCTAGGAATAAAAATATGATACACCAATAAAGGCCTCTTCCAAGACCTCACAACAAAATTAGACAAAAAATTTTTAACGTCATGGGCACACAGAGAGAGTCACTCAAAGATCGACAATGCAACATTCATGCTGCGGCATTGCATTGAATTTTTACTCTGTGAGTATATAAGCTACGATAAAAAAGAAAAAAAGGATGTATACTTGGCATTACGACAAAAATAAAACAAAAATTCTAACGTCACAAGGTCGTGAATGTAGCAGCTTATGTAACAGAAATGTAATATCGTTGCATGGAATTATTACTCACTCAGGAGACGTGCTGCGGTAAATTTTGTTTTACGACAGCATATATGTGTTATTACGCCTCACAACTAAATTACAAAAAAATTTGTATCGTCATGATTTCATGGTGGCAACCACATAATGCAGTAAAAATGCTACAACCATGAAAATTCGTTGCATGGAATTTTAACTCTGTGACTACTGGCGTAACGGTAAATTTTAAGGTACAAAAATGATGGTGACGTCTACGGGCACATAATAAAAATAAAAAAAAACTTGACGGCGTCATGAGGCCCCTCAGGGAACCGCCTAATATGACGCATATGCATCACTTTTGCTGGATTTAATGCATGCAGCTAAAGCACAGTTAATGCACCAAGGAAAAGCACAACAAATGGAGAAGCAACACCAACATCAGCACCAACACAAACACCAACACCAACACCAACAGCAACACCAACACCAACACCAACACCAACACCAACACCAACACCAACACCAACACCAACACAACACCAACACCAACACCAACACCAACAACAACACCAACATCAACATCAACATCAACACCAACACCAACACCAACACCAACACAAACACCAACTCCATCATCAACACCAACACCAACATCAACATCAACATCAACATCAACAACAACATCAACATCAACATCAACATCAACATCAACATCAACATCAACATCAACATCAACATCAACATCAACATCAACATCAACATCAACATCAACATCAACATCAACATCAACATCAACATCAACATCAACATCAACATCAACATCAACATCAACATCAACATCAACATCAACATCAACATCAACATCAACATCAACATCAACATCAACATCAACATCAACATCAACATCAACATCAACATCAACATCAACATCAACATCAACATCAACATCAACATCAACATCAACATCAACATCAACATCAACATCAACATCAACATCAACATCAACATCAACATCAACATCAAAATCAACATCAACATCAACATCAACATCCAACACCAACACTTACAACAACAAACAACAAAAAATATTGTATATTTAGTTATGATTTCAGCGGTTTTTTCGTGGCAACCAACACTGCTCACAAACAACAAAATAACACTATGAAACCGGGAAAGAAGTATGACATGAATTAGGATATGGATTAAGACAAAAATTAAGATACGCCTTAAACACACCTTTCCAAACTGGGAAGGGATTCGGTATATTTTATTAAGTCAAGAATTTGGTCATGGATTAAAAGAAGAGTTTGGACGTGAAGTAAGAATATAAAGAAACACCGTCACGTCAAAACTTACGGGTGTGCATGACACAGCTTACTCCTTTTTTATTTATTTTATATTCATGTTTTTACGTTCCATTACACGATACCTTATTAACGAAAATCGGATTGAAATTGACTGAGCTATGTTGTCTCAAAAAAGATCCTATTTTGGCCTCAAAAAATTATTTGAAACATTTAAAACTTCGGATTTGGTTTTCTAATCAATAAACCCATCGAAGAGAAAAATGTTAAGGCAAATTGTAGATGAACAGTGCACAGTTGCACATTGCTCTTGAATGTGAAATGGGCCATACAATTTATATGCCTGACGCCTAGGAAATAGACTTTTAATGAAAATAGTTTTCAAGTTAACAGAGTGTTCTACTTTTGCTCGTCAGTGTAGGAATTGCTTTACTGTGCTTGGGTCTAGCCATATTGCTAATTAGAACTTACTTAACTTTAATTAACTTAGTTTTTAATTTGTTCTTCAGAAAAATTGTGTTTACGAAACTTATTAAGCCATCTACTGTAGCTTTATCGATATATTTATGTTTAATAATTTTTGAAACTCTTGCTTTTTTCTTTTGGTCATTTATGTTATTTAGTGTAATAAACTATGTTCCCGCAAAAGATTACATTTTTTTTATATTGCTTAAATTAGTTTAAAGTATTTTACATAATTTCTAAATTTATTTCTGATTTCTTTGCTACATGCACACTATTAACTAAATAGCATACATAAAAGTCTACTTGAGGTTTTTTGTTAGCGAAATTATTTAAATCACAGGAAGAAGCATGTCAAAAGTTATGTCATGTTTGGTACAATAAAGTATAGAATACTTATGGGAAAAAGTCACGCTTGCGAAACATCAAAAAAACTTTACGTTTACATGTAAAAGAACACAATATTAAACATCACGCCAGGCTCTGGGGTAGCTTTGATAAGGGGTCTGTTATAGACAAAAGAAGTTGTTGCGGTTTTTTGTTAGTTCATTGTTAACTAGATGACCACTAGCTATGGGGTTGTAGTTAAAAAAGCTGCTACAACAACTTAAGCTCAGCTAATAAGCTTACAATATCACCGAATCACCTTGAGGCAAAAAGACACAAAATCGTAAGAGTAAATTTTGGGGTTATCCACTTTATGCAACATGCTCCACATATCAATAAAAAAATCAGAAAAAACCCTCTACCACAGACTATTAACTTGATTAACCTAAATACAAAAACCAAACTGCTTTCAGCATTTATTAAACTTAAGTTTGCTGTAATCAGTACCTAAATGAGAACTAATAACGTTAAGCACGCTATAAGAATCTCAAAAATTTGGGTCTAGCTTAAAACATGCCACACGCCATTATTAAGGCCAACGACATGCAAATGTGTTGGTGCACATGCATGCCTAACTAACACCAACGTGCCGACACACAAAGTGCATAAATTTATATAAGCACACATCTAAGTATGCATGCCTGTGAATGAGTGTGTGTGTTGTTCGGTATGTGTAGCGTGTCTTGAGTATCTGTTTAAAGCTTCATGCAAATCAAAGTGTAGAATAATAAAATAAAGTGAAAGTACCATCAAATTAGAGCAAAGCTTTGGCTTAAAAGTAGCTAGTGCTCTAGCAAAGTAGCTTAGTCCTTAGCGGCACATCTACTGCCCGAAATAAAGGCAATTTGCTTAAAAAAAAAAAATTGTTTTTGTTGCTGTTCTTATGATTCGTTTGGCTGCTGGTACACCTGCATACTTAAAGCACCTTTATATCTTCACCTACTTTCATCTAGTCTCTGACGTGTACTTTATTTTAATTATCTGATGGTCGGGTTAGCTGTGTGCCGCATAAGATTGCCGCTTCGGCAAGGACTGACTGCATTTATGCTGTATGGTCTAAAAAGATACTTTGTTGATTTAGGATGTCAGCAGAAATTATGTTATTTTGCTTAGGAAAGAGCTCTGCGAATTAGTGATTCATTTAATTTTTATCGTTTTAACCTAACATCATAATTTTACCAACCTTGTTTGTTGTATGCCACCGTTATTGCAAACATTTATTCTCCTCACATCATCGCTTATATTTACTGCTCTCACATGGTAGATGATTTCATTGAAATCCTAAGTAAATTCATTTTAAAAATTGTTCTTTCCACATCAAAAGCATATCCTTTGAATTCTCATGTTAGCTAAGTTATGCAATTAAAAGACGTTTATTCGTAATTGTAACTTGTGAGTCGCCAGCAGATCTAAAATAAAATTCTACGAATATTTGTAGCATAAGTTTTACATAATTTTTAAAATTAAAGTACAAATTTTCATACGAAATTGAATAAGGTTGGAGAGAGTTAACCTTTTGTTGAATATCTCGCTCATCTCAATTGATATTTTATTTTTCTTTAATTTAAAGAAATATCAGGCAAAGAATTTTCATCAGAAATTAACTTGCAAAGAATTCGCTTTGTAAGAGAAAAGTTCAAAGTTTCAAAAAAGTTCAAGACGAAAAGTATTTTATAGATATGATTATTTTCAGCCAAAATTAACATTTATTTTACTAAGACTTGTTTTATTTTCTTGGAGATTAAGAGAGAAGTAAAAAATTTGCTTTTTAAGATCTGTCAAGGACGTCCCTTTGTTCTGGAGGTGGATGCACCTGTTTGATTAAAATTGTTATTAAATTGATACTCAGATCAAAAATGAATGGAGTCATTTAAAGCGTGACAAAATAAGAACAAAAGGAAAAGAAATTCAAATAAAACATTGTGAGATATTGATCCTGGTTTTATTTTGGTACTACATATGCAGAGAAAATATCAAGCATTTTATGCTTGAATCAAGCAAATAAAATATTAGTTTACACTCAAGCATTATTTTGCTAGAATTAAGCAAATTTAAAACACATGATATTAAGAAACAAAAGTTTAATTCAAGCAACATTTGCTTAAAGTTCAAGAATATTTTTCTAGATTCAAGTCTAATATTTGCTTGAATTGAGAAAAATTTGCTTGATTCAAATAAAAAAATTGCTGAAAACTAGAATAATTTTCTTGATTTGAGAACAATTTGCTTCATCCAAATAAATCATTTTCTCAATATTATAATGCTTTGGTTTTTGTTTTTCTTATAAAGAGATGAATTTAATTGATCCAAGTAATTAATTAATTTATTAAGTAATTAATTGTCAAAAAATTTGATGCTTGGTCGAACACTTGTGGATTGTGGTCGCTCCAATATCGGCAATTTTTCGTGTTCTCATACCCGCTGAACCAAAAATGGGTCTATTCCAAGACGATCACCCGGATTTTTTGGCCAAAATTCGGATCTAAGGCAAACATTTTCAGCGCACAATTAGCGAACTCACGGCGTTGCCTATGGTCATCCGACTTCAACTCTTGCTGCAGCCTAATCTTATATGGATACAGGCCCAAATCCAACGGGAAAATAAACCTATTTGACTCTCTGGCGATACCAACTCAGCTGATCAAAAAAATATACGAACACTGAAAGAAATATGTTTTAAAATTTTCGAAAATTGTTACTAATTTGACGAATTTTTATGTGAAAAAGAAAGTGCAACTAATTTCGTAAAAGTAAGAGCAAATAAATGTGTTTAAAACTTTTTTTTAAAAAAAAAGCTAACATGTGGCAAAAAAGCGAAATGATGAACACATTGTGTTCAATTTTAAAACTTGTTTTTTTAGTGTACAAAACTGCATTGATCATCTCGGAAATTTTTGAAAACAAAAAAAAAAACAACAATAAGAGTTTGTTTTGTCTTTATACTCCTATTTAATGTTCAACCTCTTGTTTTAATCCATGACCAAAATCCCGACTAAATGAAATCTACCGAATCCCTTTCCTAGTTTTGAAATATGTGTTTTAGGTGTGTCTTAGTTTTTGTCCTAATCCATATCCTAATTTATGTCCTTTTCAGGTTTCATAGTCCGGTTTCATTCTGTTATTAAGTTGTTTTTGAGCAGTGTTGGTTGATGTTGATGTTGATGTTGATGTTGATGTTGATGTTGATGTTGATGTTGATGTTGATAATGATGTTGATGTTTATGTTGATGTTGATGTTGATGTTGATGTTTATGTTTATGTTTATGTTTATGTTTATGTTTATGTTTATGTTTATGTTGATGTTGATGTTGATGTTGATGTTGATGTTGATGTTGATGTTGATATTGATGTTGATGTTGATGTTGATGTTGATGTTGATGTTGATGTTGATGTTGATGTTGATGTTGATGTTGATGTTGATGTTGATGTTGATGTTGATGTTGATGTTGATGTTGATGTTGATGTTGATGTTGATGTTGATGTTGATGTTGATGTTGATATTGATGTTGATGTTGATGTTGATGTTGATGTTGATGTTGATGTTGATGTTGATGTTGATGTTGATGTTGATGTTGATGTTGATGTTGATGTTGATGTTGATGTTGATGTTGATGTTGATGTTGATGTTGATGTTGATGTTGATGGTGATGTTGATGTTGATGTTGATGTTGATGTTGATGTTGATGTTGATGTTAATGTTGATGTTGATGTTGATGTTGATGTTGATGTTGATGTTGATGTTGATGTTGATGTTGATGTTGATGTTGATGTTGATGTTGATGTTGATGTTGATGTTGATGTTGATGTTGATGTTGATGTTGATGTTGATGTTGATGTTGATGTTGATGTTGATGTTGATGTTGATGTTGATGTTGATGTTGATGTTGATGTTGATGTTGATGTTGATGTTGATGTTGATGTTGATGTTGATGTTGATGTTGATGTTGATGTTGATGTTGATGTTGATGTCGATGTTGATGTTGATGTTGATGTTGATGTTGATGTTGATGTTGATGTTGATGTTGATGTTGATGTTGATGTTGATGTTGATGTTGATGTTGATGTTGATGTTGATGTTGATGTTGATGTTGATGTTGATGTTGATGTTGATGTTGATGTTGATGTTGATGTTGATGTTGATGTTGATGTTGATGTTGATGTTGATGTTGATGTTGATGTTGATGTTGATGTTGATGTTGATGTTGATGTTGATGTTGATGTTGATGTTGATGTTGATGTTGATGTTGATGTTGATGTTGATGTTGATGTTGATGTTGATGTTGATGTTGATGTTGATGTTGATGTTGACGTTGATGTTGATGTTGATGTTGTTGCTTTTGCTTTTGCTTTTTTTATTTGCTTCTCCATGTGGCGGCCGTGGCGCAGTAGGTAGAGTGCGTGACCCATACGCCAGAGAACCCTGGTGGCCCTTAAAATTTGCCGTTACGCTTGTAGTCACAGATTTAAAATTCCATGCAACGGTTTTTAATGGTGGTAGCATTTTTACTGCCTTATGTGGTTGCCACCCTGAAATCATGACGATAAGAATTTTTCTGTATTTTAGTTGTGAGGCGTATTAAACATCTATGCTGTTGTTAAACAAAATTTTACCTTAACATGTTTCCTGAGTGAATAATAATTCCATGCAACGATATTACATTTATGTTACATATGCTACTATCTTCACGACCTGACGACGTCAGAATTTTTTTTTTTTATTTTTTTCGTAAGGCCAAGTATAAATCCTTCATTTTCCGTTTTAAACATTTATTGTAGCTTATACAGTCACCGTGTGAAATTTCAATGCAACGCCTTTGCATGAATGTTGCATTGTCGATCTTTGAGGGGCTCCGCTGTGTCCCGATGACGTCAGAAATATTTTGTGTAATATTATTGTAAGGGCTTAGGTCAGGCCTTTGATGGTGTATTGTATTTTTAGCCCTTGCACTCAAACTCAGCGATTAATAATTGCATGTAACAAATTTTCAGTGGCGTTGCTTAAGCAGCTCCCACCGCGTTCCGATGACGTTTTGAATTTTTGTTTTGGTTTTATAATTATGTCAAAGAATTAACCTTTATGATAGTGCCATTTCTTTAATCATAGCTCTTATACTCAATGAGTAACAATTCAATCCAACGCCGATGAATTTTGAAAAAATGCCTTTTTTCAACTTTTTTGGAAACCTGCTAGGTAAAACGTAATTTCGTCACGTCGAAAAAGTATTTTCACTGATTAAACACTGTTTTTCATTTTTAGTGAAAGACTTAAGAGGCAACCCTCGTCTGCAAGAGCGAGAGAGTATAAATAAGCGTGGGAGTATAAGCGTGGGAGTTAAATACCTATAGTACCTGAACTCTTTCTCAGACTTTCTAAGCAACTCAGAACAATAATAAAGTTGTTATTAAGTTATTAAATAGGTTGCTAACTTTTTAAGAAACATATTTTAATTGAATTCTTACAAACTGAAGCAATTAATATAAAATAAATCAAAACTTTTATAACATATCAGAGATAACTACAAGGAAATGTTTTTTACATAAGTTAAATTTCTGGTTAAAACTTTGAACAAAGCACAAAAACTTTAAACTTTTAGATAATTTAATTACTTAAATAGTAGCAATTCGAGCTTGTAACAATTACACTTCGCTCATCTTAGAGTTTAAGCGTTTTTGTGTTGAATCATTATAATTTATTATTTAAGGCGCAAAATGACCCATCACTTCCCAGCGGAAGAAATTTATTGGTGTTTCCTTGTGGAATGTTTTATCGAAATCATTTTTTTTTTTTTTATCCCCAACTAAACTCAGGCGCTGGTCCTTTTTCACTTTTTTTTTTCTTTGGGAGGAGAGCATAAAACATGAACGACCACACGCTGACACACACTATAGTGTCCTGTGTCGTGGTTGTGTCTGGAGTTGGATGGTTATTGATTTGTAATTTTCACCATGATTGCGTGTTATTCGTGCGTTACGAAATTTCAAATAAATTTTCTCTAATAATAACAACAACAATAATAAATTGTAATTCGTAATAATTTTCAAGGACTTCTAGCCTTTGCTGCTTGTGTGGATATATATGTATGTGCTTGCTTGTGTGAGTGCGTGTGGTTTGCTAGTAGCCCATTATTGCCATGCTATGTTTGCTTGTGTTTGTGGGCTGTGGGTTTGTATATTTAACATGGTTTAATGTTAGAAATTGGACAAGTCAAACGACATTTTTATTTTTCCATAGCTAGTTTCTAGATTTTTTTTTATCTTTTTTTTTTACTAAAATTGACTGGCGTGCTTAAAAGTAATTTTTGTTCGACTGAAACACGATGTCAACAATAAATGATGCGTTTTTCTTGTTTTCATTAATTACTTAAATATGTTTATCGCAATCAAATTACAAAAACAACATAAATTATGAAGTGTCCTTGTACACTTTAGCGTTTGAGGCAATTAAGGAAATTATGAAATTCAAATCGATTTCATCTGATTTAAGAGCACAAGTTTGACTTAATTATAGCTTGTGTGTAAAAAAAAAATCTATTTGAATGGCAACTTTCTTTTTATTTTTAAGTTAAAACAAATTTTTTAAAATAGCTCGAAATAATTTATTTCCTAGGAAGTATTTTTTATATTATGGTTTCTAATGCAAAGCTTCTGGTTTTTAGGCATTTAACATATACTGCAGTTTAGTTAAAATTATAGGGTAGAGCGAGGATGATTTGACGAAAGGAGGTGTTGCCATTTTCAAATTTAACGAAAACCATAACGTTTTTTGGCTTAACTCTTAGGAAATAAACAAAATGCAACATGTTGCAGCAGATACACACAAATGTGTCAGTTCTGTTGCGCTCTTGCTTGAAGTCGCTCGTACTTTTTGGTTTTTGTAAGTATTTTTCTTATATTTTTGATTTTTGAAAGGTGCATAAAAGTGTTATTAAGCCAGAATAAAAAAAAAGTTCTTTCAAATAATTATCTTCTTTGTTTTGATCTCAATAAGCAGTGAAAGGTTTTGTGAGAAATTGTGTTGCCAAAAAGGTCTAATACTGGCAAATCTCACCTGCTGGGCCATCTGACAAACCCCAAATGGCTGATTTATCAATTTTCGAACTTAGTGCGCTAATAACATCAATTTTTGAAAAACTTGTATTGAACGTAACGCCATCTTACTCGAAAATATCGAATACAAATGCTATGAATTTTCACCGACATTTATGAATAGCTTTAAACGATCCTTGTAAGAACCTATTTTAACTTCTTCTTATGCTTTATTCTCCCTCACAAAAATTTGTTTCCAGTTTTGTTAGCATTATTTATAAAAAAAGAAAACTGTTTTCAATATAAAAACATGTCACGTTTGTAAACATTTTGTTTTTTCTTGTGTATAAAGTGTGTGTATAAAGTACTCTTTAGAAAAAGAATCCAAGAATTTTGCCTCCCAAATGTTTCCTTCTATCTTCCCCATGATCCATAATACCGCCTGATGTGGTAAGGCCAACATAGCCGAACTGACGTGAGGGCAACAAGTTGTTGGTCCACTTCTCTATATCATTGATGGGTACAGCGAAACGTGGCGAAATAACGCTGCATTTGTTCAAGCGACCAGTCAAGTTGACAACGATTTTGTCGGATTTGTGATCATCGATAATTTCGAATACGCCAATGTAATCATGCTTCATCATCACCGTCAGGAACTTGATGATAACTTTGGAGCAGGGACGCAGGAGAACCTGGAGCTTGCCACGTTTCTCAGCATCTTTGATGCATTTCAAGGCATCGGCCAATACGTTCATACCCACCATGGCTAGGATTTATTTTGTGAATATTTTTCAAAAATCCACACGAACGCGAACGTATCGAAAAAGAAGGAAAGTTCGAAATCTTTTTGGGAAAGAGAATCCTAAAAATCGCTTTGGGATGAACATGCATATTGTAACTTGAAGACCAAACATCACTTGAATACTCTAAGTGAGGACGCACAATTGCGTAATACAATGTTGTAATCTGTGGCATGCTTTTGAACCTTTTTGCCCCAAAACTTCTTATACATGTTATAATAAATTAAAAAAATATTTATTTTTCGCGAAAAGGTCATAGTTTGCCATGTGTGTAGATTAAGAAACATTTCATTTTTAGAACTCTAAACTTCAAAGGATTTCAGATCGGTCTGGAGAAGGTTTGAATTGTCTTTACATTTTTACATCGTTCTACATTATTTTATATTATATTCACGTGAATAACTAAATTATTAATTATCAACAATCATTAGTTGATAGAATTAACTGAAGTGAATCTAGGTGAATACTATGTGGACCACTTGATTTCGCAACATATGCGGAAGACAAAACTCCACAGAATCGTATTTAATTAGATAGCTTTGTCAAATATGACTAAGTTCTGTGCAAAAATTACTGTGGAAATCTCATTTATTTGAGTTTAAATGAACTCATATTAAAGTTACTACAGTGGAACTTAAACAAAAAGTCATTTAATTTCAGATCGTGAATTATACAAACCTGTGACAAAAATGAACCGAGGTCTTTCTGCCAAATTCTTCTCAGACTTCATACCGAAATAGCAGTCAGTGTCAGAATTACATGTGATTTTAAAAGAAACCAGCCAATGGCCCATCCCATATCAATCAATTAAAATAACTCATACGCCCCAGTGTCCACTCACAGAGATATTTATTTATTCAGTTCATTTCATCAACGGCTTATAATTTTCCTTACTGACTATTTGGCTTAATATACCTATTATATACAGTTATAAAAGAATTAAATACTAGAAATATTACGTATACTATGAAATAGGAATACAAGCAATTTTTAAAGGCATTTCTACTTAAGCCAGGATTAAAGTCTACGTGAATCCAGACAAACTTAGCCAGTTTTAAGCAACATGCTATCGGTTCATTTCAAGTATAATTTATAATTTACCTATGGTAAGGTATATGAAATAATTTCTGTGATCGGAGGTCATGTGGTGGTATATGAAAACCAATTTGAAGTAACAAAATTGGACAATTAATTTTATAACAAATAACATCACGAATAAAATTTTATGGCAAAATATTTTCGACGCATTTTTAGAGAAAGAATACCAAGGAGTAGATATCTTATTTTATATGCCGGCATTTCTATGTTCCATCCTAAACGGCTGATTGCTAGTCTGGTAAAACGTCTCTAAATTCTTTCAATTCAATCACAAAATACTGCGTAGAAAGTGTCCTATATATCAGAGCAGTATTCTTAAATTGACCTAACGAAGGCGGTATATAAAGAAATAAGTGAAAAAGGATCATTAAATTCCTTTGAATTCCGTGAAGTGAAACCCAGCATGGAATTACCTTTAGCTATCGTACAGTCCGTGTGCCTATGGAAACTAAGCTTATGATCAAGAATTACACCTTGATCTTTCATTTCGGTTATTTTTGATAGAACATCTTCAACCAGTCTATAAGGGTATATTAATGGAGTAGAGTTCCTGTAAAAAGTTAAACATTGACTTTCGCAATATTAAGGGGCAACAAGTTCTCCTTCCACCAAGTTGATAATCTATAGCCTTACAAACAGAGTGACAAAATTAATATGCCCCTATTGCGTTTTTGTATTGGAGCCCATGTAAGAAGTGGTCAGAGGATATTGGTCCCTAAGGGAAAAAATTTCCTTTTACAAAAGTAAATGGGGTTGGTCATACATTAACCCTCTCCGGCACTCTCTTAAAAGTCATATGCTCACGTGTATGAAATAAATATACAAACACTATAAAATTTGTATGGGAGCATCCCTAAGGAGTGGTCGAAGAGAATAGATGTCAAACGCAAAAATGTTCCTTTTGCAAAAGTAATGGAGGTCGGCCATACATATTAACCCTCTCCGGCACTCTCTTAAAGGTCATATGCTCAGGTGTTTGGAATAAATATACAAAAACCATAAACTTTGTATGGGAGCCCCCCTGGGAAGTGGTCGGAGAGAATAGGTCTCAAAGGCAAAAATGTTTCTTTTGGAGAAGTAATGGGGGTCGGTTCAACATATTAACCCTCTCCGGCACTCTCTTAAAGGTCATATGCTCAGGTGTATGAAATAAATATACAAACACCATAAAATTTGTATGGGAGCATCCCTAAGGAGTGGTTGGAGATAATAGGCGTCATAGGTAAAAATGTTCCTTGTGAAAAAGTAATGGGGGTCGGTCATACATATTAACCTTCTCCGGCACTCTTTTAAAGGTCATATGCTCAGGTGTATGAAATAAATATACAAAAACCATAAAATTTGTATGAGAGCATCCCTAAGGAGTGGTCGGAGAGAATAGGTGTCAAACGCAAAAATGTTCCTTTTGCAAAAGGCAGGGGGGTCGGTCACACATATTAATCCTCTCCGGCACTCTCCTCAAGGTCATTTGCTCAGGTGTATGAAATAAATATACGAAAACCATAAAATTTGTATGGGAGCCCCCCTAAGGAGTGGTCGGAAGGAATAGGTGCCTAAGGAAAAAATGTTCCTTTTTCAGAAGTATGTTAATGGGGGTCGGTCATACATATTAATCCTCTTCGGCCTTCTCTTAAAGCCCTTCCGTTCAGGTGTAGAGAATACATATACAAAAACCATAACATTTGTTTACAACCATTACGTAGCTGCTCTGAAGTTGTAAGCCAAACATTCGACGAGTTCGAGGCAACATTGTTGCTTACAACGTAGAGCAACATATTTAATTAGCACGAAATATTGCTTCTACAGCTCAAAGGAACTAGATAGTTCCGCTGTACAAAAGAAATGGAACGTTCGTTCCGGCCCCGGAACCGTTTAGCACAAGCCTATTCCACACAGTGTAGAGTCTTCGTGGAGAGAAAAGTGTTTGTGTGGTGAAAAAAGCAATTACAGTACAACCTTCGTCAATACAACTAGATAGATTTTTCCTATTTAAAAAGTGTTGTTTGCAAACAAGGAAGAACTGAAAGGAAATAAGGTTAAAGTTAATGCTTGTTTACGCAAATGTAAGTTGCGATAATTGTGCAATTTTTTTTTTTTCTTTAAATTTGCGTTTACTAAGTGAACAATGCGAATTTTTGAGTGTTGCGATAATCGTACTGTACTCTTAAGCGAAGTCGTACTGTACTCTTATTGAAATATCAAAATTACGCAGCCGATTAAATATCCGGGCATATAATCGACAGCAAAATTTGGACATTTCAACTCTCCACATGGGTTGTTGAACTTGCTAGCATTGAACAAATTTTTCAACTCTACAGCGTACTAGGTAGCGAAAAAAAAATTCCTCTGATGCTTTATTTATCCATTCTTGCTAAATATTTTTTAAAAAAAATGTCATCAAACACGAATTGAATAATTCTACGTCTTATGTTACGTATAGTCGAAACTGCTATATCTTTTTTTTACTTCACACGTACATGTTGTGTACGTTCAATTGGATATGACTTAAACCACTTTAAAATATTTGAGTGATAACCAATTCTTTCAAGTTTCTCTATAAGTAAACTATGGTGAACTCTATCAAACGCTTTAGAGAAGTCAGTGAAAATGACATCATTGATATTTATATACATTGTACCTACTATAAGAGGCAGACATTTCTATTTGGCTCTTCCAAAAGTTGACTGCTAATGAAAACTACAGCAAAAATACCTTAAAATCTTAATGCATATGCTTATTAAATAATCACCTTTCAAGTTAAAGTTTTACGAAAAATAAAGTTTCGTATAAATATGAGCTGCCGACTGGAGCTGCCAAAAGAATCAACGTCAATAACATGACAAAAACTTTCATAAATGGTTGCCTAATTCTGCTTTTTATAAAAACTGACCTTGCTTATTCAGTCTTATAAACCAATCAAGCTAAGATAACAAGAACCATGCATATTACTTTTATTGGAAAGCAAAAAAAAAAAAAAAATCGCATAACTTTCAATCAGATTTCTTTTTGTTTTTCAATAAACATTCTTGATATTGATTTTTATTTTATGACATGCTACCTTAACACCTCCAAGTTAAAAGCTGCAAAAGTACAAAACTTAAGTCGCCCTGAGGCGTTGAGTAAGCTGTTGAAAAGAAGAACAAGAAGAAGAAGAGGGGGGACGGGAAAACGAAGAGGAATAAAGAACAAAATTTGTAAATTTTCACAACATCCTGCAAAAGTTTATGGCTGTCAAAACACTTTCTTGCAAAAAGATTTCAAACAACACTCCTCCTGCTTCCGGCACACAGTCAAATTAAAGCAAAAATGGCGCCATGGTCTGCGTCAAGTGCAAAACTTAAATAACAATAATAACAGGAGTACCAGTAACAAACAAACGCTCTCGACGATGCCATAACCATAAATTAAGTAAATTACATTTTCGGAAGAACGCCACAACAACAACAACAGCAACAACAACAGCAGCAATCACTGTGCAAAAACAATAATCGTAATAACAACAATAACAACAACACACAAAACAAAACAACAACAAACAGCCAGATATTTATTTTCTATACCAACAGAAATAAATGCTTCCAACACTGTTAGCTACAAATTGACCCATTTTAAAGTACAATAAAGCATTGCATGAGTAGCAGCAATGCAACAAGAGTTTAGCAACAACAACAGCAACATTATAAAAAAGCAAAAAAAAAATAGCAGTAGTTTGAACTACTTTTTTTATTGTTCTACAAAAGCACCTTCCAATTTCTCACACAACGTAGCAGCTTCTCAAATATTAGTGTTGGAAAGAAACAACAACAACAAAAATAACACGCAAACTCATACAACAACATGGAGAATAATGTGCCTTAATTACAAGTATGTGCACTAAGCCACGCACACACACACTCTCACACGCACATTCACATATGGCAGCCACTTAAACGCTTTAATGCACAGCCACACAAACATATGCATGCTGAATATTCTTTTATTGCCAACCATAAAATTAAAATTAATTTTAGCCTCAATTTGCAAAATTCTCTTTTTTCTTACTTCCTTCTTCTTCTTCTTCTTCTTCTTTCTTTTCTATCCTTCCTTCCTTTGTACTTTGGGCCCTTTGCTGACAGCCCTCGCTCTCGCAGGCTTACTTGCTCTCCTTTAGTTCGTTTATAAAGCAAGTTGTTGTTGTTATTGTTGTAGTTGTTGCTGTTGTTTTAGTATGCAGCGCAATGACCGCAACACAAGAAGGTCCTTTCGCTTCAGCATGACTTTTGCTCCGCGTCTCGCCCAACACTCCTCTTCCTCTATCTGTTGTCTGCTTGTGTCCCTTGGCTTTCTCTCCTTTTGCTTCTTTGTGCATTTCTTATCGATTTTAATTCATTTTCCGCAAATTTTTCACTGCTTTACGTTTGTGTGCAATAAAAGTGAATTGAGTGTAAAATTTTTATAGCCACAAGTAACTTTTGAGTTTGCTCTGCTTGTTTTTGTGTCTGTGTGTGTGTATGTATATGTGTGTGTGAGACTGGGTGGTGCCGTTACTACAATGCTGCTGTGCTAGTTGGCGCGTGTTTCTGCCGCTCCTAAATGTGACCAGAAATAATTATCTTTCGTTTGAAAGCAATTGAAAAAACGAATTAAAAATATAAAAAAATATTCCCTGCTTGGCTTACCAAATGAATACAAGTACCATGAAAATCAATGAACAAAAAACAAAAAAAAAAAATAAAATAGAAATGAGCTGAAGCGCTGTCAATTTGGGAAATTGAATTTAAGTTCACCTGAGTTTCCATGAATATTGTTGAATTTGTAAGAATTAAAGATTCCAAAAAGAAAATGTTGATTTTATTCGGAAAAAGTAATTGCTTTTGCTCGTTATGAATGGCTTAGTTAAATAAGCTTAAAAGCAAATTCTTTTTTTTAACCTATGCTCCCTGAGATAAGCTAAATACTTTAATAATAAATACTTTGGAGATATTCCTTTTAGAAACATTTTTTATTGACTTTACGGTTGAGATAAAATTCAAGCCATACGAGGGTACTATTTATATTTCGGGAACTGGCAATACAAATGTAAATAGCTAAAATCACCGTAATAAAATTTGATATTTGTTAGCATAAATGTGCTCAAAACGTTTTGATGTACAGGGTTGCCCATATTCGACGGACCCATGTTTTTGTTAAAAAAATCAAAAAAAAAAATAAAAATTTGGCGGTTGGCAATCTTAATCATTTAATTTGTTCCAAGTAGATTTGTTTACATCAATTTTTGAATATGATATCTCTCAAATGGCCGCCTCTGGCGTTGATGGCGTATTGTGCCCTTTTTGCAGCATTTTCCATCGTTTTCGCCAACATTTCGGCCGGAATAGCGGCTATTTCTTCACGAATGTTGTCCTTGAGCTCTTCTACGGTCCTTGGCTTGTTAACGTAAACCTTTGACTTCAAATATCCCCACAAGAAGAAGTCAGGCGGCGTCAAATCGGGCGAACGCGGTGGCCAGTCCAAATCACCACTTTTCGACATCAAACGGCCCGGAAACAAATTCTTCAGAAAATCGATTGTTATGCGACTTGTGTGCGGTGGAGCGCCGTCTTGTTGAAACCAGAACTGCCTCATACGCTTTCGACGAATAATTGGCATCACAAAATTGGTCATCATGTCGCGATAACGCTCCTGGTTGATGGTAACAGCATGGCCATTTTCATTTTGGAAGAAAAACGGCCCAATGACCGTTTTTGCACTAACGCCGCACTAAACTGTGACTTTTTCGTCATGAAGAGGCACTTCTTGAATCTCCTGAGGATTTTCAGTGGCGTAAATACGGCAATTTTGCTTATTTACGGTCCCATTCAATGTGAAATGGGCTTCATCGGACATGATAATTTTGTTCCAAAATTGCTCGTCATCTTCGGCCATTTCGATGACTCTTTGGGCCCATTCCAATCGACGAGGCTTGTCCGCAGGCAACAATCTTTGCGTCAATTGAATTTTGTACGGAAACAAATGCAAATCAACGCGAATAATCCGTTGTAAAGTGGACCGAGCCATGCCCAACTGCTGAGAACGGCGTTTTTGGGATGTTCTTGGGGACCTCTCAACACTGGCTCGTACGGCAGCGATATTCTCGGCCGATCGCCTTGGTCGACTTTTATTTGGCCTCTTCGGATTAGAAAGAGCCTCACCAGTCGAAAATTTTTCGTATAAACGCTTAATGGTGTTCTTAGAAGGCGCACTTCTCACATTTTTTAAGTTTTTAAAAGCACGTTGAGTTTTCACAATTGACTTCTTCTGTTGAATGTAAATTTCAACTATTTCAGAGCGCTCGCGTGGCGTGTATTGTTCCATGGTAAAAATCTGCTTGGACTGACGCTTCAAACGCGGTATGTCATTAAGCGATCTGACATCTCTGTCAAAAGTTATGGCGTTGCCAGATGGGTCCGTCGAATATGGGCAACCCTGTACAAGTGCTATTTCTGTTGTTTGCAGTGAGTTAAGAAAATCAATTTATTAAAAAAATGGAAATTTCAAGAGAAGGTTTTCGTTGGATTATTTTTCATAACATTCGACGTGGATTATCTCAACAAAAATATGTCGATGAACTCAGTTCTTTGTGTGACGATAAAGCACCATCAAAAACCATAGCATATCGCTGGTATAGTGTATATATACTAATAATGCAAGATCGTCATGTGACATATCGTGAGATAGAGGCATCTTTGCACATTAGTTCCACTTCAATACATTCGATTTTGCATGAACACTTATCAGAACTAAGAACTTTTGTTGTTGTAGCAACCTGTTACTTCATGAATTATTTGGCATAAAGCTCAAAATATAATTCTTAAAAAATATGTTTTTTAACCCTCTGCAGCTGACGTCGTAGTCTGACAGACACCGAAAATCAAAACTTCGTGCGTACAAATGTTAAATTCAAAGATAAAAAATTCGTTTTTATCTTTTAAAAAAACGTATTTTATTTGAAATTTTATTCTTATGTTAGCCTAAAATTATTAGTTCTCATATTGAATAAGGTCAAGAAAGTTGCAGTCAGAAACTTTATCATAGAAAATCAGTTAAAAAGTGAGGTCTGCTAGACCCCATGTCAGGTATATTGTTATATTTGGAGCACGTCAGCTGCAGAGGGTTAAGAATTAAAAAAATAAAATGAACACTTATCTGTAAAAAAAAATTGCATTCGTTGGATATCCCATAATTTATCAATCACTCAAAAAAATCTCGCGTCGATTGGTGAAAGGAAATAATTAAAAAGTTCAATCGTGGTGCTTCAAAAGACGTGTATAAAATCGTAACTGGTGACGAATCATGGATATATGCGTATGAGCCGGAAACAAAACAGCAATCGACCGTGTGGGTGTTCCAAGAAGAGGCAAATCCATCAAAATTTGTTCGAAACACTGCGAAGCAAATGGTCGCCTGTTTCTTCCAACGAATAGGTCATGTGGCCACTGTTCCACTTGAGCAACGTAGCACGGTCAATTCTGAATGGTACATGACCATTTGTTTGCCGGAAGTCTTCGTAGAAATTCGCAAAACCAACCGCCAAAGACGAATCATTCTCCATCATGACAATGCGAACTCTCACACATCTCGTCAAACATGTGCATTTTTAAGCAGTCAAAACGTCGAATTGATGATTCATCCTCCATACTGTACTGATTTAGCACCAAATGACTTCTTTTTGTTCCCGAATATCAAAGACAAACTGCGTGGTCAACGATTTACGAGCGCCGCAGAAGCAGTTGAAGCGTTAAAAAACCATGTTTTGGAGGTGTCTCAAGAGGAATGGAAAAACTGCTATGACCAATGCTTTGAACAAATGCAAAAGTGTGTCATCATCATTCTGTAACATTATTTCTTATATTATTTTCCTATTTGGCAACGCATTACTAATTTATTATTTAGCCCATCTGGCAACATACTATGTAATGAATACTTTAATGCCCATCTGGCAATATTTTTTATTTTTGACGTTTTCACTTTGGTGACAAATTCAAAAGGACAGTTAAAAACGAATAATCGAAAAGTAAAGTCGAGTAACATCAACAAGTGCGCTTGCCAACAATTTTTATACTTTAAATCATTATTCAATAAATATTAAATCTGCAAATTATTGAGTTTATTTCTTAATCTACGGACCATCGTGACAAGTGTATTGATCATCAAGGAGAATATTTTGAAAAACAATGAAGCTATTTTCATTTAAAAATGTTTGTTATTATTTGCTATTCCCGAAATATAAATAGTACCCATCGTATTTGGACGTTACAACGTAACTTCTTACTTTGCTGATTTACGAAAAATATGAAAAGGATATTGTTAAAATATAAAAATAAAACCGTGGCGACCATGGCGCACAGTGGGATTTCTTCATACAAGCTGCTGCAAAAAATCGAAGGAATCGAGGTAGGGCTTTGAAATTTGACACACATCTCTCATATTGCCAAATTCGATGAAAAATAAATTTTTGTTAAAATCCGCCCACAACCACGCCTACCTCCCATATGACGTAAAACTAAAAGACGTTGTATTTTCCTTATTTTCATATGTATATTAATAAAAATTACTACCAGTGGTTGCATTTGAGTCCTCAATTATATTAAAATTTTAAGTGCCACGCCCAACGCCCATATGATCAATTTAATTTTTCACGATTTTCAAAAAAACAGATTTAAGCCTTTGTAGTTTGTGATCGATGCCAAGCAGCACTTACATCTACATAAATAACTAAAGACTAATATGTTAGCTGAGCATTTGCAAAAAAAAATTAGGGGGCCATGGCTTAGCGTTTTTTTTTATTTTGATTTAAATAATTTTTGTTTCGCAACTTACTTTTTAGCCAGACATCATTTTTCTGAAAGAAATACGCTTTTATTTTGTGCGATTCCGCCCAGCGTTTACAAAAATTACCAAGAAATCGCTTATGAATGTTTTTTGTCACTATTTTGATTTCATTAATCGTAAGCACCGAGTTTTTTGCTTTTATAAAATCCGTTAATAAATTAACATTATTACCACAGTTAATAAGTTCCATACAAAATTCATGATATGATACAGAAAATGAACTCATTTTAATAATTATTTTTCACAATTTTATTACACTTTTGGTCTACCAAATTTTATTTACCTAATCATATGTTTTTGTTTTTTATTTTGTTATGCTTTTCTTTGGAATTGCTGTCAATCTGTTATTAACAAATTGTTGCTAAAGTGTATGCCTAAAAGTAGGCACACTTTTTTTATTACATTTAATTGCAAAATGTCGTTGTAATACTATTGATTTTTTTATCAAATTTATGCGTTTGTAAAATATTGAGAAAAGTTGGTGGATTTTTTTGAGTAAATTTAAAGAAGACAGTCCCACCTTTCATTTTTTTGCAACCAGAACACAACGATCGATAACGCTCACCTTTTTTTTGTCCAAGAAAAACTAAAAACACTGACTTTTTGAGAGCCTTCAAAAAAGAACCTAAATATATATTAAAATATTACGGTAATGCAATTCCTTTACTTTTAAATTAATGCTGAAATACTATATTTTTCAAATATACTTACATCATATAGATACGAGAAAAAGAAATTATGTTTCCAGCCCATTGAAATGGGATGAAAATCTAAGGCAGTTACTGCAGAATTTCGTTTAGGTGACTTTACCGCGTTATTTTGTAAAAAAAACAATTGTAGAAAAAATTTTATGATGAATTTATCTTAATTAAACAATTCTCTACAAAACTGCATCATTACATTTTTGATATTTTACACTCAAAAACGGGGGTTTTTGCAGCCAAAATCCCACAGTGTGGCGTAGTGGGTAGAGTGCGTGATCCATATGCCAAAGAACCCTGGGTCAATTTCCATCTGACACAGAAAGTTTTTTTAATTGAATTAATTTTTCCGTTCGGTCGTCAGGTCTATTTCTCGATCAATTGTGTAAAAATATTTAATAACCCTCACAACACAATTTGATCATAAGAAGTACGGTCAAAGTCCTTTCAAGGGCCGAAATGGCCCTTTATTATATTTTTTCTTTTTTGTTTTTTTTTTTTTTTGTTAAAACAAGCCCACGCATTGCACAGTGGAAAATGTGGCTAATTTTGACCGAAAGAAATGTGTAACTCGGGTTTGAGGGTACGGAATGATTGGAAATTTTTTGATTTGAATGATTTGAAAATTTGGATGTTAACTATTTAGTGGCATATCTTTCTTATGTGTAATATTCACACAGATAGTTCATGTGAAAAAGAAGTTATAAAAATTTTATTAGAAACTTTGACTTTTCGCTTCCCTAAATCACCGTTTACCACATTTTCTAAAATGACACAATTTCTGAACAAAAATTAACACATAAACCGTAAACCGTAGACCGAAACTTTTTGTAAACGCCAGAGTATAGTTATTAAATTGTTTGTACATCGAAACATATCCTTTACATCTATTCTATTATATAAAAGGCTCATCACGTATCTTCGTGTACGCTAAACTAAAGAACTAACGAACCGATTTTAATAATTCGTTTACTAATTCAAAGCGTCATTCTTAATTTAAGCTATTGCATACTTTATTTTTTAAAACCTACCTTAAAAAGTTATTAAAACTTGAGATTAAATACCATCTAAAAAACTTCATAGAAAATTATTCATAAACACTGCATTTAGCAGTTCAAAGCTTATTCTTTCTTTTCCATTGTGTGTTTCAAAGCTTCTCTTGATTACGCCTTGCTTATACGTATGATCGAAAAAATGAGCTAATGAAGCAACAACAATGTTAATTTTAATATAGACAGAATCTATTTCTTTTTTAATGAAATTCCCTACAGTAAAATGCAAAAAAATAAGTAAGTATGTAAACATAAGCATATAAAAATAAATATAATTCAGTGTCTACGATGTAGTACTCTCGCAAAATAAGCAAAACTTTGTCTTTATATAAAAACACGAACGAGGAAATGAGACACATGCTGTTGCTGTTTTCGACTCAGACTCAGTGCTGCCAAACAGTAGCAGCGGTGTTGCCATCTCTTATCAAGTAGCTGATAAAAAGCTTTTATTAGCAGTATTGCTAATCTCACATTACAAAGGTTAAAGTTTTGATGAAACACTTATCAAGATCCATTTTTGTACGACAAAATAATGGCTATGCTAATTTGATGAAAGTAATTAATCCGTATTAGCTAACCAGGAATAGCAGAATACCTTATATTGCTTATAGCTGGAAAAGAATGTGCGCATTAGTTGATAGCTGTAAATATGAAATCTATTTATATAAAAAGTAGTGTACATTTTTATGTCGCCACTTACTGCGGAAACGGTTCCCATATCTATATATCATAAATTCCATGTCACATACTGTTACAGCTTGCGATTAATTGCAACTGATTTACTTAAGAAGAAATTTTTGCGAAAACTTCTTTGCAATTTTTATTAATTAATATTACGGTCTTCTTAAAACGTGTGAAGGTTTTATCAATCCACTTATGAATTTCGGTGATATTAAATGTAGCGTACGCACGTGTTACAAAATTTTCCCTTTAAAAATTTGATGTCAGCTTCTATCTGAAATTTCTGCGAAGTGACTACAGATAGAATTAAAACAATTTCTTCAACTTTAAACACCGTTAGGCACATGTTACATTCGTCACACACAATTACACCGTACGTTCATATTACTGTTACTTTTGACCATATTTACTAAAAACTGAAATACAAAATAAAAGGATTAACAATTTCTTATTTTCTTTTTTTTAATATCTTTTATGTCATGACTAGATACATTAAAAAAAAATTTGAAAATCAATTATTTTAATCGATAAAAACTATTCTATCTTCGATCCAAAAGTCGATGCTCTCAATCACTGGAATTGAAGGAGCTGGAACTTTGGGAACTCTTCAAACTCTTCAACAGAATCCATGTGGTCCTATTCAGGTGTATCCTCATTTCTTATGCAAAGAAATTCGCCTAGCCTTTGAGAGAGTACCCGTAAAGGCTGCACCCGTACAGCACCAAGTTCAGTGTTTTTGTGAATATGATTCCTTAAAATTTGAATAATAATTATAATTCCAATTTATTTTAACCCTTAAATGCCCAACAACACCGATATCATTAAAAAAATTATGTTGTGCTAAATGATCTCCTGAACACGACCCCGTTTTTATTTTTTTGGAAAAAATTTTGTTTACGAGCTATTAAAGAAAATATGGTTGTATCCAAAAAGATTCTGTGGGTATTTCGACGTATACCATCAATCAGCTTGGTTGTAGGAGTTCAAGGCAAAAACGTGGAAAACGATTCTTGTTATGATGACTCTAAATTTGTTTGTTAAATGATACTCTAAAATGATACTCTAATTGTTAATAGCTTAAAAGGTATTTCATGTCAAAAAGCGAACTTTCCGTAAAAATTAAAAAAACTTTTTTTTAAATTGACGGTCAATATTTCCCAAACCAACAAAGTTATGCCAATAATTAAATTTTTATTATGTGTAAAAACTACATTGTTGTATAGAAAAAAGTGTAACATGTGCGAAACGCGTCGAATTTTTTTCAATGGAAAAGTAAAAAAAAATTTTTTCAATCTACTTTGCCATCTCAATATCCACACATAACAGTATTTTCCGCAAAAAATTTCTTATATTAGAGTCTTCATTGAAACATATATCAATATTGTCACGCACATGCTACATATTTTCTAAATTTATTTAACTGCTCTTAGCACGGTATGTTGTTGATAATATCTTATACATATATATGTATGATTATTAGGAAAATATTAATAAATTTGAATTCTTCTGCTGTTTCTAGCTCTTGTGGGTGACCGGAACGTTCTTCATCCAAATCACTTGTAAAATCACGATAATATTCAATAAACCAACAAATAATGGTTGATTTCAATAGAGCAGGTTCGCCATAACCTTTGTCAATACATTCCTTTGCTTCGTTAGTATTTTACCCATAAAAAAAAAATGCTTTATCAAAACTTGAAATTCACTTTTATCCATTGTTATAAAGAGAACAAAAGATGGATGTATTTTCAAGTGACTGTCACACACAAACTACTGAGTAAAACTCATTCAAATTTTGACAGTTATCGTTTGAAGGATGTCAAATCTTAAAAACAATATCGGTTTCAGCTTAGCAATGCCATATATATGTCATATTGAACATAAAGTAATTGAACAGCCTGGTACATCGGGACGTATGAATAACATTTATTATTTAAGCAGCAAACATAAATTTTGCTGATTTCGCCTTTTTATTTTTAGGTGAGCCTGCATTTTTGGTGCTTACTCTCCGAGTCTATTCAAGCATCGTTGTATTTGTATTCTTGAAAGGCATCAGAACCAAGGATCAAAATTTAATTGAAAATACTTCAACGATTTTTGTAAGCCTCAATAAATTTATCAAATTTTTTTGTTGTTACAACTATAAAATCCCATAAAATGTTAGCACTGTAGATGCATTCAACTCAAATCTACATAAAGCCACAGAAATCGCTTTTTGACAGTAAAATATCAGTTATAAAGGAATACCGTGCAATTTGCTAAAATTTGCTCAAAACCATTTGAATGAATCCTCTTTTCGTGCACAACGCCACAACCAACACTGCAATAGCAATCAAAACCAGAGTAGGCTACAACGTATGCCATTTCAGCAATTGAAGCTTCCAACCCAAGGACAAATGATGGCCAACGATGAATGCTTAGAAACATTGTAGGGCAGCGCGCAAGCCAACGTAGTAGAAATAGGCAGGATGTGCAAGAATTTGGCAGTAAGGAATGAATTTTTCACTAAAACTGCTTTCAACGACGGAAAACACGCAGACAGACATACAAACAGACCGATAGACAGACCGACCGACTGAAGCAACAAACAATAAAAACGAAGCGCAGTCATAAAGCATCGATTTAATTGGCAAAACAACACAACGCAAGTAACAAAAACAACATTAGACAAAAGCACGCATAAACATGGTCGTATATCATTAAACACACTCACACACAGAACCACACTCATGCACACCTACACTCCTAGCACAGTTAATGGGCTCTTCAAAATGGGTGCAGCATTTGTTCAGGTTGTTTTCAAGCGGCGCTGTGTGCGTGCGTGTGAACTGAAGTGCTGCTCTTCAACTAAGGCTGTATGCGTAAATCTTACAAAGGAGTGTTTGTTAGTATGTATGTATGCGGCTCAATGGTGTGCCAAGCGTTAGGGTGTGGGTTAAGGGTGTTGAGTGTCATTTACTGGGCGATTCGCTAGACTTACCGCTGCATTTAAACTAAGCCTCGCAACGATCGTTTGTCGATTTGTTGTTTACATGTTTTTGTCATTCACTGCATTTGCTCGGTAGATGTTGTTGTTGTTGGTACCACTTACTCACACAGTCTCTCAGTGGTGATAGCTCTCATGTTTGTAGCAATAATAAGGGCGGCAACAAAAACAAGTGTACCTATGACTACAAAAACAACAACAGCAACAACATTATTATGCAGCTTTGAACATTAACGCATTGAAGTATTTTGCACAAATGTTTTGAGTGGATTTCATATGAAAGAATCTTGCAGTGATTGTGTTAGTACGTGTAGCAGTTGCTGTCAATGCATATGCGTATATGTTTCACTGGATTTGTTTACGTTGTTAGTATTTGTACTGACATCCATCTTTTTTAGCTTTTTTCCTTATCACTGCAAAACACATTTTATCGATTATCTCAGCAAATTTTCAAAACATATTAGCGCAAGCTACACAGGGTGAGACAATATTCATGAGTTAGCAATATATTATTTTGATAAGGTTTTATTTTTGCACAATAAAAGAACAGTTCCATGGCATCCGTGGCGTAGTTGGTTCAAGTGCGTGGCCGCTATGTCAACGAACTTGAAAACCGAGGTTCGAACCCAAGCAGCGACAGAAAATTATTTGAATTAAAATTATTTTTTCTGTACGGCCGCCACCTGTCTGCAGACAATGGCAAACCTCAGAGAGTAATCAAAATGCCATGTAAAGCTTCTTGAGAATAAGAACATTTCGTTCATAGCCGTTCGGAGTCGGCGTTAAGCCTGTAGGTCCATTTCTCGGTCAATTGTGTACAAACTTAATAACACGCACAATACATTTGATCCTAAGAAGCTAGGTCAAAGTCCTTTCAAGGGCTGAAATGGCCAGTTATTTATTTTATTTTTTTTAGAACAAAAATTTGAACAAAGAATATAGTTTGCACTGCACAAGAATAAGGACTAGAACAAGGATTAGAAAAAAAGATGAGTGAAAAGATTTGGACGAAGATTAGGACCAGGAATAAAATAAGGTGTAGGACAATTTGGACAAAGCATAAAGCATGGCATTGGACAGAAGGAAATTCCATTTTATGTAACGTGGACACCTGCCGTATAGGCTTATAGGCACGTTGCTCCATGGCAGTGGGGTCGAGGTTCATGGAATTGATGCCCAGGAGATAAATCTTCAGGACGTCAGTGCCATGCTAATAGATATACGACGTCCAACATACCTCTCCTAGGCGTCACTTCAATGACTCCAGACGCGACCAACGCCCTGTCATAGTAGTTTCAACATCAGCCGCACACCATACTTAAGTGTATATTTAAATTAACAAATATACTGTAAGGATAGCAATCAATGCTGGAACGCAACAGTACCAATTTTGAATGATTAGTTGGGTCACCATTTACATTTATTGGTGGAAATTGAGACCCATCTATCTCTGACAATTTATGGGCATTGCCACTCGGTTATGATCTGTTCGCAAAGTTGATCTGTTCGCAACGTTGAACTACCACACCCAGCACGATACTCCTTGAAGGGCCAATCCTGCGATAGTCTCCCCGCGCAAAAGAGATTTACCTTGACACGCACTCATCGCAACACCAATAAATCCGCAATCATCACTCATGACTGTGAAGGAAAAAGCCACCACTACTTGGACGTGCTTCAGAGTAGACCACATCGCACTTGACACAAGGTCACCACTATTTTGCTCCGTTTTAATACTGGTACTTAATACACTTGAGTACCCAATATGACACTTGTTATCGTCCCTCTTTCCAAACTGGTACTCCGAGGCTACTTAGGTATACTTTTCACACTTGGAGTACCCAAATTTGACATCTCTTTAACATCGTTTTACCAGCCTTTTAAGACTATTGAGGTCTCTCAATGCGAATGTGCCGGCGGAGACTGTGACAGTACGTCTGTCGAGCTTAACGACTATCCCCATGCTAACAAATTTTAAGGATCATTGCTATTCCCTCGTAGGCATACGCTACCGTTGATCTAGTCAAACGGTCCACCTACATTGGCCCAAGATTGGGTGACCAACTTCAGGATCTGCGTAGTCCCTCTACATTTACACAGGATAGGGCAAACCCGTTGCCTGCGACCATTCTCCTTTATCCTGGCTTTGGACAGGTTGCTCGTGAGAACAAACGGAGTTAATGGCATTGGACAAGGATAAGGACAAGAATTCAGATTGGGATTGGGAAAATAACTTCGACAAGGATTGAGTCTAGAATAAGAACAAAAATCTAAACTCACCTAAAACAATATTATAGAACAAATTGGGGAAAAGAACAAGGAAAAGAACAAGAATTTGGACACACTAAGGACAAATATTTGGAAAAGATGTGGAACAAAGTTTAGAAAAGCAATTTGAACATGAATTACGAACATTATTCGAACATTAAAACAAAAGTTTGAAAAAGGATAGAGATGAGGACAAGTTTGGGAGCAAAGGAAATGAAAATGACAAGAATAAGGAAAAATTTAAAAATACACTATCACGTCAAAACATATGGGTGTTTCTTCGACACAGCCAACTACTTTTTTTGTACATGATTCATGAGCGTATTAAGTCGCGTTACAATATAAACTCAACCCACCTCTACATACATATATAAAATTGTTTCATTAATATTTAACTAAGACTTCAAAACTATAAAAGTGAATTTCCTAAATAAAGCAAAACCATTTTGAGACAAATATGTGTACCATGAAAAAATGGAAAATTTTATCAAAACCACTGAGCTTACGCTACAAAATTAATCCCAGATTTTTTTTTTATCGCTCAACCATAAAACTAGTTTCTCGCAGTATGTCCCCGATGATTTTTATGGACTGAGTCATATTTTCTTCCTTGTAGCGAATTATATTTTTTTTTCCACGCACGTGATGCTGTGTTCATGCAGAGGAAATAGCATGAATGAAGAAGACGCATAAAAGGGACACCATTGCAACAATATGTTGACTTCCGTTGAATACACATACACACGCTTTTGCGTACGTGTTAATGTGCTTGTGTTCCATCCACAGAATGTAGATAGATGTGAACGTAAAAAATAATTTAATTACCGCTAAAACAAAAACGAAACAATAGAACACATGCTAGCTACATGTGTGTATATTTGTTTAGACTAACACAGACACTAGAGGGTGTGTTATTTCATAAAATGAAAAATAAAGCCGCACTTGCCTGTATAGCGTGTAAGTCGCGCTCAGCTTACACCGGACAACAGAAGTAACTCGCTTTAGTAAAGGCTTAAAATGGATTTCATTGTTTTTTTCCCCTATGTTGTTCATTGTTAAAAGATTAGCGAGGATTTTATCAAGGATTACGCTGCCGTAAAAATAATGCTGCTCATTACAAAATGCAGTAATTTTTATTCAAAACAACTTCAACTCAATTTTGCGCTGTGTAGCCAGATTTGCGGCCAAGTCATGTGGACTGTTGCATTTAGATTTTATTTGTGGAGCTCATTGTTGGGTCATAATTCTAAGTGGTTAGAACACATTCATGGCTGATGTTACAATGCGTTGTTTATACTGTTGCTGTTATTGTGGTTTAACCGGCAATTCTTGGCATAATGTCCTGGCGGGCATTGTGATTATCGTTGCGTGATTTTTGTGGCAGCTTTAGGGTGAATGAGCTTTCCCAGTGGAAAAGGATACAAGACAGACTGTATATGAAATAATTAAAAATAAATGCACAAAGCTAAATCACTAGAGGATGTGTGATATAATATCTTCAGGATGTTTACTTTTGTAAACATCCCTATAAATCTCCCTATAAACCCTATAAATCTTCGGGTCCGGATGGTATTATACCAGCTCAACTCCACTATAGTTTCAATGCAACAGTACCCCGGCTTCAGGCAATCTACCGAGGTTGCCTACTCCTTAATTATATTCCAACAGTTTGGAGAGAAACCAAAGTTATCTTTATATCAAAAGCGGGTAGGTCCTTTCACACTAAATCAAATGACTTTAGGCCTATCAGTCGAAAGACTTTTTTCCTCCTTTTTAGTTAAAATACTGGAGAGACTCATTGGACTTCTTCTTAAACCGAAACTCGAAAGGCTTCAAAAAACTCAACATGCCTATATAAAGGGCAGATCTACAGAAACAGCTCTCCATTCTCTTGTGGCTACAATCGAAAAGGCACTTGAGAACAAAGAATACGCGCTTGTTTCTATATATAGCAGGAGCATTCAAAAACGTTCTTCTCTATGCGGTCACCTCAGCCCTCTCAGAACTGCGGGTGGAGGATTTTCTCGTGAGTCTCATCAACCAGATGCTATTGGGCAGGGTGGTGAACTCAGAAATGGGAGGATCTTCTACCCGTAGGTTTGTAAGCAGGGGAACTCCACAAGGGGGAGTATTGTCTCCAATACTGTGGTCCGTGACGGTTGACCGACTGTTGCGCATCATGAAAGGGGAAGGCTACAAGGTTATTGCATATGCCGATGATATCGCTCTCGTCTTTAATGGAAAATTTCCTCAAACCCTCTGTCAACTCATGGAAAGAGCACTCTTAATCCTTTCGAGATGGGCGTCCTCTTGTGGATTAAGCGTTAACCCAGATAAAACAGCCCTCATTTTGTTCACTAGAAAATAAAATATCCCCAACCTATTACCACCTCGTTTGAATGGCACAAGGCTGCTCTTTAGTGATAGCTCGAAGTACCTAGGAGTTATTCTGGATAAGAAACTTATCTGGAATGAAAACATAAAGGAACGAGTTAAAAAGGCAAATATAGCCTTATTTGTCTGTAAAAATTGTAAGTATTGGTTTCACTGGTATGGTGGAGTGCCCTTGACAAGGCAACTGCACTTCAGATATTTGCAAATGTTCAAAGAAGTGCATGCCTCTGTATTACAGGTGCATTATCCACAACCCCAACTTATGCTCTTAATGTCATACTTCACCTTCCTCCTCTAGATATCTTTGCCAGAGAGTGCGCTAACTCAGCAGCCCTCAGACTAAGATAATCTGGAAATTGGATAGGTAACAGCTGCGGTCACACGGTAATTCTGAACTCGTCGGTCCCCGACAAAACAGATTACTGTGTACCTTGTTTGAATCTTGAAAAGAACTATGAAGTTCTCATCCCTCTTAACACCCTCTTAAATGAGGATTTCATTGGTAAACCCATGTCTTCCTATAAACTCCAGTGCTACAACAATTCTTTGAGTTTTGCACAAGTACGTTGGGAACACTCTGACACATGTAGGGTAGCTAAACTAACGTGGCCTCTCTACGACTTAAAACGCACTAAATCGCTTCTTAAATTAACCAGGATAAACCTTTCAAAAATAGTAGGAATTCTCACGGGTCACTATCTAATCGGAAAAAATGCTCTTCGACTGGAGCTTACATCAAATGATTTCTGCAGAAGCTGCAAATGCGAGGAAGAGGTAGAAAATGTCCAGCATTTCCTCTGCGAATGTCCGGCGCTAAGTAAAAGGAGATTGGAAACTCTGGGTCATACCTTCTTAAATGGACTTACCGGAGTCTCATACCTGGAAATCAGGCATAGTTATAATAAAATTCACAATTCGTTCGAACTGGTTTGTTGAGGAGGGATATCTCTCATAGTTCAAAAGAGATTATGTGGTATCACAACGGGCCTGCACTGGGCTAAGTGTACGAGTCGTCTGCCGGCTCAGCCATAAGAACGTAACTTAACCTTAATTTTGTCGACATTAAATTACTTTGTAGAAAAAATAATCGGATTCATGTGAAAGTCTTTGCTCAACTTTAAAAGCAATATCGTCTATCTTTGAAAATCAATTGGTATTCAAAGTAATTATTTTTACAGCTATTCAAAATATTGCTTCATATTTTCAGCGATCTTTGTGGTAAGCTTAAAATTGACATGAAATTTTAATCCAAGACTAATCTAAGACATCTAAGACTCAAAAAATATATGACATGACTTTATTTTTAATATGTTTTTATGTGTTCCATGGCCAGAATTTATTTAGGAAAAGAATCACAAAAAAAAAAAAAAAATAGTCAACAACAAAGTTTCCTAGCATCAAGTTGATGCTTCCCTCCATATGTTTGTGCCAACTTTTCACCTGCTTAGCAAACAACAAGTGGATGTGAAAAGAACTTGAAAGTAGAAATATAAATAAATAAAAATAAAAATGAAAAAAACTTGTTAATATAGCATCTAGCAAATGTTTCACAAATGATATAAATCCTCAAAGCATATGGGCACATACTCACCTTCGCCAACCCATCCACCCACCCACACCACACGCACTCGCACACCCACTCAAAACACATACTTACAAGTTTAGAACAAACATAAATACCTTCTTTATGCGACACTTTGATGCTTGAGCTTAAATCTAGTCTGTTTATTTTTTATCTCTTTCCAGCATACGCATAAAGATATACATATCATTTTTCAAAATGTAAGCTTAATATTCTGAAACTTTTTCTTTGAAAACTTTTTTGAGGCTAATCTTAAAAAGTGCTTTATAGCCAGTTTACTCTTTACTTAGAGAATTGAATTAAACAACTTCCTGTCAGTTGACTGTGAGTTATTGAGCTATTAAGCTGAAAGTTTTTTCCAAACTTTACTATTAGGCGGCATGTGGAATGAATATTAATTTTTATACATAGGTACATATTAATAAAAAATACTTTCTAAACTATACGATATGATGATGAAAAAGTTTTGACCTTTGAATTTTTTGAAAGACAGCAGTGAAAAGAATTTTCATTTATAAGGCACATAACATTGGGTTATCTTTGAACACCAATGCTGACTTCGTAAGGGCTATATTTAACATGCCAAACCGTTTTAAGTACCCCCATAAGAAGGCGTGTTAGATACAGAAAAGTGTTTATATTCCTCATGAGCATCAGCACCTGAATCAATTTAGCCATATCCGTATGTCTCTCCGCCTGTTTGTTCATCTGTCTCTTGCCACAATTACAGCCGAAAATTAAAGCTTTCGTTATCAGACTCATTATGCATGAATATTTCAAAAAAATAGAGATCTAGTTCGAAAAATAACCAAACCGAATGAAAACAGCGCAACTGTTTCCAAAGTAAAGTGACTTTAACAACGTTTAAATTCTCCGAAAAGGTATTACTTTCGCCTGTCACCCCAAAAATTCTCGGGTTTGAATCCTGGCCAGGTCATAGTGCTGTTCGAATCAACTAAAATTAAGAATTCATTAATATTTACGACTAAAAAATTGTAGCTGATGCTACAGAAATGTTGTGGATGGGATTGCCTAATAACTTAATTGACTGAGGTAAGGGCATAACAATTGCTTCAGATGATTCGATTCCATATATGTATATCTACGGCTTATCGCCACGCTAAGAACGTCCTACACATACAACACTTGATTGCCCGCTCTTTTCGACTAATCTATCACCCCATTTCGAACCAAACCAAATTCGATCTGAAGTCCTTTGATCAAAGCTTATATCAAGCCTACCTCCTCTAAAAAATCACTTTTTTAAAACGGTAAGAACTCTTAAACTCCCAAAATTAAGCTATTAACTTGACCATTTAGTTTGGTAGAGATTGCCCTTCATTCTGTATCACGAAAAAGCCCATTAACGATAAACAAGACACGAGAAGCAATCGGTTTTTGTATGGATTTTATTTTGCAGTGCTGATGGTTTCTTTTCTGTTGCTCGTGCCTTGTTTTGCTGTACAGCATAATGGGGATAAACTCTCAAAACTAGTTATGCTCAAACGATTTTTCGGATCATTTCTTTATTGAATATAAAGGGATGATTTTTTAAGCGTTTGGTTTTTGAAAATTAAAGAAAACACAGGAAATTTTGCAAAAGTGAACAAAATATTTATTTGGATCGACAAATCAATGCCTGTCATTCACTATTTGAAGATTATTTCACACAAATGTTACCCTCGGCTACGATTTAGGTGGTCCATCCTAAAAGTCCAATTTTTGCGCACTTTTTCCACCATCTCGGCCGTTATGACACCAATGACACGTTTAATGTTGTCTTGCATGCTTCCATTGGGTCAGCTATCTGAAGAGGTTCTTGAAGCCTCACATAAATTTGCAAAAAAATTTAGAAATAATAATGCCAGAAGGATGTCACGGCTGGCTATAAATGAGGATTTTTTTATTGGTGCCTCTTATATCACTGAACAACAAAATCAATTTTTTCAAAATACAAGGTTCCGACAATGGATTCCGGTAGAAGGGATAAAAAACTAATACACGTGTATCGGCGTTTTGAAAAGTTTACGTATGAGTCTTATTTTATAGTGAATCGGCATGGGAAATCATGTTATCCTTACATTTTGGGTATAAGATGTGTTGTGAGGATTTATGTAAAATACTACGAAGAATATTTTTGTGGAATATTTTAACTCCCTAACTTCTCAATTTATGGGTCTTTTTTGACGTTTTTGTGATAAAAATTAAAAAAACCCATAAAACAAGGATATAATTCGTTAAAATGTTCGACAGAAAATTTATCATAAGATTCTACTATAAGTCTTTGAATACACTAAAGCTGAAAATTCAACTTAAATGCCAGAATTAGTCAAAACTTTAAATGTGTTAAAGGGTTAAGTACGTACTTATACAGAATTGATGATAAAATGTCGCACAAAACTTGGTTTTAGGGGGCTACTTTCTGTGAAAAAAGTGTTTTACTCATCATACTTAGTAATAGCAACGAGCCTTATCGGATGCACTTTGGCTGATAAGATCCATTAGGTTCAAACGAAAAACTATGAAAAGCAAAATTAAAACAAAAGTTAATTTTAATCCCCTCCTCCGGTTCATTTGGGTTCAAAATTTGTCATTTACCGTTGACGACCACTGGAACATAGTCTTACCATCAAATTTGGTGATAGCGTGAATAGTAAACCTCTGCACGAGTGCGCTTAAAATGCATTTCAAAGCACTCGTTTGTAGTGCAAGCTTTTGCTATGTTTTGCTCTCATCAATGAAATCAAGCCTAACACTACAAAGAGCACTCGTCGCTTGAGCAGAACAAGAACAAACTAAAACCAAAGCAATGTTAGGCACGATTCGAAAAAGAAGTGTGCACTGACTAGAAAGTTATGTTGTTATGTACACAACAGCAGAACGCTTGGAGTTATGCTGTCTTTGAATAGCTTTGGAAGTAAATGCCGTATAACAATGAAACTCAATATGCATGGAGTTCTTACTTGGTGATATCCTTCTACTAGAAAGAAGAATATGGGAAGTAGGGTACTGGGATGGGGATTTGACAAATGGATGTGGCTCCGATCCAAATAATTCAATGAAGTGTAGGAAAAACTTAAGCGTATTAAGACCGTTTAGAGTTCTGTAGATTTCGTGTTTAGCCGTTTTTGGGGGTAGCTGACTTCGAATCTGATTTCAGAATTTTAAAATTAAAGATGGTGGATAGGGTTGCCACCTAAATTTTTTGTAGTTTAAAAAATTCAGTGCTGGGGTGAACACTAGGTAAAAATTGGTCGCTGAATCCGAATCCGATGTCAGATGTTCAAAAGTATGATATTTTAACAATAGGGTTGCCACCTAATAATATGTTGCTTTTTAAAGAGTTTTAAACATTATCTAACAGTTTTAGGAGGTCGCTGATTTCGAATCTGATGTCAGAATTTTAAAATTCAAGATGGCTGATAGAGTTGCCACCTAATTTTTTTTTATTTTTACGAATTCGATGCTGGGGCGAACACTTGGTAAAAATGGGTCGCTGAATCCGAATCCGATGTCAGATGTTCAAAAGTATGATATTTTAACAATAGGGTTGCCACCTAATAATATGTTGCTTTTTAAAGAGTTTTAAACATTATCTAACAGTTTTAGGAGGTCGCTGATTTCGAATCTGATGTCAGAATTTTAAAATTCAAGATGGCTGATAGAGTTGCCACCTAATTTTTTTTTATTTTTACGAATTCGATGCTGGGGCGAACACTTGGTAAAAATGGGTCGCTGAATCCGAATCCGTTGTCAGAATTTCAAAATTATGAAATTTTTAACCCTATAGGGTTGCCACCTAAAAATATGCTTTTTTAAAAGTTTTAATCACTATCCTACAGTTTTAGGGGGTTGCTGATTTCGAATCTGATGTCAGAATTTCAAAATTCAAGATGGCTGATAGGGTTGCCACCTAATTTTTTTTATTTTTACGAATTCGATGCTGGGGCGAACACTAGGTAAAAATGGGTCGCTGAATCCGAATCCGTTGTCAGAATTTCAAAATTTTTAGGTGGCAACCCTATAGGGTTAAAAATTTCATAATTTTGAAATTCTGACAACGGATTCGGATTCAGCGAGGAAACATATGAGGAAACATGGATTCACCACCACACACCTGAATAGGTACAACAAACAAATCAATGGGTTGAGCCAAGTGAAAATGTTCCAAAGCGGCCAAAGACACAATAATCGGCCGGAAAGATTTTGGAATCCCCACGGTTGGAATCCCCACGGCTGATTTACTAATTGACTATCATAAAAAAAAACTTAAAGATAAATACATAAATAAGTTTTTTGGAAGTGAAACTTCTTTAGCCGCGATGGAGAGTAAAACCTATGAATCAATTCGCCGATGAAACACTTCGCCGTGTTTTTCACATATTGTTACACAGAATTAAATAACATAATTATGACATAGAATGGACACAGTAGCTTTTCAACTGCTGTATTAAATCTGTACTAAATTTATCATACGGTTTGTGTCTGCACTGAAAATAATACAAAGCTTTCAGGCCTTGTTTTTCTTTCAAAAACAAAGATGTCGAGCTAAGCATATTGCAACAAAAAGTTCAGATAGATCTAAAAAACAGCTGTTTGAATTGCAAACGATAACAAACCATAATTATTTTCGTAGTTTCCAAGTAAGGCTGCGTAAATATAACCTTTGCTTTTTTTTTGTCTTTTCGCTATATTCATATCAAAAACATCAACTTTAAGCGAAAAGACAAACACTGACTGCTGCAAAGTAACAGAGTTGTGCTGTACAAAATTTTAAAGTATATTTCAAGCTTTTGTGCACTAATTTCAAACAAACCTGAACTCAAAACCAGAGAACACAAATAAACGAAACGATATCCGAACCGATCTCTCAGAGGGTGATACAAAAACGTTATTTGGCATTCGTTTCATTCGTGAGGGCTAACGAAACACGAAACTTTTCAGTGGAAGAGAGAACTAACTTAATTTTTATAATTTTTGCCAACAGTATAGAAAACGAAACCAAAGCAAAAATTTCATTAATGATCACTAGTATGCAAAAGGCATTGAACTCAAACTCCGTGAAGAGTCAGAATGCGAATAATGCTAGCCTCTTCTATCGCGTTGATTTTGAATTTTGCTTTTGACCTGTCAGTCATACATATTAACCCTCTCCGGCCCTTTCTTAATGGCCATCTGTTCAGGTGTGTGGAAAAAATGTACAAAAATCATAAAATTTGTATGGGAGCCCCCCTAAGGAGTGGTTGGAGAGAATAGGTGTCAAAAGCAAAAATGTGTCTTTTGTAAAAGTAATGGGGGTCAGTCGTACATATTAACCTTCTATGGTACTCCCTTAGAGGCCATATATTTAGGTGTATGGAAAAAATGTACAAAAATCATAAAATTTGTGTGGGAGCCCCCCTAAGGAGTGGTCGGAGAGAATAGGTGTCAAAGGCAAAAATATTTCTTTTGCTAAAGTAATGGGAGTCTCTTTTACATATTAACCCTCTTTGGCCATTCCTTCAAGGTCATCTGTTCAGGTGTATGGAAAAAATCTACAAAAATCATAAAACTTGTATGGGAGCCTCCCTAAGGAGTGGTCGGAGAGAATAGGTGTCAAATGCATAAATATTCCTTTTGCAAAAGTAATGGGGGTCAGTGATACATATTAATCCTCTCCGGCCCTTCCTTTCAGGTGTAGAGAATAAAAACACAACAATAAAAATATCGTTTAACGAATCGTTGTTTCGGTTTCATTTGTGTGTCTTCGCCGCTCAATCATTTTGTGTTGTTTATGGTTTCGCTAGTAACAGACAACGAAAAACAAAACAGACGCCCAGTCATTCCTTTGTTGTTTGAATCATTTTTGTTTCGTTCGCTTGAAAGATCGAAACGTAACAAAATAGATCGATTCGTTTTTGTTTATTTGCGTTCTCTGCTCAAAACGAGTACTAAACAACATTCGGTTGGTTCTCAAAAGAGTTTGTACGAAATTTGCTGAGCATGTACACCCTTTGTATAACTATAGATCAGATTGCAGTGCTGTCTGTTTAAAATACAGTGTGTTTACCAAGAAATGAAGCGTACACAGAGTATATTTCTGTATAACATTTATTTTTCTTATGTCGTATCTTTATGTTTTTGATAAACAATTCTATATATCACATAGTTTCATGATACAGTATGACGGCATAGGATGATAATATGGTATGCTATGGTATTTTATGGTACGTATGGTATGGTATGTTATGGTATGATGGGTTTGATGTGATTGTTTTGGTGTGATTATTTGGGTTAAAGTTTCACTTCTACCGTGCGTGGCGGCCACACACATATTGTTTTTACATAATAATGCACTATTTCACAATTCATTGAAAACAATAGCAAGACTCAATGAATTAAAAGTTAAGTTGCTTCTCCAACAACCATTTTCTTAGGATAAAATCCCCAGCGAATATTATCCTTTTCCAATCACAATGTCAAAATATATCTCACGGGATAAAGATTCACATCAAATCAAGAGATGGAATTGGAAAACGATACATATTTTGAAGAGTTGGACAAATCTTTTTACCAAATAACCATTAGTCTCACTTTTCATTTCACACTTTCAATATAATAAAAAAAAAATATTTGCGTAAATATCTTCATTAAACACTATTTAGCAAAGATATGGGGCAAACATTTCAGCTATTTTTTAAACTCTTAAGAATTTTATATCATAGCTAACATAACTTTTTTTTTCGTACACTTACTTTTTAGATTTTAATATACAGCATGAGGCTTCCATACCGGAGGATATTTTAGATCAACACCACATTGACGAGGAGACAGAATATGCTAAAGACAATAATGAAGCAGATATTGTGAGTACAAAAAAAAATTTAATTATTAAAATAAATTAAAATATTATGTGCTTATAAAAAGTCTCTTATGTCAAAGAAGATTAAAAATTTCTGATCCAAATCTCTTGAAAAAGTTGGCAGTTTGTGTTGTACTTAAAAGTTTTGTTTATTGGACTAATAAAGCTTAATGTTGTTGAATAAAGCTTTACAAATATCAGAGTTTATTATGCTGAAATAACATGTCCTTTAAATATATTTTCAAATAAAAGAGCCAAATCGAAATATTCAATCGCCTTTAAAAAAACTGCCTCAGCCTCAAAGAAATTCTTAACATTTCTTTTTTTTTTTCTTATATTCATATATTTTTAACTTAGTCAGAGACAAAAAAAAAAAAAAGTACTCAAGCACAAAAGACAACTTCTTTGAACTTTAATTCCTTGAAAAACTTTTGGCAAAGGAAAAACTTTTTAAACAAGCAATTTTTTTTAACAAACCTAGTAAATTCTTTACTTATTTTTCTTTTTTTCTTACGATTATCTTTTCATACCTTCTGGCGAAATGCTGCAGATACTTCAGTCTCAAAGGTCCACTTCAAGGAATTTCACCACTTTTCACAACAGCAGCAGCAACAACAACAACAACAACGACAACAATAATAATGGCCATAGCAATAACAATAAAAACTACAACAACGATGACAATTACAGGCGCAAGAAAAAGAAAACTATCAACAACAAGAAAAACCACTATAAAAAATTTAAGAGCAGCAACAGCAACAACAACAAAAACAACAACGATGACAACAATCAGCGCCATGGGAGCGTACATGCCACAGAAAACAAGCCCAACAACATCGTAGCGCTGTCAGACGGAAGTATTAAGACTGAACAGAAACACCAACAGCAACAGCAACAGCAACAAAAACAGCAGCATCCGCACCAACAGCTGCTGCTGGACATCAATGAAAACTTAAATGAACGGAAATTTAATAAACTTTCGTCTGTTGAAAAGTTGAACGATGATAACGATGATGATGATGATGATGATGTTGTTACTGTTGTTGATGATGGCATGACTTGGAGTAGTTCCAACAATGGCAACAACAATGACTATAACATCAAGCAACACAAGCAACAATATAGCCCAAATATTGATGATGCGACCAGAAGTAACAGCAAAGCGGAGCAAACTGCGATTGGCGATATCGAGAGCGATTTCATTAATGAAGATGAAGTTGGTCGGACATGGCAAGAAATTGCAGCTGACAATGATGCATCTTCAGCTGAAGTTGCTGCTTCTGCTTTTGCTGCTGAAAATGATTTTGCTAGTCTTGCAAGTGCTGCTGGAAGAGCAATATCAAGCAGTACAACAACAACAAAAATGCCGTCGATAAAACCAGCAACAGAAACTAAGGCAATGCAGCAAATGTTTATTGGACGCAAAACCAAACGACATGGAATACGAACGCAGCAACTGTATCTAGCTGACGAACAGCAAAGAATGTCAGCTCAGCAAACGGATGACAAACATGCTCGACATCATCGCAACAACAACAACAACAGCAACAACAAAAATGATAACGATGAGCACGCTCACAGACAGAAGCAACAACAATCAGAACCTGCTAAATCTGCTTTCTCAAGCGATTACTTTGGCATAGCAACGAACAACTCCAATCAAGAGAAGGATATTCGCAATCACGACATGCTCAAGGACACTCAAACGGATGTTCAATCCAAGCAGCAGGATGCTGAAAATGGTAAGTAACGCCAATGACAACAAAGGCACTTTCACTAAAAGCGATTGTCAGTTATGTTCTCACGGAGACAGTATGGAGATTTGTGCTTCCTTCTCACTATCTCTATCTCTCTCTCTCTCTCCCTATTTGATTCCCGATTAAATATGTTTGCTTTGCCTTAAATGTAGCTGCCCACGATACTGCTCAACAAAATTCATGGCAGGACAAAATCTTCTTGGTCTTCTCAAGAATTAGTAACATTGCAGCATATTATTGCTCACAAATGTCAAGGGCAGCTGTTAATACTGTGAAAACTTTATGAAATTCATGATTTAGGACGAAAGTTTTTACTGGCGAGCCATCATTTGACATTATTGCTTAATACGAGAGATTCGTTTGAACAAACACAACTTGTCGTTTCAACAATCCAAGAGAGGGATAACGCTTCTAAGGATTTATATTCCTCCTTCAAAGCTTTTTAAAAATAGCAAAAATATTTTTTTATATCTCTGATTTAATTTTTGCATGTTAAAAGGGGAAATTAAACCGACTTAAAAAAGGAGGAGGTTCTCAAGTTCGTTGGCTTGTCCGCTTTTTTTTTTTTTTTAAATGTATGTACATCGATAACTCTTAAAGCACTTGTCCGATTTTCGTAATTTTTTGTCACCATATAGATATCATGAACGCGAAGGTCCTTTTTTAAAAAAATGGGCGATATTCGACAAAGGGACGGTGTCAAAATAAGAAAAACACTGTATTTCAGTTAATATTGACACTAACAGTAAAAATACTGGGGTAGACACAATTATTACAAATTACGATCAATAAAGTGGGCGTTATTTGACAAAGGGGTGTGGTCACATTAAAAAAACACTGTATCTTGAATAGTATTGACACTAGGGTACTGAAATTTAGTACAGGAGTAGACACAATTTAAAAAAATTACTGTAAAGAAAGTAGGCGTTATTCGACAAAAGGGGTGTGGCAATATAAGAAACACACTATATATCGAATAATATTGACACTAGGGTGCTGAAATTTAGTGCATGGGTAGACATAGTTATTACAAATTACAGTTAATAAGGTGGGCGTTATTTGACAAATGGGTGTGGCAATATTGGAAAAACACTGTATCTCAAATAGTATTGACACTAGGGTATGATATTTAGTACAGGGGTAGACACAATTTTTAAAAATTACTGTAAATAAAGTAGGCGTTATTCGACAAAGGGGTGTGGCAATATAAGAAACACACTATATATCGAATAATATTGACACTAGGGTGCTGAAATTTAGTGCATGGGTAGGCATAGTTATTACAAATTACAGGTAATAAGGTCGGCGTTATTCGACAAAGGGGTGTGGCAATATTATAAACACACTATATATCGAATAATATTGACACTACGGTGCTGAAATTTAGTATATGGGTAGTTACAGTTACTACAAATTACGGCCAAAAAAGTGGGCGTTATTCAACAAAGGGGCGTGTCAATATTATAAAAATAATATATCTTAGTTAATATTGATACTAGCTTACTAATATTTGG
The DNA here is from genome assembly GCA_943735915.1 of Pherbina coryleti. Classification (NCBI taxonomy): domain Eukaryota; kingdom Metazoa; phylum Arthropoda; class Insecta; order Diptera; family Sciomyzidae; genus Pherbina; species Pherbina coryleti. The sequence continues at coordinate 60,929,431 of OX030951.1, forward strand.
TATACAGGTAGGTGGGTAGGTAGAATCATTAAAAAAAGTGAGCGGGATTGTACATAGGGTACAATCCCTGTAGGATTGTACACAGGGTACAATTTAAGAAAAGTACTATATTACGGTTATAAAGTGGGCGGGATTAGAGAAAGGGCATGGCACTAAAAATTGTAAAGAAACAGAAATGGAAAATACCCAACAAACTTTCAGGAATTAATAAAACAAATTTTTTAAGAACAAAATTTCATGTTTGAAAATTTTCCTCAAGAATACGATTATATAAAATATTTCATATTCTCTAAAAAGGAAGAAATAAAACTTCTTAACAAAAAAAAAACCGACTTTAAAATCACTACAAAGTAAAAAAATAATTTTAAATAACTTTTGCCATTAATTTCTTGGTCATATTTTAAAAGCTATTTATTTCAATTTTCAATTTCTATTTCAATTTATTAAGTATAAAACGTTAGCATATAAGAATAATGTTTCTTTTGCATGCTGCACATAAGGTAGTTTAACAATTTAATTATTATTAAAATGATATAACAACAATAGTAATTGGGTGATTAATTAAACTTATTTTTAAGACAATTTTTAAGTAATTAAGAAAATTCCAAGAATAATGTATCAAAAAATTATATAATTGCAATTTATAAAGAATACTAAAAATTCAAATATTTAAAATCAATAGAAAAAACTATCTGGCAATAAACGAATTTGCCACAATTTAACAATATACGAAAAAAGAAATGAGAAAATATAAGAATTGAACAAAAGAAGAAAAGTAGTAAAAGTCGAGAAAAGAAAGGAATTAAGAGAAATATTCGAAGATTAAACGCTTAAAGGCTCTTTGGTCGGAAATGACTTTAATGTTATTTGGTAAAGAATTCCACAGTCTAATTGCACTGACGAAAAACAGCCTGCTAGAGTTTTTGTAATAGTAGCTCGGAATCAAGAGGTTCATACTTCTATGCGATCTGCAGAACTGAAGTTTTTCATACAGGTAGTGTGGGCAACGTGTGTAGATTACTTTATGCAAAAAAATACAATTTCTTGCTTCAAGATAACGAAGTAGGCATCGTCCAAGTAGCTTAGTGCGGAAGAACGAAACATGGTCAAACTTCTTCAAACCATATACATAACGGGCAGCGTTATTCAGAGCAACTAGCAACTTGTGGGATGACCGCGAATCAAAATGGCTTTAAACGACTTCCGAATAAGTAATAATTGGCATCAACAGTTGTAGGACAAGTTTACGTCTCGTTTCAACTGGGACAAACGCTGCAGTCATTCTCAGATTTTTTTAGAACAAAGTAGACTTTGCTGACGCAGGAATTTATGTGGTCCTCACAGGACAGGGCACTATTTATTTGAAACCCAAGATTAGAAGCCTTACTAACAACTTTCAACTCAACGTCGTTGAGGAGAATGGGGGGAAAATGTAGCTTTGTGAAAGGTGTTTTTGTAATCGGTAAAACGTAAGAATTAAGAGGGTTCAGTTTAAGTTTATTTGCTTTAGCCCAATATGCAATAATCTCTAAATCTTCATTAATTCTGACACACAGATCTTCAATGAGCCCAATAGGTCTTGACAAATATAATTGCAGGTCATGCGTACGCATGCATTGTAACATTATTGCATTTATCGAAAATGTCATTGACGAACATTGAGAACAGAAGAGGGCCTAAAACCGAGCCTTGAGGAACTCCACTAGTAGTATTCAGAAATGTAGAAAGAATATTTCCAACTTTAACTCTCTGTGTCCTCCCGCTTAAATACGTATTTAAAAGACGAACTGATGCATCAGAGAAGCCAAAATTAACTTTGAGTTTTTTGCACAAAATGTCATGGTTCACTGTATCAAAAGCTTTGGAAAAGTCCAACAAGCAGAGTAACGTCAAGTGTCCCATATCAAAGAATATTCTAACGTCGTGCAAGACTTTAACGAGAGCAGAGGAGCAGCTATGTCCGCGGCGGAACCCGGACTGTAGGTCCGACATTAGACCGAGTGAGTTTATGTGGTTTGATATCTGCTCAGCCATTAGAGATTCACAGACCTTGGAGATTGAAGACAGCACACTAATTGGACGGAAGTCAGAAGGATCACACGCGTTCGTTTTTTTAGCGATTGGTGTAATAGTTGGCACCTTCCAGATAGCAGGATAGCACGAGGTAGTAAATATGTGATTGATTATGCGCGCAAGCGGACGAAGTACATATGGCAGTATGAGTTTGACAAACTTTAGGGAGATTCCATCTTCACCGGAAGCATTTGACTTGATTTTTGTTATGCAGCGAGCGACATCCACTTCACTGACCGCGTTGAAATCAAACAAAGTAGGAAAGTTGTTGGCAGAGTTATTGTAATTAATGGTTTCAAAAGATTCATCAGATATCGTGCTTGCAATGAAAAAATTATTGAGAAGATTGGGATCAATTGAGCAAGATTCGACCTTTTTATTGCAAATACCGATACTTTTTAAATTTTTCCACAACTTTTTAGATGGTAACGTGGGAGAGAGCTTGGACAAATAGAATTGTTTTTTAGACAACTTAACAGCTGAGGTAGCTTCGTTCCTTGATATTTTGAATGCCTCCCAGTTCGATACGGTTGGGTTACGTTTCCACCTGCTATATGTTTTTTTATTGCGTTTTTTAAGAGCCATTTTGACGGAGGAGGTAAACCAGGGGCAGGACGCATTGGTGACTCGACGCGTACGAAGTGGAACATAAGCTTCGAAAAGATCAGATATTTTTTGAATAAAGTAGTTTAATTTATCATCAACTGAGCATTTATTTATATGTATTTTAATATTGGAATTCTTATCATTTTCATTTTTTCTATTTTGTTTTATTATCATCAATATATTAATTGCTTTATGAACATAAAATCAATTATGATCTTTTACCATCCGTGCACAATTTGGTGCCTGGGTGACACTGTAGTAATTTTAAAAGCTTTGTACACATTAAATTTCTCACTAAACTGGTTTGGGTGAGCTTGTAAAGCTCATATTGAATATGACATAGTGTGTAACAGCTGCACAAATAATGCATGGAACACGTTGGCTACATTCAGCGTACTCAAAAATTGCCAACTGAAAGAAAAAAAATCGCTAAGAAGCTTTTATATTCATAAAGTTAATAATATTTTTATGATAAAACAAATTAGAAAAAATTAAAATAAAAAGATTTATGTACATAAAGCAATTAATATATTGATGATAATAAAACAAAATAGAAAAAATGAAAATGATAAGAATTCCAAAATTATAATACATATAAATAGCTTTTAAAATATGACCAAGAAATTAATGGAAAAAATTATTTAAAATTATTTTTTGTAGTGATTTTGAAGTCGGTTTTTTTTTTGTTAAAAAGTTTTTTTTTGTGTGGATATTCTTCGTGTTTATGAATCCACAATGTGTGAAATACATCCAAAATCGTTTTACCTGTTCAAAACAGGTAAATTTCTTTAAAAAATATTCGGTTCTTTTGTTTTTGTTTTTACTTTTGCTTTTGCTTTTGCTTTTGCTTTTGCTTTTGCTTTTGCTTTTGCTTTTGCTTTTGCTTTTGCTTTTGCTTTTGCTTTTGCTTTTGCTTTTGCTTTTGCTTTTGCTTCTGGTTTTTATTAGTGTACAATTTTACAATTTAGGCAAAAAATGCGTTTAATGGCCGTTGCAAAATTATGAAACGTATGTTCAAAATGTGTTTGCTAGAAAAAGCTTAAAATAGTTCAGGCTTCTTCACACAAAATATCAAAAATAAAGAAAAAAATTAAAATAAAATCAATTCCAAATTAGCTTTTCTATGATTTCGAGATAAGATTAAGAACATTTTTCAGTCTACTATCACCTCACTCTGAAGCAGAGTGGTCAAAACTACAATTCTTTATGGATGAATGCAACCCTAATAAATTTTGCATAATAAAATAGCTTCTTTGTTTTTCAAAATATTTATTCTTCATATTCCCTCAGAAATCAGTCAAACCTCCTTAAAATCCTTAGGCGAAATAGACGACTCCAAATAAAAAAAGCTGACTTTTTGAAGTTGAACCATTCACTTCATATTAATTTTAATAGTAGTTTAGAATTATATGTATGATATATGTTGTTTTTTTTTTTAACGTAGAATACGTTATACGGGGATGTTAATCTGGAGCACAAAATTTTGAGAAAATGTTTGTCACTTTCATTATAAGTTTTTAATACTTTATGCATGCATTGAAGAAAATTCAAGTATGGTCGTAACATATTTAATATGTCTTCTTTTGATTTGTATTTAAATAATCATATTGCTACATATAATTTTTTTGATTCTATAAGTAAATCAAAATTTAACTCCTTCAAATTTTGTATTAATTTTCATATGCTTTGTATTTTATGTATTATAACATCATGTGTAAGAGCAGTACGGTTATCTGTGTGTTCTTCACAGAACCAGTGTGAGAAAGAGAAGAAGTATAATGACCAAGTAGCGCACGACAACCATGATAAATACAACCATGATTTTTGTTTGTCTTTTCTTTTAATATCAAAGACATGCTCCATATGCGCCCTTTGCAGCATTTTTTTATGCGGCGGCCATTGTTAATCCATAGGAATTCTTAATTTTTGTAGAGATTTTCTATAGTTCATACACAAACCTTACAATCATAAAGCCTAGTATGCTGTAGAAACGAAAATTTCTTGGCATATAATTCTACACCCGAAATATTAGTGTAGAGTCAAAAATGTTTGTTTGGAGAAAAAAGCAACTACAGTACGACCTAGCTCAATGCAACTAATAGAAATTCGGCCAGTTGACGTAGTTAATGTTGAAGAAACGCAATTAAACTTCTAAGCATAAAGCTTTATGGCTCTGAATCCTAGATATTGTGGTTTTATGTATTAAGATATGCACTTTGTTTCCTTAAATATTGTTTTAAGAGATTTTTCGTACATCAAAAATGTATTTTACAAGAAAAGAAGAACTCAAAGTAAATAATATAAAAGTTTATGGAAGTGTACGCAAATGGAAGTTGCGATAATTGTGCATTTTTTTTTTTAAGTTGCGTTTACTGAGTCAACAATGTAAATTTTTGAGTATTGCGATTATCGAGTGTTGCGTAAAGCGAGGTCGAACTGTTTTCTTATTGAAATGTCAAAATTCTGGTGCCAATTAAATGCCCGGACATATAATCGGCAGCGAAATTTTGACATTTCAACTCTCCACATGGTTGTTGTACTTGCTAGCATTGAACAAATTTTTCACCTCTACAGCGTACTAAGTAGCGAAAAAAAATTCCGCTGCCTTTTCGCTGTCAAAAACTCAATGCATTCCTTATGGAAAGTTTCTTTCCGCTTCTACAGCATACTGGGCTTAAGCAGAAAGTGAAAAAATGTTTATTAAAAACATTGTTAGCAAGATTGCATAGAAGCTGCGTAAAGCCTTAAACAGTGCGTAACTAAACAAGCGTTTAAAGGTTGTTTAAGGAAATATATTGAATAAGGCTGTTAATGACTAACGTATTCTACGTCTGACCTAAGCGCCCGTGTTATCTAACACAGGCTTGAGTTTTTTTTTTTAAATCGTTGGCTTGGAAATGATTGATGTGTATGAAGTGAAAATAGCTAATTTGCATCTAAACTTAAAAACATATTCTTCTTTTCACTCACAAATTGTATGCACATAAAGACACCCAATATTAAGGCTTTCACCAGCTTCTACTTTGTTGCAGCTCAAATTCTCAGTGGCCCACTTTATTTAGAATTTTTTTCTTTCATATTTTATTTGATCTATACACAGTATAGAGAAAACAAAAAGAAAATTGAACAAAGACCACACTTGTTTTAGTTGGCACAGTATATCTTTTTTTTTCAAATTTCCCTAAAGAATACATCAATTCAACTCATGGCTCAACTCAACTCAAAGAGTTGGCTTTTTGTTAGAGCAAAAATAAAAATAAATATATGTATAAAAAGCAATTCAAGAGGTTACCAAATAATCTAGCTAGCAAGCAAAGCTTTACATAGCATTATCAGCCCATTTGTGGGTGGTTGCCAGCCCATTGCACCGCATCAATTTCTCTCAAGGACATTGCATAATAACTAACCATAGACGCTGCTAGAGCTTCAACTATACTGTACACGATATGTATGTTGAATGAATTTCTTTCTGTCGGTTACAATGTCTGCATTTTGATGGATTCTTCCCCGAAGTGGGACACTGCAGAACGTGATTCGAATTTCAAGTACTGAACAAATATTTGGGCAAAATCGAAACCAAATATACTTACCCCACACACACTGTGCGCCTGCCAAGTCCCAAACATACCCCTACAACCGACCATCCACGAGACCACAAAAATATTGCAAATAATGAATTGTTTGTTGGGCTCTGGAGTTTGACTGGGAGTTGTGCTCGGAGTTAATGAAAATTTATGAGAATCTAGCTGCACAAACATAGCTGCTGAGATTGGGACATGTTTCGAAAACTATAGGTTCAACTTTTAAATTTGCATGTGGTTGGTATGCGAAAAGTTTTCTTTAATGATGGGAAATTCTTTGGCATAACAATTAAAGTTGAATTGGGAAAGCATAGAAAATGCTGACAAACAAATAGAACAACCACATAACATAGTTATTTTAAGGCAAGCAACATTGTGTGATTATTTTGTTAGTATGAAGTAAAAAGTTAACTTATGGGCCCTATCTTATGCTGTTGGCTTTGTGAGTTATAATTAATTAAGGCAATTTTGCCTGGAATATTGAAATTTTTGGTATCTTACTGGGTCAAAAAGAATTATGAATTGACATAATTTGCTATTTTAATTAAAACAAAAAAAGAATTATAAAAAACTTTGATGTTAGAGAAATAGTTGACGAAGAATTTATTCATTGAACTCTGATTAATTAAATTCATAGAGTTGCTCTTATCATGGCACAAGAAAGCATCCATCCAGAATGAAATCCTCTGTTGTTATTCAATTATATTTATGTTGCATCATCTGAGTGCTCATTTTTGATGAAAAAATCTGCTGGATTGAATATTTTTCAGAGTATTATTTTATTCTCCAGACGTTGTTCTCGTATTCAAAGAAAACTCGTATAAATCAAATGTGTCTGTGTATTTGTCACTGATTTGCTCACGTTCTCTCGAATGATTAATGGTATGTTGCAAGCTTGGCGATCTCATAAGAGAAAAAGTGAGTAAAAGAAATTTCAACATGTCGCCTGTAGAGACGAAAATATTATTATTAAAGTAACTATTTAATATCTTTTACATGTTAAACAAAGACATAAACATTAAGTTTACATTTACAGGAAGATTGCTACTTTTGAGTCAGACAAATACCAAGTGTGCAAGTATTAAACCGGTGTTTATTTTTTTCCTTGAAATAAAGGCTTTTATTCAAAAAGTATCAAAACAGATATTATTCAAAGTATGTTCCATAGGAATTCATGTTCTTAGTTCATCTTTCTGGCAGTTTGTGGATCCCTTCCCAGTAAAAGTTTGTATTTTTTGAAGCGAACCAATCCTTCCATCGAGTCATTTTCAGACATTTTCGTTGGAAGTGAAGTTTTGCTCACCAAATGCGTGACCCATCGATGCAAACAAGTGATAACCGGATGGTGCTAAGCCTGGTGAGTAAGTCGTATGGGGAAACACTTCCCACTTGTTTGCTTCCAATGTGTCCCGAACTGCTTTTGCCGTATGTCACGGAGCATTGTCATGCAGGAAAATTACTTTGTGCTGCCTACTTTGATACTCGGGGCGTTTTTCGATCAATAAATATTTCAAATCGATCAGTCGTTGCTGGTAGCGCGTAGTATTAATCGGTTCATCCGGTTTTAGGAGCTCATAATGGACCACACCTTTTTGGTCCCACTAAACACAGAGCATCATCTTCCTACCAAAGCGATTGGGTCTTGCAGTCGATGTGGATGGTGCACCTGGATATGGCCATGATTTGTATTTCGCTTAGGGTTCTCAAAATAGATCCACTGTTCATCCCCTGTAACGATGCGATGCAGAAATGACTTCCTCTTGTATCGTTCGACCAACTCCGCCTGTTTTCACGAGCAGCCCGTCCAAAGCCAGGATAAAGGAGGATGGTCGCAGGCAACGGGTTCGCCCTATCCTGTGTAAATGAGAAGGGACTACCCAGATCCTGGAGTTGGTCGCCCAATCTGGGTAGTAGGTGGACCGTTTGACAAGATCAACGGTAGCGTATGCCTACAAGGGAATAGCAATAATCCTAAAGAATTTGTTAGCACGGGGATAGTCGTCACTCTCGACATACGTATTGTTGCAAGTCCCCACTGATACATTTTGCATTCGTCTCCTGGATAGTCTTATAAGCTTTGACTTATAAGGCTGGTATAAAAACGTTGTAATCAAGAGGTGTCAGATTGGGTACTCCGAGTGTGAAAAGTTAAACTTAGTAGCCTCGGAGTGCCGGTTTGAAAGGATGTGATATTGGGTGCTGCGAGTGACTGGGTGTTCATTTGGCAGCCTGTAGTACTAGTTTAACAAGGTTTCCCAAGGTGTGATTGATAAGGTGTATCAAGGAGTGTCATATTAAGTACTCCGAGTGTGAAAAGTTTATCTTAGTAGCCTCGGAGTACAAGATTGATGAGGTGTCCCAAGGTGTGATTGATAAGGTGTATCAAGGAGTGTTGAATGAGGTGTCAAGTGTAATGAGTTTTCCGAGTGTGAAAAGTAATATCTTAGTAGCCTCGGAGTTCAAGAGTGACGGGTGTATGAGTTAACTAGTGCTGCAGGTGGCTGGGTGTTCATACCGGTAGTCTCGAGTACCAGTATTGAAATGGAGTATATAGTGGCGATCTTGTGTCGCACACAGTCAATGGCGATGTGGTCTACGCTGTAGCACGTCCAAGTAGTGGTGGCTTTTTCCTTCACAGTCAAGTGTGATGAATGCAAGTGTGTCGGTGTTGTGATAAATGCGTGTCGGGGAAAATCCTTTAGCCCAGGAGACTATCGTGGGCTGGCCCTTCGGGGAGTATCGTGCTGGCTGTGGTAGTTCAATGTCGCGAACAGGTCTGTGGATCGGCGTGGAGTTGCGCTAAACAACCGGGTGGCAATGCCTTACATTGCAAGAGATGTTAGATGGGTCTCGATTTCCACCAATAAATGTGGATGATGACCCAACTAATCATCCATAATTGGTACCGTTGCGTTCCAACATTGGTTGCTATCCATACAGTATATTTATTAATTTAAATATACAACAAAAGTATGGTGTGTGACCGGTGTTGAAACTACTATGACGGGGCGATGGTCGCGTCTGGAGTCATGGAAGTGACGCCTTGGAGAGTATGATGGACGTCATATAAATTAGCATGGCACGGACGTCCTGACGAATTATCTCCTAGGCATCAATTCCTTGAACCACGACCCCACTGCCATGGGGCAACGTGGAATAAGGCCTATACGGCAGGTGTCTGCGTTACTTTAAATGGAATTTCCTTCTGTATCGTTCGACCAAGATTTTGCATGTAGTTTTTCGTTTCTCCATATGCTTCTCATTCAATTCATGCAGTACCCATCTTCCGATCTTTTGAATCTTTTCCATCTCTCTTTAACGAAGAGAAATCGCTTGTCGATTGAAAAATACATTTTTCCACATTTACATCTACTTCTACATCTACATCTAATAGTGAATTTTCAAATTCTTCAGGCAAAATTTATGGCTCCTGGACATTGTAATACTTAGGAAAGTTTAAAAAATTTCCTGTGTTCTTATCGTTTTTTTACGATTTTTTGTATGTTAACAAAATATTTTTTTGTGGTTAAACAAATAGGTTTTGATTCTTAATGGCAACGAATTTCATATTCTAATAGCATTGACGAAAAAAAAGTCTGCTTGAATTCAAAGATCCTTTCAAATTCCACAAAAATAAACCTTAACACTTCAAAACTTGCGCATTAGCTATAATTGATGAAAATACTTTCCGTTTGTGTGGTTTTTTTAAACCACGCCTATTTCCGATTTAAAAAATATTGCTTCAAAAACTTTTTTTTTTACTAGGAAGTACGTTTTTCCCTTTTATTTCAAATCTATCTAAAAAAAACCTCCTGAAAGAGAAACTCTATTGGATCTGGCAGCCCAGCTTGTAGAGAAACAAACAACATAACTTCTCTCACCAAAATTTGAAACTTACCCTCACAAATACTCTCTAGAGTAGAGTTGGGCAAATGGAGCACATTACGCACAGGCGCACAATACGCGACAGAGCTTGCTGACTGCGTGCTAAGTGTGCTAGAGGGGGGTTGCCATGACCGGGTGAAAGAGAGTAAAATTGAGCGAAGAAGAAGCGAATAAGAGAGTACCACTGAGCGCATTATGATTTTCGCAAAGCAGACTCTCATACAAGCCTTGCCACTATTTTTTTGGGAATACAAACTTCATATATTTTTAATTCAATTAGTTAAGGTAGGATTGAAAAATTTCAGAACTCCAAACAATTAAGAATTTACTCAAACAAAAATTATTGTAAGCAACATATTATTTGCTCACTTGCTACAATTTTAGCAACTCTGACATAAAATTAATTCACTTTTAAACAACCCTAAAAACAAATTCTTGGATTTTACATTTTGTAAACAAACTTGTTGGATTTTTTTTTTTTTTTTTTTTTGTAAATTCATAAAGTGACAACTGACGGTAACAATGCATGTATTGTTTTTTTTGGTAAGCTTTGTTGGTACAAACAAATTTGGGTCAGTAACAATTTCAATAAAAATTTGATAAAATAAAATGTCTTAAGTGGCAACGCTGGTCTGCATTGCAAAAATCTTAATTGCTCTCAGTACCGACCAAAACCAATGTTGCTTGCTCAGTGATTTCAAATAAAGGGCATTTTATAACTGCTAGTTAATATTCGGCACACAATGCAGAGACCGGTTTTGAGTGTGCATTTTTTACTTAAAGCTTCTCACTTTTATAATTTTTAACAAAAAAGTATTTTTAAGGCTTTTATTTTTTTAAGGCAAGAATAAAAATAAAAATTCTTTTGGAAAACAATTTAATAAATGCACCTGAAGACCATGACCTGATTGGTAAACAAATAACATCGATTTTTGTAGCTACGTCAAATAAAAATAATCCCTTTTTAAGAAATCATCATCTTAATATGTACAATATGCAACACTTGCTTTTCTTAAAACTATTCTCTCGCTCTCACACTTTTTATAAATCTACGCTCTTAGATCTCTCGCAGCTTTCCGTTCCCCGTTCCGATTCACACCCGAATTCATCCAGCAGCCGAGTTGGCACACACTGGCGCCCACTGCCGCAGAATGTGCGTCAGATATGCCCGTCCCTACTCTAGAGCAGACATGAGCTTCCAGAACAGCGGTGCGCAAAATTATACATTCACATTTTGTGTTTGTATTGCAAAGCTTTTGTTTTCAAAGCTTGCACTGAACGAAAAGCACTAGTTTGTTCATTCGTGCGATCACAGCATACGATCAAGCGTTGTGCCTGAAAAATAAAATCAGAGCGTAATGATTAAGACAACCTACTTGCACAAAGTCAAAATATCGAATGAACGAATAAACGCAAGAATGGTAGCTTGTCGTATTCAATAAGGCCACGCAAAAGCAAACGACCGCAACTAAACGGCATGAAGCTCGCACAACGACTGATCGCATCGAACGAACGAACCAACGCAATAACGATGAGTTGTCGTGTTCAATAAGGCAACGCAGTTGCAAGCATGGTATAATAATACAAGGTAGCATTGACAACTGCTTATTTTCTCTTCGACAAGAAAACGTCTCCTGTCAAAAACAGCTTTTTATGGAAATACATCTGCAGCACACCCTGTTCTAGAAGTACAACTGGCCCAGCTACAAATTTGTTTTATTTTATCAAATTTGTGCTTGCACATTTGTAAAACCAACAACACTTTCAAAAAACAACAACAACCAAACCGACGTTCATCAATTTTTTAACTCACTTTAACAACAAAAATTGCATGCAAAGCAACAAAAACAAAATTTCACTCGACAAGGCTGAGCTTGAGATGAGATGATTGTCTTGTTACTTGTGTAACACAAAAACGCACATGATTTGTTTTTGTTTTGCATATCAATTTTGTTACATATAGAAATAGAAATTCATACTTGTCGAAGCGCTGTGACAATTTCTTGTTCTTGTCTTTTTTTTTTTTGCGACGATGAGCAAAAGCAATAATGAGGACAATTTTGTGTTTGTAAAAAAAAAAACATTGGCCCACCAATTTATTTTTCTGCTCATGACTGCTCTAGAGGTTTCTCGGCTCAAATTTACCTTTTTGAAGCTGAATTGCTTGATTTACACGAGGTTATAAACCCAAGATCTCGATAAAATACTTTGCAAAAGTAGCTAGGAAAGCAACACAGAGTAAGCCCATTGAAACTGAAAATTATGTAGCTTTTAAAAGCAAAAGGTGTAACCCACTATCTGTTCAACCTGAGCTGGTTTGTTCTGGATAAGGAGGTCTGGCGGACCATTTTTGAAACAGCTAGTAGTCAGCCCGTAAGGAGGTTCTTGCCCCCTTTTCAATCCAGAACACCGATGAGTACACTTTTAAAGGGTCTTCGAGTGGGTTTTATTTTCTATGAATAACTATTAAAAAGAAAAAAATTGGTAAGATAAAAAAAAAAAAAAAAACACAAAACTCACTCGAAAAACAATACTCAAGTTTGAAGAGCTAAACCAAAGACAGCATAGTATCATGAGGTGTTAGTTAATCTGTCATCTTCATTCCCCCTCCCCGTTGAAGAAAAATGTTATTTCACGAAAAATGCTTAAAATTTGGCAAATAATATAAAAACGTAAAAAAAAATTTCTGACATTTTTAACTTGCAAAAAACGGCCAAAAATGTCAAAATGTTTTTTTTTTAATTAGTACTTATATTTTTACAAATTCTAAGCACTTTTTGTTTTATACAATTTTTTCTTAAAGTGCCTTATTTTTAAATAACAAATCGTAAATATTTTTTGGCCTACTTTTAGGTTAACTTTTTAGAAAAATTTACACTTAACAAAATATTTTTATTTTAAGGTAAGGTAGAAGATTCTATGCTCAAATTGAAAAAAACCTTATCTGAGTCAATTTTTTGAACGTTTCCTTTTTTTTCGTAGTCATTTCTGTCCGAAAAAGTGACCAAAACGCCTCTAAATTATAAAAAAATCCAAAAGCGCCAAACGGTGGTAAAAAATATAGATTTAAACAAAAATTTTAAACCGCCGTGAAACTTTTTATCTCAAAATTTCAGACGTTTAAGGCGCGGGGGGTCGATTTGATAAAGATATATATATCTATCTATCTATATATATAAAAAAGGAGCTTATGTTTGTAAGACCGCGATAGACTCCTAAACTACTCATCCGATTAGCATGAAAATTTGTATATAGAAGTTTTTTGGTACGGTGCGTGTTTGTGGGCTATCAATTTTGATCCACCTTGAACACCAAAGGGCGCTGTAGTACAAATTTTTTACAAAACTGCCTAAAACTCATAAACTGCTAATGCGATTAGAATGAAAAGTGGTATACAGTAGGTTTCATGTACGTTGAGTGTTCTGCTGCTATCGTTTGTGACCTATCTTGAACACCAGAGGGCGCTATAGTAAAAATTTTTTACAAAACCACCTAAAACTCCCAAACCGCTCTTGCGAATAGAATAAATATTGGTATATAGAAGTTTTCAGGTACGAAGAGTTTTTCAACAGTATCTTATTTGAACCACCTTGGCCACCAGATGGTGCTGAAGTACAAATTTTTTACAAAATCGCATATATTTAGTTGTTACATATGCAAATATTTACAAAACATAAAATATTTCTTAAATTTAGTAAAACTAAAAAATTACCGTTATTTTGACATCAAAAACATGAACATATCTTGAAAACTATGAAAAATTTTACTACAACGATTTATTTAATGCAACATCGTTGCTCAAAAATGAGAAAAACACAATCAGAAATTTAATTTTGTGACTTTCGATTCAAATATCTCCGCTGCTTTTTCATACACTTTGTTAAATTTTTTTTTGTCTTAAAGCTTCATCAAAATACTATAAAAAACTTATTGCAAAAATACCGTTAGTTGAGTATATATATTTTAAATATTTTTTTCAAAAAAGGTCTGAAATTTTTGAGTTTTCCTCCAAAAATGGCTCAAAATTTGTTTTTGTTGTAAAAATAATTTAAATTCAAATTCGCAAATTTTCAATTCTATTTAAAAGTTATAACATTTATAAGCAAAAGTTATTTAAATTTTACGCAAAAACTAAAAACCATTTTTGTGATTAAAAAAACAAGGCCTACCCCTTGATTTTTTCGACCAACATTTTTTTTCCAATATTGTGTTTTTATATTTTTGAAAAAATAAACAAGCTAAAAAATTAATTTTTTAGAAAAAATTATCTTAGTATCTCTTACCAATCAAAAGTTATAGCCAATAATCTATATATACAAAAAGCAAAACGCTGTCTGTGTGATGGCTTGAAACTTCATAATTACTGAGCCGATAGATCTAAAATTTTGGCAGTACATTTTTTTCAAGTACGAGATGGTTTAAATTTCTGTCACACCTCCTTTTACCGCCCACAAATCAATAAAAATACTATATTTCCTACGGTTTTCGTCCATTTGGCTACATTTTGGTAATTTAGTTTGTATTCTATGAAAACTGGGATGGGAATTATATAAAGGGGTGGGGCTCCGCCCATACAATTAGAATTTGTATTACCGAATAGCTTTGAAAGTAAAAGTAGTGGTATTTACATACAAACTCAAAATAGAGTTACTATTTGGTGATCTCTTGCTACTGGGAAACTGTAACGGGCAATGGAAAGTGACAGTGGTGTTAAACTATGGGTCTAACAAAAATTTGAATACACCTATTATGTTCTCATATAGTTGCTGGGTGCAGCAACGCGCGCCGGGAAAATGCACGTATATATATATATATAAATCAATCAATAAACTTAAATCAATTTAGCAAAGACAATCAATATTAAAATTTTATTTAACTTAACAACATTTTACCAAATAAGAAGTCAATATCGATCACTGTGCTATACGAGACAAATTCTTAATGTTACCTTCGTATGCTTTAGATTTCAATCAAAACAAAATCAAAGAAACTGGAGTAAAAGAAGCTAAGAGCTTAGTAGAAAAAACCAACAAAAAAACACACAAACCAATTCATAAAAAAAAACAAAAGACAAAATCAATAAACTCTCCAGGCTTTTAGTTTTTAGTTTAGTTCTATTTCAACTAAAATAAAAACAAATCATCAATAGAAAAGAGAAAAAAGAAATATCTTCACTACTACGCTATTGTTGATACATGCTAAGTATTTATTACAAAAAAAAATTCTGAGCAAGTGAGAGCGCAACGCGACACGAGGTCTGCGTAAAATTAACTCGTTGCTTGCGAAAGTTCTTAACAAACCCTTTGAAAATATTTTTTTTTTTTTTTTTATGTAACTTCTATTTTTTTTTTTTTTTTCTTTAAATAAAAACATTGTACAAATATTTACAAAATTAAATAATGAATTTAAATATGTAGGAAAAAAATAAGATTGATAAAAAAGGTACCACTTACTTGGCTAACCGATGCAAGGCCTCACAGTTTGTTTCTGCTGTTGTAGGTTAATGCTGATAAAGAAACTTAACACATTAAAGGTCTTTTTTGTTTTTCTTTTTATGTAAAGCATTTTGTTTGCTTTTAAGATTTTTTTTTTCTATTTTTTTCAAACTTTTTGCACTACTTTCAATTTACACTAGTTTGAACAAATCGTTCGCTTTTTTTAATTTAATTTTAACGAAATATTTTTTCTTTTTAAATTTTTTATTTTTTACGTTTTAATTTTTAAATATTACCACATATTTTAGGTTTTTATAAAGAGCGAGTTTTAGTGGCAAGAAAATAGTTTTTGTATTTTTTTTTTTTTTTTGTGTTTTCTTCGCGATCGCATCCACGAGCATTTATGAAGAGCGCTTTTTAGTGGCAAGGCAATATTTTTGCATTTTATTTAATTTTTTTTTTGTTTTCTTCAAGATCGCGTGCACGAGCATAAGGTTGAAGAGCAACTAGGTTATTGGTGTTTTCGGTGGTACTGCGCTAGGGTGTCCTAGTAGCACTTATGTATGTGTCAATAGGTGGTCAACTTTTAGAGCTTTTATTTTTTTTTTCTTCTCAACAGGGAACTTTACTATTGAGCACATAAATTTCTCTTTCACCGCCACTCCACTTATTGCTGTGGTTCTATTCAGATATAAAGATAATTTGGAACCTATGAAGCTAAATCTAATTAAATAAATTAAAAGATGCTACTAAGGGACCTTCTGACATACGTTTGCATATAAAAACGAGTTTCCGATTGTTTCCTAAAAGTATTTCTCCAATATCTTGGATTAAAGTTACCCTTTTAAGATAAGCTTGGACTATATTTTCATATTTTTTTTTATTTAATCTATATATGAATAGACGTAGCCGAAACAGTAAGAACCATTTTCTCCCGTGTTTCTCAACCGATTTTTATATTTTTTTTTTTTTTTTAATCAGAGTAAGTAGAAGAATTGCACGAATATTTTTTAAAGAAATTCACCTCTTTTGAACATGTATAACGATTTAGGATATTTTTCACGCATTGAGGATTTCACGCATAAACACGAAGAATATCCGCACAAAAAGAAGATAAAATCTTTCGGCATTATTTCGTTAGGATATTTTTTTACACTGTGTTTTGAAAGGAAATAAAAACGAAGAATATAAAAGAGAGGAACGAACAACGAAAGTTCCACAAAAACCAAAAATCTTATATATTAATATGCTAACACAAAACTTTAACCCCCTATTTCTCAATTTATAGACAATGCATTTTAATGAAACTTATATCATTTGAAAGGTCTGGTTTATACCAACTGCAGAATATAGTTTTTATTCAAATGTTTTGTCATTAAGATAGGTAAAAATGGGAAATTGGAACACTTTTTTCTCCATATAATAAAAAAAAAAAACAACAACAGCAAACAATGCCACACAATTTTGTTGTTGCTGCACAACGTTGCTGTGATTGAGCAGAAGGCAAGAGAGAAAGCAAAAGCTTCAATAAAGCTGGTTGTTGATGCTTTTTCTTTCCTGTTTTCGGATCATTCAATGGCGTTGCATAGAATTATTTCTTACAGTGTATATGAGGCACGATAAATGTAGTCCCAGCAAATACAAGTCAAAGGTTTGAGAATTTTTTTGAAGCGAAGCTTTTTACGCCTCGTTCTGCGATTTGCTAGAGTGAAATCTGAAAAAACGACACTTTTTTCCGACACCTTTTTTCTTAGAATTGATATTGTTTCTTGCTTGCATCAACTGAACCAGAAAATGTTAAATTAAAAATAATTTCTTGCCCGCTGCAGGAATGGAACCCACAACTCACAGTTCTATCGTTTGTTGGTACTTTCCTCTAACCATTACGCTAAAACCCTTTCTTTCATAATTTTGTTGATTCAGTGATAAACATTAGCTAAAGCTATGTTTCAGCAGATCACTATAATCTATTACTTTAAGAGTAGATTAAGAAATATAATCTATTACTATTCTAGGACTGTGTATTAGCTAGCCAACCGACAAAAGTAACAAACAAAACGAACTAGAGCAAAGATAACTAAATTTACCGAGCTATGGTTTGAATCTTCGGTTTGTCCATGCGAACTAAAAGACCTAACGAACTAAAAGAACGAACGAACTAAAAGAACGAACGAACTAAAAGAAATATTCACTAAGGATTGTGTATTAGATGTTGTTTCTACTTCCTACTAAAGGTCGTTATAAATATCATTAAAAATAAACAACCTGTAAGTTGATTAAATTGTAACAAAATTAATGATTTTTGTATATTTATTCCCTACAACTGAACAGGGGGCTTTAAGGGAGGGCCGAAGAGGGTTAATATATATGATATTTATACTTTCTTATTTTAAAGTTTTGAATTTAAAAATTATTTTAATCGAAAAAACGCTATTAAATCATCAAATCTATGAATTTGCGAAAATGCTTCGCTTCTCTCGTGTGTCCAGTGACGCACCTGTGTTTTTTTCTCAAATGTGGATCTCAAATCGTTTTCAAATCGAAAATTAATGTTTGATATTACCATTTGAGTTCGATTTAATGTTGATTTGAGAATTTAAATTTTTCTCAACATTTTGAAAATCACATTTGAAACAAGTTTAAGATCAATGTTTGATATCAATTTGAGATTCAAACTATTTCTCAATTTGATAATACAGTCCCCTTTTTGTTGAGAATCATCATCTCAAATCGATATCAAACGTTTGACATTTGAGAAAAACATTTGATATCAAATCATTCACAAACCTCAATGTTTGCTCGGATAAAACAAAAATGATAGTGCTGCGAAAAACTTAGTTTTAAAACAATATAAAATTGTTCTATGACTTTGTTACGAAACAAATTTTTTTTTAGGGAACTTCTTAAACTAACCACACCGAGAAAAAAAACAATAGTAAAATCGCCTAAGCCGGGCTTGCGTGAAAAGAATTTGTATGGAAATTAAAAGTTTTTAATTCCCATAAGACAAGATTGGGAAAAGTATAAGGACAAGAAATAGAACAAGGAAAAGAACACAGATTTGAATGCAATAAGGATTAGGATTTAGAAAGGAAGTATTACAAGAATGAAATAAAGATTTTAAGATGGATAAGGTCAGGAATTTGGACATGAATTAAAACAAGAGTGTGCACTGGAAGTAGGTCAATTATTAGAACAAATATAAGAAGAAGAATATGAATGAAGATAAGAGTAGAAACGAATGAAATGATAGGAACAAGAATAAAGATACACTGTCACGTCAAATCAGTACAGTAGTAGTAGGATGCAGCCAGCTTAATTTCCTCATCAATAAAAAGAGTTTTTTAGATTTTTAAATGAAAAAAAAAAATTTCCCATAATATGGCACAACCGGGAAAAATATTGTCATGAAACTTAGAATGTACAGTGGCTGTCATATATAAGTAAACATACTCATCAGTTTGGCTTTGCTTTGTATAACCGTAAACATGAAAACCCTTATTAGGAATTTTTTATTTGTGTACATTTATCAGAGAATTTTTATTCTATTGAGTGAAAATTTTAATAATTTTGCTCATTGTTAGCTTTTTGTTTTAGAAGTTATAGAATAACCTCATTTTAAGACGCGCCAAAAAGAAGTTAACAAGCACATTTCGACTGAATTTTTTCAAATATATGCAAAAACAGTGTAAACGTTTGTGGAGAACGATTAAATAATACTTTCTGTGGGAGTTTAAAGCTGTTTAAACTCCCACTAAATAATACTTAAATTGGTTTCGACTAAATTTTAAAACTCTTTGAAGCCACGATTTTTTTACTTTAATGATAGTTTTGATCTTGAAAACGGCAAATTGTGCCAGTCAATCCCAGAAACGTTTAACACAGAACTCGTGACTGACAGCACTGAATGGCAAGTTTAAGTAGGTACTCAGTGTCAGTCACTGGTGACTGAAATAGCCCCATCGGCGTATTCCAGTGTCAGTCACCCGTGACGGTCAAATGTGTTAAACTTCACGATGAAGGTGAAACATACAGAAGTATTGCCCAAATTTTTAATAAAACTCCAGCGGCTATATTCAAAGTAGTTAAAACCTTCAAAGAGGATGGTCGCAATGACCGCAGATATTCTCAAGATCGACCAAAAACTACGACCAAATGAATGGATATAAGAATAAAAAACATATCAGCTGCTAATCCTATGCTTTCTGCCTCAAAAATTTTATCTAAGCTTGCATCCGATGGTCAAACAATGCCGTCGCTATCTACAATTCGCAGAGTTCATCAGCAAAATAAATCTGCAAAAGAGGATGTACTTTTATTCAGATCACGTCTTTAAACCCGTAAGTTTTTGGCACAAAAAACTCTATACGGGTGAATCAATGATTCGAATGGAATAATATGGCGCCCAGATGTTCGTTTGGCGCCAGTTTGGTAAAGCTTTGTCCTTTAAGTGCACAAAACCAGTCCGGCGACAAGGGCTTAATGGTTTGGGGATGCATTTCTGCTTACGGAGTGGGTAAAATAGTAATACTGGAAGGGAAAACTAATTCCAATGTTTATCTCAATCTGCTTAGAGATGTGATAATTCCTAAAGGGAAGCATCTAATCAGTGAGGATTTCGTTTTCACAGGATAATGCACCTATTCATAAGGCTAAGATTATTTCAAAATATATAGCTGACGAAAACATTAATATTTTGGAGTGGCCTCCTCAAAGCCCTGACCTATCACCAATAGAAAATGCATGGGCATGGCTTAAATCTAAAATTACTAAAAGGGTTCCTCGAAATATGACAGAACTAAAGGATATAATTTATGAGATTTGGCCTTCTTTTCCTCCCGATATGTGCAGAAAGTATGTGCTTTCATTACCAACTCGGTTGGCAAGAATGCCTCAAAATAAAGGTGGCCATTGCGGGTATTAACAGTTGTGTTTACTTATAAATGAGACATAGAATTTTTGACTTTTTTTATTATAATCTCTATTTGATACTTAGCGTAAATCACAAAATGTGGCGTCCATGGCGTAGTTGGTTAAAGTGCGTGGCCGCTATGTCAACAAACTTTGGAGACCCAGCTTCGAACCCCAGCAGCGACAGAAAATTATTTGAATTAAAATAATTCTTCTGTATGGCCGCCACCTCTCTGCAGACAATGGCAAACCTCAGAGAGTAATCAAAATGCCTTGTAAAGCTTCTTGAGAACAAGAACATTCCGTTCATCGCGGTTCGGAGTCGGCGTTAAGCATGTAGGACCGGTTCTCGGTCAATTGTGTACAAACTTAATAACACGCACAACACAATTGATCATAAGAAGCTAGGTCAAAGTCCTTTCAAGGGCTGAAATGGCCAGTTATTTATTTTTTTATGACTTTATTACGAAACAAATTTTTTTTAAATTGATTTCACCTGTTGCCTCTCAGGGAACTCCTTAAAGTAACCACACCGAAAAAAAGATCACCTAAGCCGGGCTTGCGTGAAAAGTATTTGTATGGAAATTAAAAACTTTTGCTTATTCAGCAAAGTAATTTATTGTTTTATACAAAAAAGTGTATAAAACAATATATTACAAGCCAACTTAGGTGATTTTACTATTGTTTTTATTTCTCGGTGCAGAATACAATAAATGCAAAAGCAAAAAAAAAAGTAAAAAAATAAAAAAAAAGTACAAGAACAACGATTATAACAAGATTACAAAGATAAGGATCAGGAATAAGAAAAGGAGTAGGAAAAAAATTGGAACAAAGATTTGAGTATAGAATTGGACAAGGATTAGGACAATTAGCACAAGAATTGAGAACATGACTTCGGCAAGGACTGAAACAAAACGATAATTGGGACAAGATTGGGAAAAGAATAAGGACAAGTAATTGAACAATGAAAAATACACAGATTTGAACGCAATAAGGGTAAAGATTTAGAAAGGAAGTGGGACAAGAAAGAAGTAAAGATTTGAATAAGGATAAGGTCAGTAATTTGGACATGGATTAAAACAAAAGTGTGAACTGGATATAGGTCAATTATTATAACAAATATAAGAAGAAGAATATGAATGAAGACAAGTTTGGGAAGGAATGAAAGGATAGGAACAAGAAGAAAGATACACTGTCACGTCAAATCAGTAGTACAGTAGTAGTAGGATACAGCCAAATTCTTTTAAACTTTGCCAAGCATTTTTCAATAAAAATAAAAAAACAAGAAAAAAATCTATATTTATATAGTCAAATTTCGACCCACCTGTGGATCCTAGTATATATTAATACAATTACCTGGAGGTCTACTCTTGACCACGGGGAAAAAGCAAAGGAAGTTTGAACTTAAGATGACAGGGAGCTAGATTTTTTAAATTGGCGATCTTGTACTTCGAAAGTAACTTATAAAAACCGAATTTGGTAGCATTAAGAGATAGTATAACACCGTATAACGATTACCAACCAAATTTTTGTAGCAGAAGAAAAAAAAATTCTATACTCTTTATCCAATCAATACTCATCAATAAAAGGGATTTTTTTAGATTTTTAAATAAAAAACAAATTTTTGCCACAATATGGCACAACCGGGAAAAATATTGCCATGAAACTTCGAATGTATGTAGCACGTTACATATGTAGTAGTACATCTTGAATTCTCAAGTTTTTAAAAGTTACATCAAGGTGGGCGCCTCTAAGCATCACGAAAGTAGAACCTTTTGAAAGTTGAACTCTTAATTGTGCGGTATAATGATAGATTCTTTGAATTGCTGCATCAAATATAAAGAGTGAATTCTTCTTTTTTACAAAAATCTTAAATGTATTAACAACAGCTAAGCATGCGTCTTTCCATGTATTTATTTCAGAAAATATTTCTTATGGTATTGATAAAGCATTTCAAATCATGCACAAGACAAGTAATCATAACATGTCGCAATATCTTAATTTTATCCATAAATCTTCCAACTTTCTACATGCTCAGCTTGCATTAGATTGTCATGGCTTAATCCTGCCTGTGGGTTTTCTGAGAAAACTTAACTCGATTTATAAATCTATCTAGTGGGTTTGCTGTCAATTCTACAGGCACATAAATCCTAGCAATGACCACATGTCAACAACAACAGTGCAATCAGGCTGTTCTGCGAACAGAAACAAAATAAAATCCAGGCAGAAGTTTGTGGAAATTAATTAAAAAAGCACTTAAGAATAATATAGATACATTTTCTAAGGCTTGTCTGTTTTATTACTTTATCATTTTTATAAGTAATAAATTCTACTTTTTATTTTTATTACAGACATGCCGCTGTCAGCATTCGAACAACATAAGGCGCTGAGACGCAACAACCGACGCACAGGACACAAAAGTCACAAAAAGAAATACAAGGATTATCTAAGATATAGTATTGTAGCAGCAGAGGCAACAGCAGCAACTACAGACGCACCAACTGCGACAACAAAAATAACAACAACAACAATGACGACGACAACAAATATTACCGCTATAGATGCGCCTGACAAAACAAAATCTACTATCAATTCTCAAGCAGCTAAACAGCAATTGAAGCAACGACAACAACAACGCACAGCCAAGCTGGCAGCCTATAATAAAGATATAGAAAAATTGCAACGTTTGCCCGCGGCAGCCGCGCCCATATTTGTTGTAGCTCAACGCAGAGCTGAGGGCACGGCGCGCCCCTATTATGAGGGACAGCTAAGCTATTACATGGAGACCAAAGATGATGATGCTGCTGTTGCTGCTGATGATGCTGGCGGTTATATGGACATTGCTGCTGCTGCTGCTGCCTTGCCCCATGCTGCAGACGTGGGCAAAATCATAACCAGCGAGGCAAAAGAACGCAACAACAACTGGTACCGACGCATGAGTCCCATACTACGCAATGGCATGACACAACCGGAACAACATCAGCAACATCAACGACCACATCAACAACACCATCATCATCATCAGCATCAGCATCAGCATCATAGTCATCATCAACAGCACCATCAACCGCATCATCAACACCAGCAGCGGCAACATCAGCATCATGGCAAGCAACATCATGCCTATCAGCGACGTCTGAGTGCTAAGAAAATGACACCAGCAACTACACCAGAACAACAACAGCAACCACCTCTTTACTTAAGAACAAGATATGTACCACCTCTAACGGAGGCCGATGCAGCACTACCGCTTGCACCGCTGCCACCACCCAGCTATCGTGGCCACAAAGGGGCGCTGCAAGAATTAGGTCATCAAATTACCCAAATGGAGGAGTTCGATCGTTATTACAGCAAATGGCCACACTTGGCGCGTGTTCAGTACCAGCTCAACGACGAAGATTACCGTGAAGCACATCCGGGATTGTTGTATACGGGCAATGCTGATGGCTTGAAATCTAAGCCGGATGCGGAATACGATTATCATTTACAGCATGATAATGTCGATGACGAAGAGCTGGCCGAGAATGATGATGATGATGAGGAGGAGGAGGAGGCGGATGAAGATGCAAACTTACCGCCTTACATAAAGAAATATAATCGACGCAATAAACAGCTATTAAATCTGCTCGAGGGCACTCTACCGCCACCAACCCCACCGACAAGAACACCAAAGACCAGTTTTAGGAATAGAAATTACAGCTGGTCCAGCTCAGTGCTGCAGCCAGGACCAGTAGAAGCGAGTGCGGTGCGTATAGATGATGATTATTTGAAGGAGAAACGCAGGCGATATCATAATAGGAATCATAACAATAATAACAACAACAACAATAACAACAACAACAACAACAACAACAACAATAATAATAACAACAACAAATGGGGCATTAAGAACTTGGGTCTGGGCAGAGATGAGGAGGCTTCAAAGGATGCTACTCATGCAACAGCTACAGCCACAGCTACAACAAAAGCCGTTGGTGCAGCCACAAAGGATGCTCATATGCAAGAATCACAACAACAACAACAACAAAATCACATACCTGACGATGATGTCGATATTTCGTCGCAGGAATTCGACGATTGGGAACGGGAAATCGAAACGAGAATGACAGGAAGTGAGAAAATGAAATGGCAAATTGAAAAGACGGCAGGAGCTGCAGCAGCAGCAGCCACAGCCACAACAACATCAGCAGGTGCAGCACCACTAGCACCTACAACAACAACAACCACACTGAAACCAGCAGTTTTCAGACTACCCTCGTATCCGGCCTTTGCCGGCAGCTACATAGGTAAGCCACGTAGTCGCAGCGCCCAATTTGCTCCAAGCAGTGGCAGCAGCAGACGCATTGGAGCCACAGCTAATAGAGGAAATAGCTTCATAAATACATTAAAGTCTGGCAACACTGGAAATTACAAATCAATGCCACATTTAATGGCAGGCAATAAATTTGAGGCTGAATCGGAGAGCAGACGACAAGGTAGCAGCGTCAGCACCAGCACCAACAGCAGTAGCAGCAGCAGCAATGGCAGAAACAGTCCTAGCGGCTTCTCATTGGCTAATTACGATAGTAACAACTCCTTAGCAGCAGCAACAGCAGTATCCTCTCTGAATGTCGATTCTGCTACTGTTGGTGGTGGCGCCAAGCCACTAACCAATTCATTTGTTTACCATCGTGTTGAGGCGGCACCACGTCTTGTTGGCGCTGGCTCCACCGGTGGCCGCAAGCAACGTTTGCCCTTTGTGGCCATTACCGATCGACGCCTGGAGACGTCCAAGAAGTCGTCGCCGCTGTATGAACAGCAGCAGCAACAACAGCGAGATTTTGAACAAAATCACTATCCGATGCCTTAGATTTTTTGAAACAAAAACAAAAAACACACGAAAAAAATAACGAAACAAATAACAAAAATAAAAAAACAAAGAACTAGAGAAAACTAAAAAGCACAAGTAAGAAAAATGTTTTGCAACTAAGTCACTATCATAAATTATAGCGTAAAAGCGTCCTCGATGTTCGCAAGCGACATCTGTTGGTTTGTAGCGTTAAGTCATCATTACATGCTGACATATTCAAGTATTTATTTACATATATAAAAACATATATATATATATATATATATATATATATATATAGAGTATAAACAGATATATAGTGATTAGTTGTAGTGGTTTAAGCGAAGGTTTTAGCATTAAAAGGATTCGACGCACTCCAGTCCTTGTTTGCTTAGA
Source organism: Pherbina coryleti (assembly GCA_943735915.1). Lineage (NCBI taxonomy): Eukaryota > Metazoa > Arthropoda > Insecta > Diptera > Sciomyzidae > Pherbina > Pherbina coryleti. The sequence continues at coordinate 60,955,146 of OX030951.1, forward strand.
CACAATCTTTATATGTATCTTCATTTGGAGTGTTCAAGTAGCGATATTTTAAGCTTAAGTAGCAAAATTAAGTATTTTATTCTGTTGAAGTTATGTGTGAAAAATGCTTTTGTTGGAAAGAAAAAACAGAAGAGAAGCAAATTCAATGGTTTTGAAAATGAATTTTAAAGATTTTTTAGTTTTTAATTTTTTTTTTTTTTTATATTAATGTTTTTTTATTTATTCAAACCGAATAAATCGGTTAAATCGAAAATAAATTGATTTAGCACAATATTAATTTTTTTTTTTTTTTCAAAATAACAGACTTAGAAAAACGTATCGGCGTTCGAAAAATTTGCGTCTGAGCCAGTTTTAAGCAATTTTCTTTATTAAGATGTCAAAACACTCTTAATAATCACCTTTGACATTAAGGGATTGTTCAAGCAGTCATTGGTTTCATTATGAAGAAAATTTTCAGAAGTTTTCTCAAAAGTCAGTTTAGTTATTGAACATATTATCCTTGTAGCATTTCAACATTTCTATAATAGCTTTTGTTAAGAACGGTTCGCCAAACTCTTCAAAATACTAAAAAAAAAAAAAAACTGACCATTTTAGCCCTTGAAAGGACTTTGACCGAATTTCTTATGATCAAATTGTCGAGATCGAGAACTGGATCTACTACTTTCTTAGTTTAATGCCGGCTTTTAACGGCTAACGGCTAATATATATGTGCTCAAGAAGCTTTAGGGTTAAAGAGTCTGAAATTAAATCTGAATTTATAATCAAATTAGCGATACCCGGTGTGCGTTGCTACACCCGGCAAGTATATTGAAAAATTATAGTAAATTACTTCCATAGCTATTCTGTATCAAAAATCGCGACACACCCCCTTTATTAATGCTTGTGCCAGTTTACCAGTAGAAAGACTTTGGCAATTAGTAACTTCATACTGTGTTTCAATTTCTGCGACTTTTACTTCCAAAGCTATTCAATACATTAATTTGAATTGTATGGGCAGTGCCACGCCACCATTTCCAATTATCACACAATTTTGCCAGTCAAAGGACACAACTAAATAGTACGTTATTACTGAGTAAAATTGATATGTAATCTTATAGTTCGAGAGTTATACCTTAAATTTGGGCTACTGAAAAAGTGCCCATAAATTTTTACCAGAGGAACGACCTATAAAAATTGAATTCGAATATCGAATTCCGATGCTGTGTGACGTATAATTCCAAAGATATTCGATATCGCAGATTTGGATTGTATGGGATTTGCCACGCCCCTTATCCTATGCCCGCCCCACTATGCATATAACCATCGCTGAAGTGCAAGCAATAAGTTGACAAAGTTTTATCGCAATCGCATCAACGAAATTGCAGTGAATACGTTCGCAAATCAAATTGTGGCCACCCTGGTGCGGCAATGCTAAAAAACAGCTGATTGCTTGTCATTTTGATATAGACATTTTTTTTGCTATTTTCTAGCGCGCTTTTTGAATTCTTTTAACTTAACCATTAATTTCATTTATTACTTGCTATCTATTTTTGTATTCATTTGCTATTAAAACAATAATAAAAGTCTGTTCAATTACAAAATAAAAGACATTTGATTCTGATTTGATGAAACTATAGTGGAGCGCCTCTAGTTCACGTCATCTCTACTTGCTAGACACGGAACATACTTAGGCATACGCCACAAACTGGTGACCCCGACGTGATCATCACATCAGATCAAATGCTTACCAACAGCGAAGGAACTGAAAACGCATCGAACGAAGATCCACCCTTTGTCGACGCTTCATCGAGTGCACCAGCGGGCAGCTCAATATTCGAAGGCGGTGCTAGTAACCAAGTATGGGCAGCACGTGCAGTAAAATTGCCCCCTTTCTGGAAGGACAATTGTTTGCTTTGGTTCGCACAAGTGGAAGCTGTCCTCGAGATTGCACAAATTCGCACTGATGTTGCACGGTACAGATACGTACTTATTCACTTAGATGAGACGACACTACCTTTTGTCGCTGACATAATTACGTCACCACCTGATGATGGCAAATATAATGCATTAAAATTCAGACTTATCACCACTTTTGATGAAACTGAAGAAACCAAGCTTCGCCGACTACTTCGAGGCGTAGAGTACATCGATGGAAAGCCATCAAATTTTCTGCAACGATTGAGAAATTTGGCTGCTGGTAAGGTATCTGATGGACTCCTTCGCATGATTTTCCTTGAACAACTTCCGGAGAACGTGCGCTGTATCTTAGCAATAAGTGATTCCAAGGACTTACACAATTTGGCTCAGCAAGCTGACAGGATCTTCGACGTTCAGCAGAATATAATGTCTGTTGAAAGAGGTGTAGCAGCATTACCAACGCATATAGGCGACGCATCAGCCAACGTGCACACAGCTACAGGAGCAATATCAAACTTTGATGAACTGAAAGCGGAAATTCAGGCTCTTTATAAGAAAATAGAGCGCATGAATAATCACACAAAATGTGACAATGTAGTTAACACCGAAAACAAATGGTGTTACTATCATGCTCGCTTTGGCAATAAAGCGCAAAAATGTCGCCAACCATGTAGTTTCAGCGTCACCAATAAAGATAACTCTTTTAACTAAAACGACCTTCAGTTATTTTGGTGGGCACCGCTGAGGGTCCATTTACATCACGCCTACAAATTATTGATTCTAAAAACCGCCTTGAGTTTCTTGTCGATACCGGTGCAGACATTTCGGTGTTACCTAGGAGAGTTCTAAATAATTTAAAAACAATTAATGCAAAAACTAAATGTATTCTTTTTGCAGCAAATGGGTCAGCAATACAAACATACGGCTCTAAAATATTAACTCTTGACATCGGGCTCGGCCGAACTTTCGAATGGGCATTTACAGTTGCTGATGTTGCGCACCCGATACTTGGAGCTGACTTTATCAAGCAGAACAGCTTACTTGTTGATTTGCGAAACCGCAGATTGCTTGATCCGCACGTAATAATACCAAGTATTGACACACCCACGTCCTCAAAAAACCACGAAACTGATGTTCATCATTCAAATATATCTCTAGTCCAATCACTAAGAATTGAGTCAATTCCTTCCAGCAACCCAGTGTATCAATTGTTAAAACAATTTACAGCAGTTACTAAGCCTGCTGATCACAAAACACCAAAACATGGGATAAGGCACCACATCACTACGCGTGGAACACCAGTTGCGGAGAAAGCACGACGGCTTGCCGGAGAAAAATTAATCGCGGCAAAGAAGGAGTTTGACGTCATGTTACGACAAGGTATTTGTGTACCATCTAACAGTGAATGGGCAAGTCCATTATATTTAGTAAAGAAAAAAAATGTCTATATCAAAATGACAAGCAATCAGCTGTTTTTTAGCATTGCCGCACCAGGGTGGCCACAAAATGTGATCTTATAGCGCCACCTGTTGGGAATTTTTTACTTTTATTTTTTCCTAAACCTTTGCGTAGCAATAATAAACATACCTGCAGAAAGATGTTTCCAATTTGGTGCAGTCGTTTTCAAGGTTTGAGCATCCGAACAAACCAAGATTCATTTTTATATGTATGTAATGGGTTTTCCAATACGAGGTGTTATTTTGGTATTCAAAGAAAAATGCCATTTTTTGAGATAAATGATCGGAAGTTTATTTCATAATAAAGAGGAAGGTATGCCGTTAATAATGAAAAACAACAGCCAAATGGCCACCACGACCACGCTTACAGGACAATATCCTTTTCATGAAATTTTCCATAACCAAATCTCAAAGTGGCTGCCCTATGTCCTCGATAGCCTCACGAATTCCAACTTTGAGGTCTTCAATCAATGCTGGGCTGTTGGCGTAGACCTTATCTTTCACGTGGCCTCAAAGCAAGAAGTCACAAGGTGTTAAATCACAAGATCTCGGTGGCCAATTGTGATCACCTCTTCGAGAGATAACACGGTCCGGAAACTTTTCCCGTAAAAGATCAATGGTTTCGTTGCTTGTGTGGCACGTAGCGCCGTCTTGTTGAAAGTAAACGTTGTCCAGATCAATACCATTCAACTCCGACCATAAAAAATCATTAATCATCTCTCGATAGCGCAATCCATTCACCGTAACTGCTGATCCAACCTCATTTTCGAAAAAGTAAGGTCCAATGACCCCGCCGGACCATAAACCGCACCAAACAGTCACACGTTGAGGATGGAGAGGCTTCTCAACAATAACTCTTGGGTTTTCCGAGCCCCAGATGTGACAATTTTGCTTGTTGACGTAGCCACCGAGGTGGAAATGGGCCTCATCAGTCAAGATGATTTTTCGATGGAATTCCGGATCATTTTCATGCATTTCAAGGACCCAATCAGCAAAGACACGACGTTGTTGATGATCGGCCGGCTTGAGTTCTTGTGTTAACTGAGCTTTAGAAGCCTTAAGATCCAAGTCTTTATTCAAAATACAGTGTAATGACGTATGTGGAATGCCCAATTCCAAAGATCGACGAGGAATGGACAAACCTGGGTTTTCTTCAACACTTTGGGCTACAACATAAATATTCTCAGTTGTTCTTGAGCGACGTGCACTGGTTTTATTCTTCACATCACCAACTTGTTCCAACAGCTAAAATTTTTTCAATAATTTCTGTATTGCGGTCCGACAAGGTGCTTCACGATAACCAAAAAATGCTTTAGTTTTGCGAACTGTGACTGCAAGATTTTCACCATTTTTGTAGTGAATTTTTTGTAGTGTATCGTTCCATTTTTAGTAATGGCGTAGTTTCTACTTGTCAAATGTCAAAGAATAAAAGCTTTAAAAGTGAGGAATTCACAATAGCGGGCGATTCACAATAACACCTCTTATTTGAAAACCGATACATATTTGCGACTGTGCTGCCGTAGAAAGCCACTGACGAGCGTCTACTTATACTTTTCTATACAAAGAAGTGGTCGGAGGGGATAGGTCCCTCAGGGAAAAATGTTCCTTTTGCAAAAGTAATGGGGGTCAGTCATACATATTAACCCTCTCCGGCCCGCCCTTAAAGCTCCCTGTTCAGGTGTGGGCAATAAATATACAAAATCGGTAAATTCGTTTGGCGCTGAAATTTGTATCCGAGGGGATAGGTACCCAAGAGATAAATCTTCCCTTTACAAAAGTAAGGGGGGTCGGTCATAACTTTTACCTCTCTCCGACCCTTCCTTAAAGCTTCTCTGTTCAGATGTAGAGAATAATAAAAAAAAAAAACAAAAAATAAATAAACTGGCCTTTTCAGCCCTTGAAAGGACTTTGACCGAACTTCTTTATGCCGACCGAGAACTGGACCGACTGGTTTTATGCCGACTCCAAACGGCTAATGTGCATGTTCTCAAGAAGCTTTAAATGACATTATTTATTTTAAGGCAAAATAATTGCTTTTTTCCTACATTTAAAATTTTCTACATTTGGCGACTTGATTTTTACTGCCTAAGACTGGCGCAAACTTGTTGTTTGCCTGCCTCGACTTGCAGGGAGTTGAAAAATAAGAGCTTGAAACAGAAAATTAATCCAATCATGCAGATCTCAGCTACCTAAGCAATACCGACTAGAGCCCTGCATGAGTATAATCGCAAAGCGAATACACTCTGCTTCACTGGTAAAGAGTACACTATAACTGAATAAAACTTAAACAACAGGTCGTGTAGTGAAGGCGGCCTCGGTGGTCGAGTTGGTAGCGTGCTCGACTGCTACCCCAGAGGTCCCGGGTTCGATTCCCGGCCTGGCCATGGTCCTTCGCTTTAAACCTTTCTAAAATTTTCAATCCTCATTTCTAATCAACTGAAATTAAAAATTCATCAATATTTACAACTTGAAGTTGTAGTTGATGGTAGAGAAGTTTGTGGATGAGGATTGCCTTATGACTTGAATTGACTGAGGTAAAGGCATAACACTTGCCTCTGATTCAAATTCACATGTTTCTTTGGCTTTCCACCACGCTTAGAACATCCTACACATGTTTCACTTGATTGCGCTTTCCTTCCCACTAATATATCACCCCATTTCGAACCAAGGCAGACTTGACTGAATAGGTATTCCACCTGAAATCCTTGGTTCAAAGCTAAAAAAAAAAAAAAAAAAATAAACACTGTTAGCACTGGTCTGAACTTTCAGAGGTTTGCGTTATTTCTATTTCTATTCGGTGTACTCGCATAACATATGTTACTCTCACATACACTGCAAGCACTGATCTGTACTTTGAAAGCTTTGCGATATTTTTGTTTTAACGTAGAATACGTTATACGGGGATGTTATTCTGGAGCACAAAATTTTGAGAAAATGTTTGTCACTTTCATTATAAGTTTTGAATACTTTATGCATGCATTGAAGAAAATTCAAGTATGGTCGTTACATACTTAATATGTCTTCTTTTGATTTGTATTTAAATAATCATATTGCTACATATAATTTTTTTGATTCTATAAGTAAATCAAAATTTAACTCCTTCAAATTTTGTATTAATTTTCATATGCTTTGTATTTTATGTATTATAACATCATGTGTAAGAGCAGTACGATTATCTGTGTGTTCATCACAGAGAAGAAGTATAATGACCAAGTAGCGAACGATGTGTACATACACAACATTGATAAGCGAAGCAGAGAAACAAAATCGTGCTTACCCAGTTGGCCACGTCTTTAAGACATCCTCAATGTCTTACAGCCTTATTCATAAACACATTTTAGAGGCAGCGTAACTTTAAACGAGTTTTAAACAAGAAAACGTTATTCATAAACATTTTTCGTAGTTGTTTAAGAGCTGCGTAACTTGGCGTAACTTGGCGTAACCGAAATTGGCGTTTAAAGGTTAAGTAAATACAACCATGATTTTTGTTTGTCTTTTCTTTTAATATCAAAGACATGCTCCATATGCGCCCTTTGCAGCATTTTTTTATGCGGCGCCCATTGTAAATGCATACGAATTCTTTATTTTTGTAGAGATTTTCTATAGTTCAGACACAAACCTTACAATCATAAGCAGAAAATGAAAAAATGTTTATGAATAACAATGTTAGCAAGGTTGCATAGAAGCTGCGTAAAGCCTTAAACAGTGCGTAACTAAACAAGCGTTTAAAGGTTGTTTAAGGAAATCTTTTGAATAAGGCTGTTAATGACTAACGTATTCTACGTCTGACCTATGCGCCCGTATTATCTAACACAGGCTTGAGCTTTTTTTTTTGTTCTGTACTTCATTGATGCTTAGCGTTTAACCAAACCAGTTTTCTTAAACAAAGGAGGTAGGACAGGCGACTTATTCGTTTTTTTTTTTTAACTGAAACTTCTTTAGCACCGTTGTGATTTGAAACTCGATGAAATCAAAAAATCACACGAAAAAGGAAATTTGATACATTTTTGTATTAGAGCCCTCGTAATAAGTGGCCGGAGAGAATAGGTGTCAAAGGGAAAAATGTTTCTTTTCCAAAAGTAATTGGGGTCGGTCATACATATTAACCTTCTTCGGCCCTTCCTTAAAGGTCATCTGTTTAGGTGTATGGAAAAAATATACAAAAATCATAAAATTTGTATGGGAGCCCCCCTAAGGAGTGGCCGGAGAGAATAGGTGTCAAAGACAAAAATGTTTCTTTAGCAAAAGTAATGGGGTCATACATATTAACCCTCTTTGGCCCTTGCTTAAAGCTCCCCTGTTTAGGTGTAGGGAATAAAAAACAACAATAAAAAAAAACAAACAAATATATTTCAATTCAATGCTTCAAAGTTAAACTTTATGTATAATTTTATTCATTAAATTTTGACTTGAGCAATAATTTCATATTATTGATTATATTTCCTAAGTTTCCTACTGAAAATTTATAATAATAATTTTTTGAAAACGAATTACAAATTCTAATAAAAACTATTAATTCTTGAAAAACTGTTCAAAAAGTTTTATTTCTTTAATATTTCTTTAATCGTAATGAAAACAATGAAAAATAGCATGTCTACATATATATTGTTTGCATCTCATTGAAAGTCACTCGCAAAACAAAAGATTCTTGCTCATAACAACATAATGCGCAAAATATTCAGTGTATGTGTAGTCATATTCAGTGTACCTAATGTTTGCGTTACTTTTTATTGCAAGAAGCTGGTCTTGCTGTTATAAGTTCAGCAGTGTATTGTTACTCTCGCATAAAATAGAGTGAGAGTATGTTAACACACGAGAGCTTTGGAAAAAAAGGTCAGTGTAAGCTTTTTATCCGACAGTAAACGAATGTATTTGAGTATGCAAAAAGCATACTCATGCAGGGCTCTAATACCGACACTTCACGAGGGACGCTCACTTAAGCATTCATAACCTTAGAACGAATTGAAATTTTTATTTGAAACTTTGGAAACATATTTTTGAATAGTTTTACTAACAATTTATGGAATTAATAAAGTAAATTTTTTAATTCATCTAAACCTATATCCCCCTTAAAAGGGGAAAATCAACGACAGCGTAATTTCTGCTTATTTAATCTATTAACTGTCTCTTTTCGAAATTTTTTAATTAAATTTTTACAGTGTACTTGAACATCTTACAATTCAAAATTACTTCGAATTTAAATTATGTGTTTTAATTGAAAAACTTAAATTTTTTTATTTTTGATAAATAGATATATGCTAAAAATATCTTAGGTTTCGCTTAAATAATATTTATAATTGTATAACAAAACCAAATAATTAGTAAAAATGTAAATAATTAAAACACAGTGAAATCAAAATGCTTAGCTACACAAAAACCATATGAATAGAAATTTGATATTAGTTTGCAAGCGATATAAATATAAATAATAATTTCAAATAAAACAGATAACGATTGCAAATAAAAAAAAAACAAAAAATAACAACATCCTAATAACTTCTATAACAAGCAGCCAGAAACAGGGTGCTTAGTTAAAAAAAAACACACACAGTTGGGCATCAAAATATAAATAATATAAACAGCCTTTGTGTGGAATTTGAAAACACACACCTTCACATTGTATATGTACTGTAGTTGCAAAGTGTATTTATGAAGCCGAAGACATAGCAATTCAATTCATATATCAAAGATCAAAATTATGCAAGTCATAAAGTTACTCGTACCAGTTTCTTTTTTCTAATTAAAATTCTGACAAATATTTGCCATTAATTTAATGAATTAAAACTAAAAGTACATACATATAAACGAAAACGTGAATTTTTCATTTCTGGCAAATTAAAAGGAAACAAAAAATAAAACATATCAAAATTATGTATGTTGGAGATATCTATTTCATTAAATAACTATGTTAATCACTAGAAGATTTAATAAAAAAAAAATTTTGTTAAAAGCGTTTTGTTAACAGATATTCTTAAGTTTTATAAAGTCAAAGTTATTGCTTTTATCTTAAGTATGTTTTTTCAAGACGAGTTGAATTGTTTTTGTTTAGTTGTTAGATTTTCTTTTTAAATTTAAGAAAATACATCGTAAACCTAAATAAATATTATAGCAGTTAAGTATAAAATATATATCAAAATCTAAAGTTGCACTTGTTTTATTTAGATTTTTTTATTTTGGAAAATTCTTGAAGTTCAGGACCTGAAAGCAGGTTAACTTGCAGGTAAGTTCATAAGTTCACAAGTCTAAGGGCCATATTGTTCACTTCTGGATATATTTAACCGGTGGTTATTTTCTGGTATCTGAAACTACTGAAATTGTAGTATTTTAACCACTGGTTAAAGATATCCAAAGATAAACAATACGGCCTTATATGTATACAATACTAAATATTGAAAATAGCATCTTATCAAAATTCGTGTTAAACTTACTTTTATTGATGTTCTTCTCCTACCAGCTGTTTAGTGAACAAGGAATCTATTTGATGAAATAAGTATCGGGCGTTTTATTTTGTTAAACCTTAGAAACGGTCGATAGGAAAGGGTGACCAAACAAGAACAATGCCGAAACAGTTAAGAACCATTTTCTCCCGTGTTTCTCAACCGATTTTTATAATTTTTTTTTTTTTGTTTTTAATAAATGAGAGTAGACACAAGGAGTGCACCGAATATTTTTTAACCCTGGAAGGACATGCTTGTTTTTTATACATAAAGGTCATGCTTCGTCGAATCGACGACAACATGTTTTAAAATGGCCGTACTGATTTCCTATCCGAAAAAATCTTTAAAAATCACTTGTTCTTGATTATTAAGTTTATTAAGAGTAAAGGAAAAATGCAATCCATTTTATTTATACTAGTTTTTAATACAAAAATTCATTTTCACAGTTTGAGTTTTTTGGCTGGTTTTACAAAAGGTAAAAACTGCATCGTCGATTCGACGGAGCACGATTCGACGGAGCAGGGTTAAAGAAATTCACCTGGTTTGAACAAGTAAAACGATTTAGGATGTTTTGACGTGCCGAAGTTACGTTGTACTGCGCAGGTTTCCAAAAAAGTTGAAAAATTAATTTTTTAAAAATTCATCTGCGTTGCATTGAATTGTTACTCGCTGAGTATAAGAGCAATGATTAAAAAAATGGTATGACCGTAAAGGTTAATTCTTTGACTTCATTACAAAAACAAAACAAAAATTCAGAACACCATCGGGTCGCAGGGGGAACTGTTTAAGAAACACAACTGAAAATTTGTTACATGGAATTATTACTCGCTGAGTATTAGTGCTAGGATTAAAAATACGATAAGTCAATAAAGGCCTACTGTAAGCCCTCACAACAAAATTAGACAAACAATTACTGACATCATGGGGACGCTGAGAGAGCCGCTCAAAGATCGATAACGCAACATTCATGCAGCGGCGTTGCATTGAATTTTTACTCAATGAGTATATAACCTACGATAAAAGTTTAAAAAAGAAAATGAAGGTTTTATACATGGCTTTACAACAAAAATAAAAAAATAAAAATCCGGCGTCGTCAGGTCGTGAATATATTAGCATATGTAACAGAAATGTAATATCGTTGCATGGAATTATTACTCACTCAGGAGGAGTGCTATGGTAAATTTTTTTTTACGACAGCATAAATGTGTTATTACGCTTCACAACTAAATTACAAAAAAAATTCTTGTTGTCATGATTTCAGGGATGCAATCACATAATGCAGTAAAAATGCTACAGCCATGAAAAAACGTTGCATGGATTTTTAACTCTGTGACAACTGGTACAACGGTAAGTTTTAAGGAACGAAAGTGAAGGTGAGGTCTTCGGGCATATGACAAAATTAAAAAAAAAATTGACGGCTTGTCAAAGACCCTCAGGGAACCGCCTAATGTGACGCATATGCATCACTTTTGCTGGATTAATTGAAACTAGCATCACCTTTTTTACTTTCAAAGCTATTCGAACTGTAGCTTATATATGCGGAGCCACACCTCTTTGTCCAATGCCCGTCACAGGACCCTACTTCCCTTATTCTACTTTCTAGTAGAAATGCTTCCAAAGCTATTTGAAATAACAACTTTGAGTTGTATGAGTATTTCCACGCCCCTTTGTCAAGGAAGGAAGTTCTTACCAAGTTTCATTGATTTGTGACTTATAGCTTAAAAGTTGTACCGAAAATTTGGGCTGACGAAAAGTGCCACGCCTCTATTTCAACGTCCATCAAATGTAACCAGTGGAATGGAACGTCTGATTTGAGGTCGAATTGCCCACCATAGATATTCGGTGCACTCTTTTTCCCTACTCTTATTGATTTAAAAAAAAATTATCAAAATTGGTCGAGATACACGGAAGAAAATGTTTCTTAACTGTTCTGCGAACATCTATTTATATATAGATAAATAATAATAATATGTATAATAAAGTAGATACGAAAATGGTCTAAAACATAGATTTGTGTGTATAACTTTAGAGTGGTTTGAAATATTTGAAAAAATTTTTCACAGAAATAATTTTTAAGCTGTAGAACTTTGTAAAAAATACAAAAACAACATTTTGAAAAATGTAATTTTCATCAAAAAAATCATAGGGGGTA
>OX030951.1:60972087-60979587 GCA_943735915.1 Pherbina coryleti
TCAATATGAGCTTTACAAGCTCACCCAAACCAGTATAATGAGAATGTTTATGTGTACAAAGCTTTTAAAATTACTACAGTGTCACCAAGGCAGCATAGCATCAAATAAAAAGTTTAAAATAGTGCAGGGATGGTAAAAGATTATGATTGTGTGTCAAAGATTAGCGCCGACTTCAAAGCTTTTATGTACATAAAGCAATTAATATATTGATGATAATAAAACAAAATATTAAAAATGAAAATGATAAGATTTCCAATATTATAATACATATAAATAACTATTAAAATTTGACTAAGAAATTAATGAGAAAAGTTATTTAAAATTATTTTTTACTTTGTAGGGATTTGGAAGTCGGTTTTTTTTTTTTTTTTTTTTGCTAAAAAGTTTTTTTTTTTATTTGTGACTTTATGGCAAAATTTTTTGGTTATAACTTAAAGGACATTTAATTTTTTTTTCGAAAAGCTATTCAGTTTGGTAATCGTAGTAGAGGTATGTAAGTTATTGATTAGAACGTAATGATACCTTTTTTTCTCCTATTACCTCATTGTACCTCATTGTTACCTCATTTGAGGTACGCAAACGTCAACGGGACGCACACGTCCCCATAAAATTTTATGTTTGAGGCATTTCTTTAGTAAGCTGCTGCCACAGTGCTTCCATTTTATTATCAAATAATTAAGTTAAGCTCCATTTCTCTTTTACAACCAATGAGACTTTATTTAAGACTCCCACACTATCATTCGAAATCATGATGATTGATTATTTAAATATACGCGTATTCATTGAAGAGATTAACAAACAATGGCTCGACAAGGATTCCCAGGATATAACCATATATTCTCAATCTTTGAAGTGGTTATGGCATGCAGTCGCCGTACACGTACAATGCATTTATACCCACACATACATACATGAGCGCTCACCTACCCACATATGTCTGATATCCTCTTCCATCCATTGCATTGTAATACAAATGATATAAATTATGTAGGAAAATATATCTGAATATGATTCATATCGATCGCTGGCAATAAATTCTTAATTAAGCAACGATTCACAAAAGAGGATATTAAATATAATGTAATGCAATGCTGTCAGCACAGGACAGCAATGGAAGCATTGGACAGCAATGGAAGCAGGTATTGTTTTTGTCGTTTCAAGTGTCGTTGTCATCGAAACAATTAAGAATTTAATTTGTCTGCTTAAACCTCCATCTATGTAATAATTTATATAATTCTCGCTTTAATATTTTTATATGCATTTAAATCATGTCAAGATCAGTTTTAGCGCTCCTCTTCAATTCATTGGTTTCTCTTTTATTTCTTGAACCATAAATTTCTTGAAAAGGTCTCAAAAGTCTACATTTTTTTTTTTTTTTTTCTTTAAAATCATAATTCTATGACTAGTTCAATGAATACAGTACAAATTTAATACGAGTAGAACTACAAATACATAATATTAAGTGTTATTTTTCAAAAAAGTATTCAAATTAAATAATTTTTTGTCGAGCTGTTAGTAAAATTTACAATAATGCTACCTTGGGCAAAAAATATCGGAATCCCCAAAAAAATTTATTTTTTGACAAATTTTTTTATTTTTAAGTTGGCACTACTGTCACTGACATCTGTGTCAAACTACACGTAAAAATATTCATTAGCGTCGAAATATCCTTCAATTCCTTCTTTGTTTCGGTTTCTATATCTTCTATAGATTTAAAATGGTGTCCACGGAGGGGTCTCTTGAGTTTAGCGAATAGCTAGAAGTCACATGGTGCTAAGTCACGCGAATACGGTGGTTGCGGAACGATATGGGTAAATTTTTTGGCGAAATGACCACGAATTACGAGTGCAGTGTGAGATGGTGTATTATCGTGATGCAAAAACCAAGAATTGTCTCTCTCAAATCCGGTCTATTTTGACGCACAGCATTAAGCAAATGACGCATAACACCCAGTTTAGCCGGTTGGGGGGAGTTCATAATGCACCACACCACGTTAATCGCAGAAAACTGACAACATGACCTTGATTTTTGAATTGCTTTGATGTGGTTTTTTCGGTCTCGGCCAACCTTTGGCACGGTATTCACCCGATTGATCGGCTGTTTCCGGATCGTATGCATAGACTTAAGTCTCATCACCAGTTATGATGCGTTTTATTTTGTCTTGATAGTCGGAAAGCATTGTTTTACACACATCAACGCGGCGCTATGAAATTTTGCGTTTTCGGCACCAATCGAGATTTCACTTTTCTGAGGTTCAAAATGTTTTCACTGATTCTTCCGATATCCAACAAGGTCAGTAAAATTTCTGACTGTCAATCGACGATTTTGGGTCACCAGTTTTTTTATTTTGCTAACGTGTAGCTCATCAGTTGATGTTGATATTTGTCCTGGCCGTGCCTCGTCTTCAACGATTTCTCAACCCTCTTTGAACATTTTGTACCACTCATAAACTCTTATTTTCAATAGAGATTGCTCATCGAAAACCTTCTGCAACTTTTTCGACATTTCGGCAGCAGAAATTTCATTCCGAACACACAATTTAACGGAACTACTTAGCTATTTACAAAAGTACGCGTATCTCAAACACCATATATATTTTGACATGTAATTTGGCACAGATGTCAGGGACAGTAGTGCCGACTTAAAAATAAAAACATTTGTCCCTATATAAAAATAAATTTTTTGGAGATTCCGGGATTTTTTGCCCACAGTAATACATCGTTTGAGTAGAATGCTCACATGTTCACAACCCTTTTGTTGATAGACAAAGGCACCACCAATTTTTAACTTGCTATATTTAAGGTGGGTATGACCGTATCTGAATGTTGAGTTATCATTAGTCAGCCATGTTTCGGACTGGAACACGTACTTCCTTTGACCAGTGTTTACCTCGGGTAAGGCTTGTGATTTTCATTTATGCTTTGGTGTAATACAAGCAGGGTTGACAACTTACAATAGCAAAATCCAGCACAAATTTTCACTCCGACTGCCGAGACTCTAGGGTGTATTTATGGATTCATATTTCATGCATTGTCATAAAACCCTTTTTATTGCGCACAAATACCTCAAATAGTGCTCTGAATCATCGACGCGTTGTTGTTGTTGTTTTTGATCGAATGTGAGCAACGAGGTACCTTTTTCGAAACGAGCTTTCTAATGGACAAATGTTAATGCAAAACGATTAATACACTGCTTTCCAATATCTTTAAAGAGTCAGCTATCTCACGATCTTTTTTTATGTTTTCTAGATTCAGCATCATCGATGTTCCTACCGCCGTGTTTAAAATCAGTAAACTTCTCTGCCATTTTTTTCGATGAAATAGAGTCCAAATAACACTTGTCAAGCCACTGATTTGCTTGAATGATATGCTTAATCAACGAAGATTAGACTTTTCCATTGATTTGAAATAATAAAAGTAGATCACTAAGGCCACTGTACGTTGTGAATAAAGCCCGTAATAAATGAAGTATAGTAAGTAGTTGCTAAATATTGTAAGGTTAGTTAATAGTCAATGATTAGAGTTTCTTTTCTTTTTTATCGTAAAATTATGTTTTAAACTTTTCTCATACTAGCAACTATCATCATGCGAGAACATATAGAAATCAAAATTGATGCCAATGCCGCAGAAACCTCAGTTAAGACTAAGTCAGAGGATGTGCACATAGAGAATGATGCCAGCGGCAATCACTCCGAGGTTAGTGGTGCCACCGGGCTTCCAATGGTGCTTGTCTTTATGACCAAGCATTTGCGCGTAAAATTATTAATTAAGCTTGCTCTAATTCAATGTGTCGACCGAGTCACCATCCAAACGTGGAAGAACATCTTGTTTGTATCAATCGATCCAGATGTATTCAAAACCCACACAGCGACACATACATTGTGTGCGGCGAAGCCAAGATTAAAAATTTACCGAAAAAGGCTAAAACTTTTGACGCCAAAAAGTTTAATGCACCTGACGTTGCTGGTTTTTCTACTATTGGCACATCTACATCGGCTGCAGCCATACCCTAGGATGATGAGGAAGAAGTTGATGAAACCGGAATTGATAAAAATTACATTGAGCTAGTTATAACCAGGCTAAGGCCATTCGGGCGCTTAAGATTAACAACAATGATATCGTCAATGCGATCATGGTGCTAACGATGCTCTTAAGTGAGCCAAACAATGTATGACCTCAAATATGTATTTTATATATCCGCTTCAACAAAAAGACGACACTTCACAGAAGAAAATAATATCATTGAAAGCATTTAATAAAATTTTACGTTTTAATTAACATAAAAACACAAATTTTTTGTTATTCGTGTGTAATAATTTCGAAAATTTGTGTGACTAATTCGATAATTGTTAAATCGGTTTTATTATTTTTATAAAAATTAAAAGAAATTGCTTTCTTTCATTTCTTCAATATTCAGTATTCGGTTGTCTTTTTGATTGTTTGATTGTTTCATTGCGCTTTTCATTACAGTGATTTAATTAAATTAAAAATAAGAGGTAATACTTTCTTGAAATTAGAAAATGGTTGTAGTTATGTTAATGGTTATGGTAATGGTTATGATTATGGTTATGGTTATGGTTATGGTTATGGTTATGATTATGGCTATGGTTATGGTTATGGTTATGGTTATGGTTATGGTTATGGTTATGGTTATGGTTATGGTTTTGGTTATGGTTATGGTTATGGTTATGGTTATGGTTTTGGTTATGGTTATGGTTATGGTTATGGTTATGGTTATGGTTATGGTTATGGTCATGGTTATGGTACTGGTTACGGTTATGATTATGGTTATGGTAATGGTTATGATTATGGTTATGGTAATGGTGGTTTTAAATTGGATATTTTAAAACAAAATAAGGGCTTCAGTCAAATTTATTAGTAAAGGTATGAATTCATACCCTGCTGAGGCGTTTACTTTATATTGATATTGATGTTGAATTGAAGAAAATCAATTAAAA
The DNA here is from genome assembly GCA_943735915.1 of Pherbina coryleti. NCBI lineage: Eukaryota > Metazoa > Arthropoda > Insecta > Diptera > Sciomyzidae > Pherbina > Pherbina coryleti. Next base: position 60,977,045 of record OX030951.1, read on the forward strand.
TGAAGACTATATTAATTTACTCTTCGTTATGATAACCATAAATTTATAAAAATAACTTAAATAGTGTATTTCTTCACCAATAAAGTTAAAACCTGATATTAACGCATTTGAAATTTAAGGTGAGTTTTTAAAAAATTGTAACGCCAGAAGGTAAGCTCAGCATTTGTCTAGAACCCTCAATTAACTAGGTGGAAAATAAGAGCATTTCATGCTAAATAAAGTTATAACACGCTATTAAAGTTCCCTTCACAAGATTCCCTCTGCATTGTCCTTCCTTAACATGCCTTGCCATTGATATCATCTCAATAACCATCCGCATCCGGTCAATCTGTACAATCTGAGCTCTTGAATATATTGCATTTTTTCTTACTTGAATTGAACTACAAGTTCTTATTCAATACAATAATTCATGCAATCAATACGATCACTCATTCATTCAGCCGGTTGTATATTCATTCATGCAGTCAATATTTTTACGCAGCTCAACTATGCAGAGTTGTAGAATATATTTTTTTTGTTTTTCATTTCCTAAGTAAGAGCTCATAAAACTTGTTCATGGAAATGCAAGCGGAACTGTTGTGCTGCATGAGCAGGTTCCTGTACATGTTTAAATATACTTATCGAAGAACCAACGCAAGCACGTTAAAGAGCATAAATTATAAATAAAAAAATGAAAAACGTTGCATGCATGCGTAGTTTTAATGCAACATTTATTATGTTGCCAGAGATTCACACTTACAAGTGTGCAAAACACCTTTAAACACACATGTGTTAATACACACACACATGCACATACCCATACAAAATGGTGAGCATATTATTTCCTTTCGTGATGCCAAACCTAAACATCTACACATTTCAATAACATTCTCTAAAGTTCGCGAGCAGCAACAAGCGGCAAGCTATACATCATCAAAAGTCACAGTCATCATCTTAGTGTTGCGCTCATTTCACTTAGGCAACATCAACTGCTTACTTTATCATTATACTATACTATATCAAAAATTTTTTTTTTTCATAAAAACATGGTCTTTTTTTATGTATTTAGCTCTGATTTTTATTGTTTAAAATGTATGTGTAGTTAATAGCATTGGTGTCAATGCATTAAATTCTCTTTGTAATAGAAGGACATTACTGTCATTATTATTTATTTACGATATTGTAGTGGCAACTGTGGATTGCCCAGCGTTATTAAAGTTAATAAATTTTATTGTTCCTCAAAAATCTCTTCGTCGTTCAGATATGTTTTATTTAGGCACTTGCCGAACAAATTATGCTGTGAACTCCCCAATCAATAGATCATTGCATGAATTAAATAATTTTTCAACTAAGTGCAACTTAGATTTTGCAATATCTAAGGTTTCTTTTAAAAATATATTGAAAAATGTTATTTAGTTAATACTTAGTCAGTTTAGAATTTTTCATTTGACTAAATGTAAATAAATAAATAAATAAATAAATAAAAATATAATCAATTTCTTTCTCCCTATTCTTTGAAAATGTGGGAGTTTTATGACTTGTCAAATAACTCTCTTCGATTCACCGAAAACTAAGAGTAGGAGAAATAAGACGAGTTGAAGCGAAAACTTGCACCATTCAACTGTTTAACTGTTACTGTTTAAACTACATACAAATTCTAACAATATTGCCTTCAGCACTTAAACAATACACTAAGTAGCATTTTTTTTTTGTTTTTTTTTTTTTTTAATATTTTCACTCATTTCAAATAGTTCGTGTTGGTTTTTTGTTGAACTTCTGCCAACACAATAATTATGTTTGAATTAATGTCACTCATACGCCGCCATGACTCAAAGAAATTTGAAATGCTGCATTTTATTTTTTTTCTTGTTATTTAGATCTGTAAATAATTTAATTTATATAAATTGAATTAATCAACCTACACTATAGGAATTTCATGCAAACGCCCACGCCAAAAAAACCAGCTCACTTGTTATTATAAATGACGTCACCTAATGAAATGCAAACATTTGTTTAAAACACTTCCAAGCTTAAGCTAAAAAACTCATTCAAAATGCAGCCTACACCGCGTGTTCACTTTATATAGCAACTGCTTTTTTTACTTACCCATCCCTACGTCCCTCCCAGCCTCCATTTCAGCCTTGCTCTTACATATTTCCACATGCATCACTGCAATATCATAATTATTTTAATCAAATATACATGAGTATAAAATAAATTGATTACTTGAACAGCAGCAAGCTGCGTGTTGATTGAATTGCTTTGAAATTAAATTGTTTTTGTTGGTGTTTTATATGTTGTTGTTTTTTTTTTTTTTTGTTTTTGCACTCTTGTCCAGCACTTTCCGTCAGCATATAATTGGATTTTGGCAAACAATTCAACAATTAGAGGTCATTTGTAGGTGATTGTGTTTACCTTCAATTAATTTCTTTTTTATTCATGACATCACGTAATTTGTTGCTTTTTGTTTATAACCACATTTTGTAATAATAAATTTTGAATATTAATTACTTATCATTATGTGTCAAGGAATTGTATAGAAAGTTTAAAATTAGCCGGCCTAT
>OX030951.1:60984587-60997087 GCA_943735915.1 Pherbina coryleti
AATTCATTTCATTACCACCGAAAAAATTACATGTTTGATCGCAGCTATGACCCGCCTGTTCTACAGTTGGCTTGACTGACCGCAGTATGTGTGTGTACATAACTACGATAACCGATTGCCAGAAAATCAGCTTTTTTAAATCCAAACAGTTTTTTGTGCGCTGGCTCTTAGTCTATAGGAAACGTTCTGTGAAAAAGCGAAAAAGTGCTCTCCAAGCCAAATAAATAAATAAATTGCATGCGGAATTTCACACTTTAAATGTGAAAAATACAAAAAATTATTCAATTAAAAAAAACTCAAATTAAAAAAAGAAATTAAAATACATAAATTCATAAGTTAATCAATACTACTCGTCGCAGTCTAAAACGCGCATTTTCTTGTGATTATCTATTTCGAAATCGCTTTCGTTACTTGAAGATATTGCAACGGAGTTATTAGTTGTTTCCATTGGAATGGAATTATTATCTGCGATAACCATATAGTCGGCGATAAGTCTTTGTGATGACGGTCGTTTTGTAAGCTTATTATAAATGTCGCGATAACCGGATACACACAATCTAAGCTCTTTTTGGAATTTCATTCTTCTGCGGACGTTGTTATCTATTTTAAGAAAATGCTTTTCTAATTTGCAACTTAGCTGGATTCCTGCATAGATGTTATCTGCTGTCAAAAAATTCGATTCTTCTTGTCCATCTTCATGATCAGTTAAGATAGTGATAGTGCCACTCTCATTTACGGGAATTTGCTTATTTGTTCTTACGTTTTTCCCTTTATTGCTGTTTTTAATGATAATTTCAGCTAGTGTAGAGTTTTTTCTATGCATAGAATAGAAAACTCGCACAAAAAAAAATCACAGAAAAAAACTCGTATAAAAATAAAAACCGCATAAAACAACTCGCACAAAAAAATCGCACAAAAAAAGACCGCACAATAACAGGTTTGACTGTAATAATAATAATAAAAAATATGGCGTGGTCTATTTGTTGCCAGAAAAAAAAATTAATTAGAAATAAGTCCATTAATTAATTTTAGTTCCGTACAAATTTTTGTCACTTTCTTGTAAAAAGGTACAAAGAATTTTATATCAACAATTTTGTTATTTATATTTTTGATTTTTTTATTATTTATACTCAATTCTTTTTCAAAAATGGTCTTTGCTGTAGGAAATACCTGCTTGGAAGCTTTTCTGATAATGTTTGCTGTTTGGAAAGAGGGTTGCAAAAAAGAGTTTTTAAATTTGATTGTAAATAAATTATTTGAAAGATACTGTAAGACTTTTATTTTTGTATATTACACAATGGAAAAGTTTGGATGGGAAATTGTTCTTGGGAAATCTTTGAAATCTGCTGGCTGCATTTCATTAATATTCAATTTTATATTTGTCTAAGGTTCTGTGAACACAATCAGTTTCCTGTATATGGGAATGGCCTGGCTCAGAGAATTTTAGGGTGATGTTTTTCACTTTTTGATTATCTGATAAAAATATCAACTTTGTTGTGGACATCATTCGATTTTTGTTTTGAGCCACGCATGAATCACTCGACAAAAGTATTTTTTGAATACTTGGATATTCTGCTATTATAAGCTAGAACAATGTACGCAAATATTTATACACTCTTTCCATACCCTTTATTTTCAACTGTCTACTTTTTCACTTTTTCACTTTTTCACATTAAAAATATTAAAACAAAAAACATAAAATAATTGGTTGAAAAAAAAAATAACTAGCCACAAGTATCTAAGTTAAATGAACATAGAGAAAAGTGCTTTTCGTTAATCATGTACACAATTTTGTACTGAAATTTTGCTCTATACCCCATTCGTATGGCGTATGGAGCAAGAGATCACCAACAATTTCTGCATAAAGGCATATAGAGCAAAATGGACACGAAATATCTCAGTTTCTGGAAGAGATAGCTAAGACCAGGGCTCTCATCACGTATTATGAGAATCGTTTGACGATATCGTCTTGACGACAGTTTAACTTCACGTAACTCTAAAACTGTAGTATCGTCTTTACGATATCGTTTTGCTTGCTTCATGTATGGCTAACAGCTGATCATTGCTATCGTCTGAACGATTGATATGAAACGATAGTAAATTTGATATCGTCTTCGCTTACTGTGTTATTTAAAATCGTGAAAGAAATAAAATTTAAATGTTTCGGATATGAAATTTCATTTTTTTTTTTTATGAGCGATGATGAGTGTGAAGAAAACCCTAATTGCTACGACAAAGATAAAAGATAAATCAAATCCTTTATCTCTTCCAAATAAAAAAGTATGTATGGTAAAAATACTAATTTATTTATTTTTTGTAACAAATTAAGCTTTGTTCAACGCTTTCGCTTGTCGAAGGAGCCATTTTTGTCTGTATTAAAAACAATTGACCTTCAAAGTGAAAATAGTTCGAATGCGATGGTTGTGAGTATATTTGTTAACTGATAACAAAACTTAATCAAATTATAAATGTTTAAAATTGTTCAACAGAATTGCGATCATAAAATGCGGACAATGGCATTAAATGGAAGATTTACCGAAAGTTCGCATCATTCCTTGATGTAGAGGCATTTAGAGATACTTTTATAGATGGTGCTGTAGGGAATAATCACTAAATAAAAAAAATATTTTAAGTAGTATTTTATTGAGAAAAATACGTTTTTTTTATTCTGAAATGATTGTACAAAAAATATAGTTGTTACAAATGTGAAGTTGCGAATCTGAAATCCTTACTGTTCAAGATATCAAAAAACACTCAATAGGAATTTGGCGTGGATATCATTATTGTTCTTGTTACTATATATACCTAGTTTTATTTTTGTGAGGAGTACAAATTTGGCAATTTAGCACAGCATATACTTCCAATTAAGCAATGGGATGTAATAGTAAAAAATATTTAATTTTTCAGATATGCAACTTCACATTTGTAACGACGATATAAAAAATTCTTGTTGAAAACTGAAGTGAACTTTTATATGCATATCTTTAGTAACTTGAATCATTTATATTTTAATATTAATTTTCTCAAAAAAATGCTAAAACTATGTTAATGTTACACGAAAAGTTTCAAAATGGGATCTTTATTTGTTTACGAGATAGATAACCTTATGTGCAACAGCGCACACTGCACGTGCAAGCCGAGCAGTGTTTTTTATAAGTTCAATTGTGTTTTACAAGCTCGGATCCTAACCGGTCGGTTTATGCATGCGCTAATTGCGGTGCTCTATGGTTTTTCAGTGACTCCTAAACTTAAAAAAATGTACGATGAACGAGACGATAACGATAGTCTTATACGAATCAAACTATTGACGATATCGTCAGAAAGTATCGTTTGAACGATGAGCGTTTTGAAAGTAACGTGATGAGAGCCCAGATTGCAGATTTGAAAAATTTGGTATCAAAAACCCGGGACGATACCATTAACTGAAAATTGTCAAAATGGCGTATGGAGCACATGAATCCCCGAACTACGACATGTATCAGAAAGGATAAGATTTTGAGGAAAATTTAGTCGAGTTTTTTGCATCAAATCTGCAAATGAATCCGAGTTTTTGTTATAAAATGCAACGAAATTTTTTAACGTAGAATACGATATACGGGGGTGTTGATCTGGAGCACAAAATTTTGAGAAAATGTTTGTCAATTTCATTATAAGTTTTTAATACTTTATGCATGCATTGAAGAAAATTCAAGTATGGTCGTAACATATTTAATATGTCTTCTTTTGATTTGTATTTAAATAATCATATTTCTACATATAATTTTTTTGATTCTATAAGTAAATCAAAATTTAACTCCTTCAAATTTTGTATTAATTTGCATATGCTTTGTATTTTATGTATTATAACATCATGTGTAAGAGCAGCACGATTATCTCTGTATTCATCACAGAACCAGTGTGAGAAAGAGAAGAAGTATAATGACCAAGTAGCGAACGATGTGTACATACACAACATTGATAAGCGAAGCAGAGAAACAAAACTGTGCTTACCCAGTTGGCCACGTCTTTAAGACATCCTCAATGTCTTACAGCCTTATTCATAAACACATTTTAGAGGCAGCGCAACTTTAAACGGGCTTTAAACAAGAAAACGTTATTCATAAACATTTTTCGTAGTTGTTTAAGAGCTGCATAACTTAAACGCCGAAATTGGCGTTTAAAGGTTACGTAAATACAACCATGATTTTTGTTTTTCTTTTCTTTTTATATCAAAGACATGCTCCATATGCGCCCTTTGCAGCATTTTTTTATGCGGCGGCCATTGTAAATCCATAGGAATTCTTAATTTTTGTAGAGATTTTCTATTAAGCCCAGTATGCTGTAGAAGCGGAAAGAAACTTTCCATAAGGAATGCATTGAGTTTTTGACAGCGAAAAGGCAGCGGAATTTTTTTTCGCTTCTTAGTACGCTGTAGAGGTGAAAAATTTGTTCAATGCTAGCAAGTACAACCACCATATGGAGAGTTGAAATGTCGAAATTTCGCTGTCGATTATATATCCGGGCATTTAATTGGCACCAGAATTTTGACATTTCAATAAGAAAACAGTACGACCTCGCTTTACGCAACACTCGATTATCGCAATACTCAAAAATTTATATTGTTGACTCAGTAAACGCAACTTGAAAAAAAAAATGCACAATTATCGCAACTTCCATTTGTGTACACTTCCATACACTTCTTTTCTTGTAAAATACATTTTTGATGTACGAAAAATCTCTTAAAACAGTATTTAAGGAAACAAAGTGCATATCTTAATACATAAAACCACAATATCTAGGATTCAGAGCCATAAAGCTTGATGTTTAGAAGTTTAATTGCGTTTCTTTAACATTAACTACGTCAACTGGCCTAATTTATATTAGTTGCATTGAGCTAGGTCGTACTGTAGTTGCTTTTTTCTCCACACAAACATTTTTGACTCTACACTAATATTTCGGGTGTAGAATTATATGCCAAGAAATTTTCGTTTCTACAGCATACTAGGCTTTAGCAAGGTTGCATAGAAGCTGCGTAAAGCCTTAAACAGTGCGAAACTAAACAAGCGTTTAAAGGTTGTTTAAGGAAATCTATTGAATAAGGCTGTTAATGACTAACGTATTCTACGTATGACCTATGCGCCCGTGTTATCTAACACAGGCTTGAGCTTTTTTTTTCTATATAGCATTCTGTAGTAAATTTCCTGCTTTTATAACTGAAAAATGTAATAAATGACTAACAAACAAATTATGCGCCTTTGAAACATTACACCTCTTATTGATACACTTTTAAGCATTGGTGGATCTAGGATTCGCCAGAGGGGGGCTGAAACTACAGTTTTGTATGCCAAGGGAGGGGCTAAAGCCCTTTCAGCCCGTATGTAGATCCACCACTGCTCTTAAGTAAATTTAATTTTAAGTCTTGTAATGATTTTAAGAGTATGATAATATAATTTAGAGTGATATTCATCACAATAAAAAAAAAAATTATTAAAATAACTATTAACTTCTTTTCAACTCTCTAACATTTTTAAGTATTCATGTCTTTTACCGTTTTTAGAACTATTTTCCTTTAATATGACAGCACTTAGCATTACAACGACCAAAAATTTTCAATTTTTAATGAAATTTCAACATGAAAACAATTTCATGTCCATGTCATAATAGTTTTCAATAATTATATTAAATATGAACGAGCATTTCAGCACAAATACGCTCAAAATGTAAGCGAAATTTTGCAGAAATTATCATTAAGTTAAGCAGCATTCAAAAGTTTTAGCCGAAAGTTATGGTTCTTAACTTATACTTAGAGAACTCAACATAATGCAAGCGAAGCCTGCTCGAAGGCGGCAAAGTTGCAACAAATACGCGTTGTCAACAACTTGATTCTTACAGCAAATCCGCTTAAATGAGCGAAGCGAAACTTTCGCGGAAAGCACTTTGCGTAGAGTGTTTGTTAGTATGGGAGGGAGTGTGTGTACGTGTGTCTGCGTGGGAGGCTGTTAGAGTGTGTTAATGTAAAGAGCGTCAGTGTTTGGGTTTTTGTTTTATTTGTTGCTTATTTTTTTTTACTCACACACATAAACACACCCATACACATACTCATAAAGACGCTCTTTACTCCAATGATTCTTAGAAGTTGCTTTGTCTTTTATGTCGTCGCTAAAACTTCGCCAAAAAAAAAGAACCTATTTAAATTTATGTTACATGCATTATAATGTACGCAGACAGCCTAAGAAGGCAACTTTAGTGGGAGTTGCAAAAGTGGTGCGTAGTTGGCAGCTCTTCACTGCTTCTCAGCTGCGTTCATACATCTGCTGCAGCGTGATATGAAATGGGATTTCCATGTTTTCTTTCAAAGAGTCCTTGCAAAATACATATAGTACATACGATTCACATACTATCACATACATATGATTTTCTGTAAGTTTAAAATAAGAAAATGTAAAAACAAAAATCTCAGGCAAAAAACTCAGCATTATGTAGAATATATATTTTAAAGTCGTAGTTAAAAATGCGCAGACATGACTTTGATGTCAGAATGAAGCAAAGTTGCAGCCTTTTTCAGCAGCAAACAAGCTTTTCAACATAAAAGTAAATAGCATTGTTGTTATTTAAATTATTTAAAGGTTATATATTAAGGGAACACTTTATTCATTCAAACCGCCAACACGTAGGCTACTAGTTAAATTTCGGTAACTGGCATCGCTTATGTCAAATTTGACATTTCCATTGGAAAGTAAGACATTTTTTAACTTGTACGTTCTCCCAAAATTTTGGTGTACGTGCTCTTATTGTGTTGTTTACAGTTCTTTTAAAATTATATTTCAGCAAAAAAAAAAAAATCAACACGTGAACATTTTCGGGCGTTTATTACTTACATCTTTCGATGTGAATTATCTCAATAAGAGTTCATCGATGAAATCAATTTGATTGATTTGGTGACAAAGCACCATCAAAATGCTGTATTTATCGGTGGTGTACAGAATTCAAACTCACTGACGCATTTCGTGAAGGGCGTCCAAAATCTACTATTGTCCCACAAAACATTGATGCTGTGCAAGAACTGATAGTGCACGAACATCATATGCCATACCGTGCCTTTGATGCATCTCTGGGAATTGCTTCCGTCTGCATACATACTATTTTGCATGAACACATAGTTGTAAAATGATTTGCTAACCTTGGATATCACATCATTTTATAATCGCTCAAAAAAGGTTCGTGTCGATTGGAGAAAAAAAACCGCTCAAGAAATATAGTTGTGGTGCATCAAAAGACGCCTATAAAATCATGATTGGTTACGAATCATGCTTATATACGTATAAACCTGAAAGTAAACAACAGTTGACTATATGGGTCTTTCAAGATGAACTAAATCCAACAAAAGTTGTTCGAGCTCGAAGCACTGCGAAGCAATTGGTCGCCTGTTTTTCCAAAAAACTATTCATGTAACCACGGTATCACTTAATACACGTGGAACGATCAATTCGGAATGGTATCACCATTTGTTTGCCAGAACTTTTCCCTGAAGTAAAGAAAACAAACAAGAGTCAAAAAAATATTCTTCATTAAGACAATGTGAACTCCACGCACCAGCTCAACCAAAGTAATTTTTGATCACTCAAAATATCGAATTAATAAGTCATCCGTCATACAGTTCTGATTTGGCACACAATGACTTCTTTTTGTTCCCGCAACGATTTTCGACGCCAAAAGAAGTCGTTCATGCGTTTTAAAACTACACCCAAAGAAAAAAAAACGCTTATCGCCAGTTTGCCGCAAACGAACTTCGTTTGTCGTGCTTGAAATCGTTATTTGCAAACGTTTCAACAGTTGCCATAGTATCAGTTCAGTTGCGAGAAACGCGTCATATAGTTGCAGGAAATTAATTTCGTTTGTCATAAACGCGAGTGACTTTTAAATTGCTGCAATTGAAAACTTCGTTTTTCCCAACTGAAAATTTTGTTTATTTTTCCCTTCGTTGTATAAACATAACGCTTATAGTTTAGAGTTACTTTTTGGACAAATTGTTACTATATAAGGAAATTGGTAGTTTGCTTAGTACGCGGACGGAGATAGCAACGGAGGTGCAATCCATAAGAAGACGGACGGACATAAAGAGAAAGATTATTAATATAATAAACAATAATGACCAAAATAGCTTGCGGTATAAGATATATTTTTAAGTTGTGACAACTGAATATTTGTTTGCGGCAAATACAGCTCGCAAACGAAGTATAGTTGGTGAATTTTTCATTTGTGGTAAACGAAAAATTTTTTTGCGTGTATGTTTTGGAGGTGTATCAAGCGGAATAGAACACAAGCAAACATATATTTATCATAAGCGAGACTATTTTAAAAACCAATAAAGATATTTTTAATGGAAAAAAGAGCAATGGAATGGAAAAAAGAGAAAGAAACGACAGCATTAACACAACACATTGCAGAAAGTGGACACATAGCTGATTTTGACGACATAAGAGTAATTGACAAAGAGAGAAGAGAAACTAGAAGACATTTGTTGGAGTCTCTGCATATTCAAAGCAAAGCAACAAAAACCATGAATACAAAAGAGGACAACGACAACATCAGCTCGGTGTATTCCACAGCTTTAAAAGCTTAACCAGCTGATTAATGTTTACTTTTCGTCTCATCGTCCAAAAGTTTCGTCGTTATTGTTAATTTTTGTTTTTCTGCTTTGTTTAAAAGTTTATTGTAAAAAATAAAAGTGCAATATATATGTTTCATGGTGTGATGTAAAAATTATAAAAGTAATATTGCTCATATAAAATATGTAATATATGTATATATAGTAATTGTTATATGTTTTTTAGATTTAATAAAATAATCCCCTGAAGAAGGAAGGAATAACTTCCGAAACGTCGGGAAAAATTGGAAAAAATTTTTAAAATTTAATTAAAAAAAAAACCACTTGACCAAAAAAGCCTGAAATTGACGACAACAAAAAAAAAAAAAAAAAAAAAAAAAAAAAAAAAATTCTGTTCTTATAATTATTTCCGAAATATATGTAGTCATCCTCGTATTATTCGGGACAACCCCTTACAATTTTCCACTACTCGAAAAAGTAATGAATCGCAGATATCAGTTCAATCGAAGAAGATTTAGAAGTACAAGCTTTGGTTAGTCAAAGGGATTTATATGGAAAAGAACGCTATCCTACCAATTGAATGATATCCCGAAAGCACCAACTCTATTCGTAGTTTTGAGGTTCCGCTACCCGACTTTAATTAAGTTTTGGCAGCTATTGATCGGCTAAAAAACATCAAAGCCTGCTGTGCAGTTCAAAAATAGAAGCAAAGACTTATTTAAATGGTCAAACGCATTTGGTTGACATAAGATCCAGTCGAGTGCATTGTGTAAAAAACTGGAGTTCATCGTTCACAAACTACGAAAAATCTTTGAGAAGACTACACAAAAACTCTGAACTTGGTGCTGCACGGGTGCAGCCGTTAAGGGTACTTTCACAAAGACCAGGTGAATTTTTTGGGGATACACCTGAATGGGTCGACATGGAATCCGTTGAAGAATTCTATTTCGAAGAGTCGCCGAAGTTTCCAGCTTCTTCAATTCCATTTACTGAGAGCATAGACTCTTGGATTAAAGAGGGAATTATTTTTATAAATGAAAATAATTTTTTTCAAATTTTTTTCATAATTATTCTAGTCATGATAGCACACATAATAAGAGCTATTCAAGGTAATTATATTTTTAAAATATATTTAAAAATATTTTTTAATCAATTCATTTCATTATTTCGTATACTACGTTACTTTTTTGGAGGCGAGGGGTTTTGAAATGCACTACAAAAAGTAACGGGGGATAAAAAAAAGTTGAAAATCGTTCACGCAATTAATGAACGACCCCATTATTGTCGCACATCTTATTGTCGAAACGCTTAAGGACTCGTTCATAAGCTACCATTTTTTTTACCCCCCCCCCCCCCCCCTCCCCTCCCCTCCGTTAGTCTTTTTCAATACATTTCAAGCCTCTCCGTTACTTTGCGTAGTGCTCAGTACTTGAGTATTAGTGCTACGATTAAAAATATGATACACCAATAAAATAAATAAATAAATAACTGGCCATTTCAGCTCTTGAAAGGACTTTGACCTCGCTTCTTATGATCAATTGTGTTTTGCGTGTTATTAAGTTTGTACACAATTGACCGAGAACCGGACCTACAGGTTTAACGCCGACTTCGACTTCGAACGGCGATGAACGAAAGGTGGCAGCCGTACAGAAAAATCATTTTAATTCAAATAATTTTCTGCCGCTGCTGGTATTCGAACCCGGGTCTCCAGGTTCGTTGACATAGAGGCCACGCACTTTAACCAACTACACCACGGATGCCACATACACTTATAAAGGCCTCACAAAAAAATTAGACAAAAAACTTCTGACGTCATGGGGACACAGAGAGAACCTCTCAAAGATCGACAATGCACTATTGATGCAACGGCGTTGCATTAAATTTTACATGGTAAGTATATAAGCTACAATAAATGTTTAAAAAGTAAAATGAAGGATTTATACTTGGCCTTACGATAAAAATAAAAAAAGAAACAATTCTGAAGTCGTTAGATCGTGATGATAGCAGCTTATGTAACAGAAATGTAATATCGTTACATGGAATTATTACTCACTCAGGAAACGTGTTAAGGTATATTTTGTTTTACAACAGCATATGTAGATGTGTTATTTCGCCTCACAACTAAAATACAAAAAAAAATTCTTGTCATCATGATTTCAGGGTGGCAACCACATAATGCATTAAAAATGATACAATCATGAAAAAACGTTGCATGGACTTTTAACTCTGTGGCTACTGGCTTAACGGTAAATTTTAAGGAACGAAAATGAAGGTGAGGTATTCGGGCACATAATAAAAATAAAAAAAATTAAGGCGTCATGAGACCCCTCAGGGAACCGCCTAAAATGACGCATATGTATCACTTTTGCTGGATTAATTGCATGCAGCTAAGGCAAAGTTAATGCACCAAGGAAAAGTACATTCCATCTCCAAAGGAAAAGCAAATAAAACAAAATATCAAAAGCAACAACACCAACAATAACAACAATAATCTAGTTAGTTATGACTTCAACAGTTTTTTCCTGGCAACCAACATTGCTCACAAACAAAAAAAATAACACAATAAAACCAGACTATGAACCCGGAAAAGGCCTATAAAATGAATTAGGATATGGATAAGGACAAAAATTAAGACACACCTAAAACGCACCTTTCCCAACTAGGAAAGAGACTGGGTATATTATATGAAGTCAAGAATTTAGTCATGGATTTAAACGAAAATTTGGACATGAAATAGGAGTATAAAGAAACACTGTCACGTTAAACCTATGGGTGTGTCCATGACCTATACAATTGGGTTTTTTTTTAAGAACCCAATTGCAACGGCATCAGTACCTACCACACGTAGAATGAGCATCACACGTAGAATGAACAACTGTTCCGTTGAACGTTGCACCATTTTTTCAAAAAGTATTTTACCTAAAGTATATTTTAGTAATTTTTAAAACTGCTCTTAAGCTTATTATAGTAGACAGATTTTTTTTAATTTGACTTTAATCCCACAACTAAACGTTAACATTGCAACGTCATTCCCAAACATTTTGCTTAATCCTAAAGCAAATTGAAAGCCAAGATACCTCATCTGCTTACAATATTTAAATCCTTATTGATTATTCTGACAGAAAACAAAAGAAGCCACTAAGTATTTCAAAAAAAATATTCCCATAAATCTTCAAAAGGTTTGCTTACAAAAAAATCATAAATTGTAAACATGATGTGAAATGTAAGTAGGTCAAGGTGTTCGAAGCAACGCTTCGTTATAGCAACTGAGCTAGCTCGGTTTCACTGAAGTCAACTCAAAAGCTCATTGAAATCTATGCAAAACAAATTAACTGCACTTACATATTTGCTTCAGTAGCTCAAATAGTGCTGCCACATTGTTGGATTTTAAACTTATTAAACAACATGCACTATACATAGTTATACGCCCTTGATTTGTTCTTGAATAGTTTTCTACTAATCTCTTCACAAATCGCTGTTAAACTCTGCAATTGCGTAGAATTGCTGCTTACTTGTTGTTCTTTTTGTTGCTGCGAGCGAGCAACGCTTTGTGTTTTGTTCTTACTTCATCTTATCGCACATATGTATGTACGTATTAAGTATGCTTAGAATGCACGATGTGGTTGTATTTGTAAAACGTTGCGCATACTTTTTTTCAATCACGTTCAATTTACAACAGAGTGAAAACGTTTCAACTACGTGACTTACAAATTATTTGAAATGCATTTTTTGACTGCTAGTTGCTGCTCACGGAATATTTTTTCTCTTTCTCTCTCTCTCTCTATCTTTTTCTTTCTCTCTGTCTTTTTTGTCAGCAACATATGTCACACATGCACACACAATCATAGATTTCGTAAATACTTAACTCATCTGCTGCATTGCTGTTGATATGTTGCACGTACGTCTGCCAGGC